>OX376372.1:94752541-94948840 GCA_947369275.1 Nemotelus nigrinus | reverse complement strand
AAACAAATTAATTAACTAGCCTGGGTCTCGTTGACTCGGAAATTACTTAAGCTTGGGATGATACGTTGGCTATCGATGGTTTCTCATTCCTATGGTGCACAGGGAAAGGTGAAGTGAATCAGACAACTAAGCCGCATGTATGTTCGAGCAAGAAAGGTGAAAATGAGAGTTAGAAGCTAAAACAATAGAAGTGGTAGTAAAAAGAGAATGCAACAAAACTGAATTAACACAATCTATTCATTATCTATTCGTAATTATTTCCACGACAGGGGGGGGGGAAATAACCTATCCAGATCTTAAGCTGATACGTGAAAGAAAAAGAAAAAATACATACAGCACAAATAGAGCCGTAGAATACATTCATACTTGTAGCTAGAGAAACAGTTTTGAGATTAAACATTTCATTGTATTTGAGCTTGAAAGGTTTCGTATTAGTCTCATGGATGTGCATGTTCTTTAGTTTAAAACAAACCAACTTAATTTTGGTATGAAATTAGTTACTTTTATATGTTTTTCTCCCTATTCAGTACAATTTACTGTTACAAATTGCTGTATTTTACACATAATGGTGTTTTTTGTTGTTTGTTCAAACACCGATAACAAGTTTTTGAAATCAATTTTTGAAATATTATTGTTATTTATAATTGAACCCTATGGATCCATAGATACGAAAATGTTGCTACTACAATTTAACAAAATTTTTGCGTAGGATATGACATATATGTACTGCTTATTGTAAATGAAATCTTTTCGTTAAGTTGGTTATTGAACCTATTACAAGATCATTGCCACAGGAAACAAACAAAAACTTGTTAGTTGGTACGCAGTTGTTTTGATATGCGCTATTTGTTTATGCAATATTTTCCTGATAGGTTTAAGCAAACTTAATAATATTAATTAATTTCAATTAGCAATTTGGTTCAATCTATGCATACAAAATTCTCTACTGAGATCTAAATTACCCAACCGAATTAAAAGTTATACTTTCGGAGAAGACAGGGTTGGTAATGTTTAAAATTGCAAATAAATTGGTATGAAGATAATGGCGATTTGGAGAAAATATGTTATTTTGAATTTAACTCTAATATATTTGAATTTTATGACTAAGGATTCATTATACTAGTCTATAATTATGGGATAATAACTCATCTTGTAACAGCAATACTTGTCGATTTTAGTTGATTTGCTAAGAATTATCGGGTACTTAGTTACACTCTCGATAACACTTTTAATGTCATATTCTACAATTTGAGATGTGAAAATATGTTTACTATGTTATAAGGATTAGAACGGAATTACTTGAATAATAATGGATTGTTAAGTAGAAAACTGTTGGCCTTCTTATTGGGCCGAAAGCCCGAGAAGTTCTTTCTCGTATTTCAGGGTCCGCGTCTGGCCTGGCTGGCCAATGGAGAAATAATTTAGTGATTATTCGACATTTTTTCAGCTTTTCTTTAATGGGAGGGATACTGGCCATTCATAATGGTAGTTTCTGTTTGTTGATTAGCTTTTTGAATTTTTGATTAATATGGCCAGTATCAGACGGTGGAGGACCCCAGACCATCGGGATCAGGGCTCCACTACCATCGGGGGCCCGGGGCTGTCTGCCTCACCCGGGTTCCTCTGAAAAGAGAGGTAGCGCGTTTTCCTTCTCCCGTTTTAGATTTTCAATTTTCTGGCTCCGTGCGTTGTTACGAGCACTGGGTCTGCTAAGTCAGCCCATGTTGCAGAGCCTGGGTGGTTTCCTTTACGAAACTATGCCCCCTTTTGTCCCTGGGTATTTTATATACCAGTTTGCGGCTACGAATTCATGACGGATGAATATCACGTAGCATCCCGTTTCTTCTGAGAGCAAACCATACCCATTTTTCATGAACCCACCCCAGCCGCAGCGAGCTAGCAAAGCGGCACCCCAGCATCCGTCGGGGTTGGTTAAAGGGTGCTCCGCTAATGCGGACGAGGGGCCTTCACGGCCATTTCTAGAGCACCCTGCTCCCGGGGCAATTCTTTTTGTTTTGCCACTTGAATGGCACTAGCCATTCCACTTTCTGACCTTAGCACTCTTGGTTCTGGACTTCGGTCTGGTTCTAAGTTATGCTAAGGCAACTCTCAATCACATTTACGCTACAATATATATACATATATATATATATATATATATATATATATATATATATATATATATATATATATATATATATATATATATATTTATATATATATATATATATATATATATATATATATATATATATATATATATATATATATATATATACAGGGTGTTTGGTACTCGGTGGACACTTTTGTAAGGACGCATTCCTTGATATATTTTCTCTCTTCGTCTTACCACTCTTCATCCTGATTTTCATCGCTAGCGTCTTTGTATGTTTCAGCAGGGTCTTCGTATTATTTTGGGTGTAAGTAAAGTCTTGAATTCCAATAGCGTCTTTGTTTTCAATAGTGTCTTGTTTAGTAGGAGTCTGATTTGGTTCCGGGTGCACTTGCCATCTCCTCAGTGAGCCCGCTTCAACCACACCATTATATGGTAACTGAGAATTAGAACAGTCTTCTTTGTCTCGAATTACATACCTGTCATTTCTCAGCCATATATGGACAACATAGGGATCGCGAAACTAGGGGATAAGTTTTTCATTGGTTCCAGCAGTGGTATCCACATTTCTAAGTACAACATATTCTCCGACCCGATGTACCTTTGCCGGTTTATTATGTCTGTTATTACTTCAAGATAGATTCAGCTGCAGGTTTTCTAATACGTGCTAAATTTCTTTCTTCAGTTTTGAATCGGTCATCCAGATACTCATCCAATTCACTTATCTCTCTACCTCTCTGGACAATTCCGAACAGCAGTTCACTCAGGATATGGTTTTAGGCACTGCTAACCGAATCATTGATAGCATATTCCACTTCGGTCAGCCTGGATACCCAATCTGCGTGATCAACCTCAAGGCTGGTACTGAGTTAAACGTGAAGCTAAATTTTGACATATCTCCATTATCTGGTCATTCTTTCGAGCGAAAATTTTGGCAATGGAGAAAAACAGAGACACTGCTCATATCTGACGGATAAAATGTCAAGAATTTCACTTTTCGATCGATTTTCTTATTGGAAAGACATTTGCACTGCTCCATTTTCAAATTGAAACACCAAATATCACTTTTTAGCTCGAAAAAATGACTTGCAAAAACTAAATTGGCGTGAAATAATTGGAGACATGTTTCAGGGCCATTTACGTTTTCAACTCGAAAGCAACTTCAAAGCAACTTTTCATGCTAAGAACAGAGTACAACTCTTGCTTATTTTCAAGCTAAATTTTCGCCGAAACAGATTTCACGTGAAATTTTGTATGAAAATTTCACGTGAAATTTAACTCAGTACTATGCTTCACTCGTTAGTTTTCCAAGCATGTTCTTCAAGACTCGGTTGACTCTTTCTACCTTTTCATTGGCCTGAAGTCTTGCCGTGGCCACTTGGATATCATTTAAGCCTGAATTTGATTGGCATGCAGTGCAGCGCAGCGCAGCGCGGTGCCGAAGCAGTGCACGCATTGCAAAGCACATTGAAAGCAGTACAGTGTTCTGACAATGAAAGTCAAATTAATTTGTGGAACTTTGATATTTAGATTTTCTGCATCTGTTTTTCGTCCATTTACAATATAATGCCTGGAACGGAATTTCCGCTTCAATTTAAATGGTTTTTGGCCGGTCAACTACTCTCAAACGAATGTCAGCTGATGCAGTCTGCAGCGTTTTTAGAAATTAGCCTAAACGATGCAGTGCAGTCCGCTGCACTGCACTGCAGTTAATTTGAATTGCCACATGCAATTACATGAGTTCTTAATTTCAGTGCACTGCACTGCACTGCAGCCAATGTAATTGAGGCTTAACATTGCTACTTCCCAAAAAGTGCGCAAGCTCAAATGACGTAAAGCAAGTTACTCTATCCGAAATCATTTTTCTAGGCCGGCTATAATACTCGAAATATTTCTTCAGGGCAGCTATGACTTCCTTAGTGCTAGTACTACTAGTAGGATACAATTTCACATATTTTGTAAACGATTCTACTACAACCAATAGGCGTGTTTTTTTCTTCTTCTATCCAGTAGAGAATAGGATATACGCATTGGAAACAACAACATTCCTGCACCAGTGAATTCACTGGTACAGAAATTCTATTCGTCATAGGTAGTTCACGTGCTGAAGTATAGAATGTGCTGATAGAAAAAAGAAAAGCTCATACGAAGTTGTCTTTTTTTCTGTGAGATGGCTTTGGTTTTTTTAAGGTTAAGTTGAATGTTTTGGTAGTTAGTAAATTAAAAAAAAGGTCGCATAATGTGTAGTAAGTTAAAAGAGATAATTTTCTGTTAGTCCTTTTGCTATATTCTATCGATTGTGGTAGTGCATATTCGTTATTTTCTCCCTTTATTTTGAGCTGTTGAGTGGTACCACAGCAAATACAGCAACCTATGTCAGTCTACGCGTAAGCATCAACTGTTTTGTGATGGATCGTGTTTTTGCGTCATTTGGCGTGTTGTTTTGCTCCGTTGCAGAGCAGAGTATAACTATGCCGCAAAAACAACGGTCTAGTATAAAACCGCAGTGTATTCGCTAAGACTGACATAGGTTGATATATTCGCTGTGGTACCACTAAACAGCTGAAAATAGAGGGAGAAAATAACGAGTATACTCTACCACAATCGATAGAAAAAACTAACAGAAAATCATTTCTTTTAACTTTCTACACATTATGAGGGCTTTTTATAATTTCTTAACTACCAAAACATTCAACATAACCATGAAAAGCCCAAAGCCACCTCACAGCAAAAAAGACAACTTCTCATGAGCTTTTTTTTTCCATCAGCACATTCTATAGTTCAGCACTTAAACTACAAATGAGGAATAGAATTTCTCTACCAGTGAATTCACTGGGACAGGAGTGTTGTTGTTTCCAATGCGTATATCCTATTCTCTACTGGATAGAGGAGCAAAAAAACACGCCTATTGTTCTATTCTGTTCTGTATCGGAGCAAAAAAACACGCCTAATATGTGTTTCCTTTTTGACTGTAACGACGGCAACGGGCCGAAGTGGTCAACGTGCAAAAGGTTGTGTGTCAAAGTGTCAAACGGTACCGGTTTCTTCGGGATGCTATGCAGGTTTCGTCTGGTAGAGCTTGCTGGAAGAGTGTACATAATACACGGAATACGGTTTCTTATAAATTTTTCGGTTTTAGTCCGCCTTCCTGGAAACCAGTATAAAAACTTGATTTTCTGCAATGTCAAGTCGAATACTCAAAGATGAGTAGAGCGCGACTATAACTATTTTTCGGCAACGCACCATCTGACTACACTCTGGTGGCATACGAGTTCATGAGCTATTCTTATGACATTATTCTCCATGTCCAATGGTACATCTAGTAGGGATCTCAAACCCTCTTTCCGGAACACCAGTCCATCGATTAATTGATATGGCTCTACTACTTCGCCCTGAAGTTTTTCCTTCAGTTGTTTAATTACGACATCTTGAGTTTGGACTATTTGCAACCTATGATCTACATTCTCTTCAACAGCAGCAGCTATTATTGGCGACTGACTTAAGGAGTCTACGTGAGGCATGCCTGTGCCTCTAGGGTGTTGGATCTCATAATTATAATTTTCCAATTTCAATGCCCATCTAGCAATCCGCGGATTAATCTGCTTCTGACTTAGAGTTAACGTCGGAGAATTGCAGTCCATGATAATTCTGAAGGGTATTTCTTCCAGATAAACTTTAAATCGGCGCAAGGCGTATATAATGGCCAGAGTCTCCAGTTCAAAGCTGTGATACCTGGACTCGGCTCCTGAGGCAGTTCTAGAGTAATAAACTAGTGGATGAAACTTCTTATCAGGCTGTTTCTGCAACAGGACAGCACTGAACCCTTTTGAGCTGGCATCAGTATGCAGTTCGTTTCAAGCTCAGGGTTATAAATAGCTTACACTGGTGATTTAATCAGCAGGGATTTCAATTGTTCAAACGAGTCACAACAGGCATTCGTAAAGTCTAATTTGGCATCCCTTCGTAACAGGTTCTGCAGATGCTTCGGAATTCTAGAGAAGTTAGGGACAAATCATCTGAAATACGAAAACAGCCCAAGTGTTGACTGTACTTCTCGAGTGTTAGTAGGCATACGTAGTTTCTTGATGGCATCCAGACGGGCTTGACTAGGAGGAATTCCCTTTTCGGACACCTTACACCTCAAGAAATCAACTTCAGTACAGCCTATTTTACCTTTTGGCTGATTTAATTAATAGTTTTTTGTAGCTATCACAATATTATCCAGATAAAAACTCCCTTCTCAATTAAATCTTGGAAGATTGTGTTAATAAACCGCTGAAATACGGCAGGAGCATTTTTCAGCCTGAAAGGCACACGCAAATATTCATACTGACCGCTTAAAACAAAAGCAGTATACTCAATTGACGGCTCCGCCATGTGAGCTTGGTGAAACCCGCGCCTCAGGTTCAGCACCGAAAAGAACTTCTTACCCTTCAAATACTCTAGACAATTTTCGATTAGAAGCAGTGGGAAGTTATCCCGAACCGTCAGTTTATTCAGTTCCCTAAAGTCAATGCACATTCGGATTTTATTATTTTTATTCTTGACCAGAACAACGGCAGATGCATAGAAGGAATTACTAGGTCTGATGATTCCTTCCTCCATCAGTAATTTTCTTAACTTCACGTTTCTCGAGAATCGACAGTGTTCTCGGTGAACAAGGAAATGGGACATCAGTCATCAGATGAATGTTCATTTTATATTCTAATAATTCTACCGGTAGTTTGGATTCAGAGACATAGTCAGTTGCTAATATAGACCTAAGTTCTTCTTGTTCATACAACGGCAGTTCATGATTTATACAGGAATCATTTTCCGGGTCATCTAGTTCGATATTAAAGATATCTGGTAAGGACATATAAGATTCAGCTTTTGTCGACGTTAAAGTGTTTAATGATATTTCAGACGCAACAGACTGAGCTGGCAACGTTTCTCGTTCATTTCTCTTCTTAATCAAATCAAGTTTTTCTAACCTACTTATGACATTCTGTTGAGCACGGAAGAGACCAAAAGCTGTATTTAATTACTCTTTTATTTTCAGCAGACTTTCTGTTGTATTACTTATTCTTTTTGCATTTCACCAAATGAATATTATTCTTCTCTAAGAATCCTCAAACACTTGAAACAGCTCCCAGGATTCCTCTTTACAGAAGGGCATTGGCTTTGAAAATGTCTCCTCCGGGAGCAATTGTAGCATCTCGTCTCATTTATCTCTTCCGTTGATGGCGACAATACTCGCGGTCCTATTGGTGACGGAGACCTGTTCATCCTCGAACGGGCAGCTACATCTGTTGGTTGACTCCAATATGACATTTGCCTGGACTCCCTCCTGGGCGAGACGATTTGACTCCGGGCGTGCTTCTTAAACGTTCTTCTCGTTTTATATATACGACTTCATGCCCATATCTGCAAGCCCTTTTTTTTGTTCATCCAAGCTTCCACTTCTCTCGATGACTTCAATCTCTTCAAGATTTATCTGCAAGGCATTCAACTGTATTTGTAAAATGAATTTTTGAATTGTGTTTTCGTCCAGCTTCCAACTTTGGTTCTTCAAACTGTTATACACTTCCTGTAGTGTGACTGCTTTATTAAACTCCTTCAGAAGTTCTTTCTTAAGGTTTTCATACGTTTGAGCGAAACATCTTAAGGAAAATCTCTGCCGCTCCTGTCAGCGATCTTCTTAGGTAAACATACCTTCGGCTGTCTTTTATTCCTGCCAGGTTCAACACCTGTTCAAAATCTCCCAGGAACTTACAAATGTGCTGCTGCGCATTTTCCCCATTATGTTTGGGTAGCGCTGATTGAACATCCGTATAGCTAAGAGGTAACTCCTCCTTTGATGTATTTTCCCTGTCGTCATCAGGTACTCTAACCTGTGCAGCGGCAAGCATCGGGATGGCAGTGGTTGTATATTACGATATCTGTGCAACAGTATTTATGTTCACCAAAGCGTCCGCTTGTTGTTCTGTATTTGCCATAGACATTTCAATCTTCTGTAATTTCTGTTGCCTAATGGCTAATTTCTTCTTCTCTTCGACAATTTTCAGTTTTCTCTCCAGTACTTCTACCTTCTCCGTTAACTGCTCTCGTACTTTCCTTAGTGACCACACTGAATTTGCTTCCTTATACTGTGGCAAATTCCATACCAGCATCGGGTCTACGTTTGGTCCGGGCATTGGTGACAGGATTCTATTTCGGACCTCATCGGCAGTTTGCAACAGGTTTATTCCGGGCGGCAGCTGGATCACAGGACACGTTCGACAGCAGGTTCACTTACAAGTTTTCTTCTGGCTGCATTGTGTTTATCCTCAATGATGCGTCAGAGCTCAGCAGTTGTTTTCTTCCATCTTCAGTTGGGTCATCAGGCGGCAATGTTTTCATAATCCTCGGTAAATCAACAGGCGTCAGTGTTTTTATGCTCTTCGTTGAATCATCAGGCGTCAGCGTTTTTAAACTCTTCGGTGAGTCATCAAGCGTCGGTTCGTCAGTCAGCAATTGCGGTACTTTCGTTACCGGCTTGGGTGACGCCACCAGTTCCTTTTTTCTTGGAGCTGGGGCTCCTGCGGCTACTTTCGCCTTCGCAATCTTCTTTACACTTCTTTTGGTCATTTCACGTAGCCCTGACCCCACACCTGAGCTTAAGATACTTCAAAATGCACTTGTATATTAAGATAAAACACTTTATTAAGCTATTTTGCTATGTTTAGTCACTATTTTACAATATACAGTAACAGACACGCTTGTGTCTTCCTCAGCTGATCTTTCAAGATTGGATATCATGCATGCGTGTAGGTTGTTGGCACAGTTTATACGTTTGATCCGCTTCAATATGGATGTTTTATGCCTGAATTACAGTCGACGCAGCGAGGCGCAGCCATCAGTGACCAAGCGCAGCCAACGAAATCGCCTGGTTACACTGAAACGTGACTAAGTGTCAGTGAAGTAAAAGAATTTTCAGTTGATGTTTGAATTTCACACCGACATCTCTGTATCCGCCTGTAGCCTTCTCATGAATAATCGGACGCTTCTTCACTTGGGCTATCAGCATCTCTATTGACACCTCGTTATCCAACACTGCATCTTTAATTGACTGCATTTTGAAATAATGCTATGTATTTTTTGATTTATTCGAGGGTGTTCTTTTCTATGCACTGTAAATGAGTTTAATTCTAACGTAAACTCAACCTTATATTTATGCCGAATGCTTTAAAAGTTTATTGTACTACTTGCCTTTTACCATAGTCACCTTTGAAATCTTACTTGGCTCTTAAACATTTTCCAATGCTATTTAAATTAAACATCCGTTTGTTATACTATTAGCATAATATTTCACTGATGGGCTTTGAGGAGAAAGCCAAATAGCCCTCGTTATAAATATGTAAGTACATTTGACTAGATCTGGCTTGTAGGAGAAAAAACTGGTCTTTAAACCATAATTAAATTAAAAGTAATCCAACGACAACCCTCGTACGGATCTAGGAGTTGAAGCTGGTGAGGAGCTTCTTTACAATTTTTTCAATCAATGTGAATACGACTGTGGAATTCGACGACTCACTTTACCCCTGATTTTTAGCCACGTACCTAATCAGAGCTAGGTGAACTCAAAGCTTGGTTCGCGGGCTTTCGACCGAACTTGGATTCGAATCAGAGATCCCACAAGCAAGAAGTCAGTAATCTACCAACTAGACTACTCAAGTATTTTAAATTACTATAATCAATGTGCTGTTAATTATCTTACAAAATTTGCTCTTAACTATCTTTTTATTTTACTTTTAACTATCTAAGCTATTACAAATAAAAATTGTTTTCGAATTCCTCAAAAAATTAATCATATAAAATCAACTCTATTTACATTTTCGCATACATTTCAAATCCCGCGCGTTTCTCAAGTAATTACAGCTGATTGCAACTCTTCGCTGCGACAAAAGTTGAATCCATTTCGACCCGAGCTGCGCCTGGCTGCGCATAGCTGCGACTTGGTGTGCTCGCTGCTATGGAAAACCCATATAGTCAACTCAACTGACAGCTTGGCTGCGCCTGGCTGCGTCGCAGTGTGCTTCAGCGGTTAGTTATAACGGCATCTCCCAGTGGTGGATTCTAGTGCTGTCTTACACTTTTGAATTTTGAAATTGGATTTGAAAAATAAATTTTCTTTTCTGTGTAAAATCGGAAGTAAACACCAACCTGTTATTTGAATTATTTTGACCAGGTTAATTTTGTTTATTATTATATCAAAACAAAGCTTAAAGTGTACTTATTTCATTATAAAAGTTTTAGAATGGGATGGCCAGTAGTTTAGGAGGTTGATGAATTTCAATACGTACAAGTCGTATGAGGCGTAGTACCGAGAGCTTGAATTTTTGACCAATTCGAACATTAGTAAAATAACGGATTTTTTAAGTCATTTAATTTTTCGCTAATAAAGCATTTATGGTTTTTATGGCTTTTTTCTAGCATAAGCACTCTCCATTCATTCAATTTGCATTTTTATCCCTAAAGCTAAAACACTGTAATTCTTTTGTTCAGTATTTATTGTAAAGCGTTCCACATGAATTGTCAAGATTGTTCATAGCAATAAAAAAAAAATGCATTTGTGTATGCTTTTTAGCCCCAGCTACGCGGTAGAAAATTATGATAACAGTTACTATTTATTGATACGTTAGTAGTGTTTCTGGTAGCTGTCAGATGTTTAGTTTCAGTAAAACATTCAATAAGTCATTTTCATGTATATTTACCAACTTAAGGAAATTCCGCATCCCACGAACTACTATGGCCTCGTTGGTGTTTTAGCAGATTACATTTTTGATTAACTGTTTTGTGAAAATATCCTCTGTTTGAATCTTTCGCAGGCCTCTCTCGTTTTCAATTCATCGAGAAAAAAAATGTAAGCTTTTTGATTCTAAGAGGGACCCTACACGATCAATATGGATTGTGATATTTGGATCGTGATACAAAGTATTGACCGTGTAGGGTGCTGTATTGATGGATCACGATACGAATCGCGAAAATATCCGGATATTTTGAAATCCATCAATCAATATAGTTGGATTGCGATAAATATTGAACGTGTAGTCAACCGGTTAATAAATTTTCGTCAGTATTCAGTTGATTGGCAATGGAGGAAGATATTTTAGTGCCACAATATCATCATCGATTCCCAACAGGTCACATACTGATTATTGCTCGGACTCTTTGCCTATTATCGGTGTTCCTTCTCGGCTAATTATTTGTAAGAAAGCTTCGCAATTCAATAAAAACCATTGTATTATTGCAGTGCAGGTATCCATTATAGCCTGGCTAATCGACTGTGGGGACTTTATAGATAAAAACCGAGGATTTTGGAAAGATCTTCCAGTCGCCAGATACTGTATCATCAAAGCTAGTTTCTCTTTAGCTAATATAGAGTTTCTCATTGTTGTGTCTTGGTTCGAGATATATGGAGAATTTCCAGTAAATGATCGAAAAATTCTTCAGGCATTCTAAAGTAGTTTTCGAAGTCTTTAGTTTCTCTATGTAGGCGTATCTCGTCCAACAAATTTAAATGAGAATATTTTTCACGATTTCAAAGCCACTCTTTCATCCATTGCTTTCGCTTTACCTTCTTTTTTAAACCGCTTGCTAATATTATTGCCACGCACGCTTTTGTTTGGTTTATATCACTCATTTTGCAAACATTAAAGTTATGGCACCGTCAGCACCTAACCCTCAAGTACCGACATCCGGTCTAAATCTTTATCCGACGATAGAATAAATCAATATCTTTCAAAACAAATTCAATACTTCTTATCTGCAACCATCATAACAATCTTCATATAAACATATCTCCTCAAGACAAAAATGTTTACCTTAGAATGTTTATCAAATCAACCCAAATCGGAATTTTTAAGATCAAAGCGAAATTGCTCAGATCAGGTTACAGAAATCGCATTTAGCAATTTCTGCAACCTCAGCAGTTAAAACCATATATAAGTGTGTTTCAATCGATTAATAAATTCAGTCAGTTAATAAATTCAGTTCCAGTTTCAATTCAGTCAGTTAATAAATTCAGTTCCAGTCAGTTAATAAATTCAATTCAGTCAGTTAATAAATTCAGTTCCAGTCAGTTAATAAATTCAGTTCCAGTTTCAATTCAGTCAGTTAATCAATTCAGATTCATCCAGTATTGGTTGGTAAAAATAAAAACCCATAAAAAGGGAATGTGTAAAAACTAAAAAAGGTTAAAAGTGAAAGTGAACGAAAAACTAAGAAACTCAAACACATAATGATAAAGGTAGTGTGTGTGAAGAAAGATAGGGTTCTAATAAGAGACGATGACAATCTCATCGTACTCTTTAGAACCCATTATAAAATAAACGGAGTTTCATTTTTGTATACAAAACTTTGAATAAATGAATATGTGAAGGGTAGTCAAACCAGTGTTTAATTGATTTATATTAAAAACGACCACGAGAAGTTAACTGGCGCAGTCGGTAAAAATTTAAAAACAGTGAAAACAGTGTAATTATAACACTAAAAAAAAAAACACTAAAAAAAAAACACTAAAAAACCCTTAGCATTGGGTTCGAGCAGAATTTTAAGAGAATTCGCTCGCTGGACTGTACACTTCAAATGTACTGATTCAGCTTAACAAATATAATAACTAATCTTAGTTATTAAAAACTTACAGTGCATATAAAAACACTAAAAAACCCTTAGCATTGGGTTCGAGCTGAATTTTCCGAGAATTCGCTCACTGAACTGTACTAAGTACTGATTCAGTCTAAAAATAACTAACTAAAGTTATTAAAAACATAAACACTTACAGCGTAACGCTAATACACTAATATAAAAAACCCTTAGCATTGGGAACGAGCAGAATTTTCCGAGAATTCGCTCGCTGAACTGTACAAAGTACTGATTCAGCATAACAATTATAATAACTAAAAAAGTTATTAAAAAAGACACGTTAACAACAAACTACACACAAATTGATGTCAAGTGGACGAGGGAGACATAGCAGCTCATCAGAATCAGAATCAGAAACCAATACAGTAAGTACACTTATAATACTAAAAATGGCAGAAGAAGAAGAAGCACGCAAAGAAGCACGCAAAGTAAACGAGATGAACGAAAAAAGAGCATTCAACCTGTTAGGAGCACTTCCCACATACGATGGAAACCAGCGAGATCTACACAACTTTATTTTAATTATAGACAGCATATTACCTATTATAGAAACTCTTGAAACACCTGTAAAAATAGCTATTCAAAACATAATTAGATCTAAAATAATTGGAAAAGCAAAAGAAAGAATAGATGCTCACCAGACAAATAACTGGGAATCAATCAAAACATTACTAATTCAATATTTCGATAACCCTAGAAGCAAAAGTCAACTATACGAAAAACTTGTTAACGCTAGATTCACCAACCTTTCTCAATACTATGATTACATGATGACATGTTTATACCATTTAAATAATAAAATCAAAAACGAAAATTTAAATTGAGTTCAGCAAAATGAAATTATAAATACCAATAATAGTATGGCATTAGATATATTTCGTGACAATTTACCGGAACCATTGAGAGGCATAATTGCTACTCAAAAACCTATAACTATAAATAGAGCATTCTCTATACTAGTAGAGGCAGGATATTTACATTTCCAAGATTATAGAAATAAAAATAAATTCAACAAAAACCACCCTAATAAAAACCAACATAATAAAAATACCAATTATCAAAATAATAACAACCGAAAAAACAATCATAGTTACAATACACAGCATAGCAGTAACTATAATCATCATAAATACAACAGAAATGATTATAGAAATAATAATAATCCCCCTACAAATCAAAATCATTATCAACCACGTTCATATAATGCACCTAGAGATAGAAATTACAAACAACCATATTATGCAAACCCAAACTACCCTTATAATAATAACAAAAATTATATTAATCAACAAGCACCAGAACCAATGGAAATTGATAATTCAGCCACTTACAGGCATAATAACATCGTTGAAGTCAACGATCCCTCTAAGGATGGAGGAAATTCAAAAATAAAAACTAAGGCACAAATCCATCACCCTATTTCAAAATCAGAGCCAAGTACTTCGCAAAATTTTGGAGAAATTATAAATTTTTAAATAATGGCCTCGGACCAGGTTTACCATGTATTAAAGTAACTACAATAGGCAATCAAAGCCTTAAGTTACTAATTGACTCGGGAGCATCCCGCAGTCTTATAAAGGAAAAATTTATTCCTAATAATTGTAGTGGAGTAGATAATATACCCACAATAACAATAAAAACATTACATGGAGAATCACAAATTAATCATAAAATAACAGTAACTTCATTCCAAAATTTAAAATTGAAAAAAGCAATTGAACTTCTTATCGTAAATTTTGAATCCAATTATGACGGTATTATAGGAAACGATGTACTAATAGAAAACAACGCTATAATTAATTATTCCCACCAAACAATTAAACTAAATAATCAAATTCTACCATTAGAAACTGACTACAATATTCCAGAAGAAATATGTTCAATACAAGAAAAAACACCAGAATTTAAAGAGACTAACAACATTAGAATGGATCATTTAAACTCCGAAGAGAAATATCAGTTATCAACCCTAATAAAACAACTAAAGCGTATGTCTTATAAAGAAAACCAAAATCTCACATTTACAAATCAAATAAAGCATCAATTAAAACTTACAGACAACCAACCAATATACACTAAAAGTTATAGATACCCAATAATTTACCGAGACGAAGTTAATAGACAAATACAAGAAATGTTAGATCAAAAAATTATAAAAAAATCAAATTCTCCATATAATTCACCAATATGGGTTGTTCCAAAAAAAATGGACGCAAGCGGTAAAAGAAAATTCCGTATTGTAATCGATTATAGAAAATTGAATAATGTAACTACAGATGATAAATATCCAATCCCTGTTATAAACGAAATTTTAGATAAACTAGGCAGATGCCAATATTTTTCAACAATAGATTTAGCAAAAGGTTTTCACCAAATAGAAATTGCGGCAGAAGACCAACATAAAACAGCATTTTCCACCGAAAATGGACATTACGAGTTCATGAGAATGCCATTCGGTTTAAAGAATGCACCTAGTACATTTCAAAGGCTTATGAACGATATCTTGGGAGATTATGTTAATAAAATTTGTTGTGTCTACATGGATGACATTATCATTTTCAGTACATCATTAACTGAACATATAAATTCACTTAAAACTATACTTTCAATACTGGAAAAAGCAAATTTGAAAATACAACTGGACAAATGCGAATTTTTAAAAAAAGAAACGGAATTCTTAGGACACATTATTACAACAGAAGGAGTCAGACCTAATCCAAACAAAGTAGTTGCAATAAAAAAATTTCCTATACCTAAAACCCAAAAAGAAATCAAATCCTTTTTAGGACTAACTGGATTCTACAGAAAATTCATAAAGGATTATGCGAAAATTGCAAAACCAATGACCATTTATTTAAAAAAGAATAAAAAAATTAATATCAACGACAAAGAATATATTAATTCATTTCTCAGATTAAAATCATATTTGCAAAATGAACCCATACTTAAATATCCAGATTTTTCAAAACAATTCACCCTTACTACTGATGCATCACAATATGCTATAGGAGCTGTTCTATCACAACTCGGACACCCTATTGCCTTTGCATCAAGAACACTATGCGAAAGTGAAACAAGATATTCTACAATAGAAAAAGAACTATTAGCCATCATATGGGCCACTAAATACTTTAGACCCTACCTGTATGGCGTTAAATTCAATTTGCAAACAGATCATAAACCATTAAAATACTTATCAAACCTAAAGGAACCTAATCAAAAACTTCAGAGATGGAAATTAAAATTAGAAGAGTACAATTTTGATATCAATTACATTCCAGGAAAGGAGAATCAAGTAGCAGATGCCCTATCACGAGTAGAAATTCACCATTTAAATAATAGCAAAGTAATCACACAAAATAACACCGAGAATACCTCAGAGCATGCCACACAACATACTGCAAACGAGGACAATACAGAATATATTTTCATTTCAGAAAAACCCCTGAACGCCTTTAAAACTCAAATCATTCTTAAAAAACATAAAATTAATTCAGCAAAGGTTATTAGACTACAAAATAATAAAAAAAGGATAATATTGTCATATCATTCACCTGACGACAAAACTTATGAATATATATTAAAAAATCATTCACCAGAAAAGGGAAATGTTATAATATATATATCAGACATTCAAATATACAAAACGTTTCAAGATGTTTATGTCAAATGGAAAAAAGATAATCCCAATGTAAACTACTTAAAATGTAATTATTATCTATTAGATCTATCAGTTGAAGAAATATCAGAAGAAATAGCATTAGCACACAAAAAACTAAATCATTTAGGAATAAATAAACTATATGACATTCTACGAAGACAATTTTACTTTCCAAATTTAAAAGAGAAAATAAAATACATTAACAACTGTACAATTTGCATGAAAGGCAAATATGAGAGAAATCCAATTAAGGAACCCTTTAAATTAACAGAAACACCCGTAAAACCTAATCAAATCTACCACATTGATATTTGGTTTCAAAATAAAGATAACTTTTACTTAACATGTATAGATAAATTTAGTAAATACGTTAGCCTTGTTAAATTAAAAAGTAGACAATGGAACGACATTAATACAGCATTAACAGACATTATTGATAGAATGGGAAAACCAATTAAGATAATAACAGACAACGAAAGCGCAATCAACTGTCAAAAAACAATAGACTGGTTCGGAGAAAATAACATTGAATATCATTTTTGCTCACCATCCTATAAAACAGGAAATTCTGTTATAGAATCCTTTCACAACACACTAAATGAAAATCTACGAATTTATACCCTCAGACAAGAAGAAGAGGAAGATTTAAAATTATACAATCCTATCACAGAAATCCTTAAAATATATAATACAACCTCACATACAGCAACCAAAGAACCTCCAATCAAGGTGCATCATAATCAGGCAAACAAAGAACAAGTCTATAAAAATCTAATCGAATACAAGACCAAACTAATAGAATATCACAATAAAAAACGTAAATCAGTAGAAATAAATCCAGATTATATAAAAATAAAAACGCACAAACTAAAACCTCGAGCTAAAATCAAAACCCGAGAAATGAAACAGAAAAACTATCATAAACAACTACACTTAAGAAAAAAGAAATATCAAAATAATCATTGTATTTCATCTGTTTCCAGAAATGCATCTGGCTATAAAAATACAAATAATAACACTGTGGATACTAGCAACATCAGCACAGCAAATGGAAATAATTGATTTGACACATGGAAACGGATTCATAACTATAAAAAGGGAAGAAATTAATCTTATAACACATAAAAGCTATATTTTCCATAATGTTAACATTACACATTATGAAACAGCCTATAACATAATCATAAAAAATTTAAACCTAATTAATGAAAACTTTGATCATCCAAACATTCTCAGATTAAGACTTTTAATTAAACACTTAAAACACGAAATCAAAACTCTCAATCCATATTCCACAATTTCAGATCCTAATCCAGTAAAACATAAGTTTGAAAATAAATATCTATTCACAAATAAATTGAACAAAGATCAAATTAACCTAGGAAAATCAAGGGCAGATAATATAAAACATATTATAAATTCACTTGATCTTAATCAAAAATACAAAATAGATTTACAGTTATATGAATTATATAACGATATAAATTACGATACAAATATGACTGAAATGGAAGAAAAGGCTATATTACTAATTAATAAAAGAAAAAATGAAATACAAAACGGTTATAGACATTTGAACTCTGAATATTGTCCCCCTAGTATAAAAACAGACTGTACAGAACCAATAAACAAAAAAGCAAAAAGAGGAATTTTCAATCCATATGGCTCATTCTTAAAATGGTTTGGCGGAGTAATGGACAACGAAGATAGAGAAAATATAATTAATGCCATTGAAAAAGTAGAAAATAATCAACAAAACCTACTGAAAAACCAAAACATTATAGTCGCTCAAAACAACAAACTTAACGAGCAAATTAAACAACTTGTAAGCATCCACAAACTTTCAAAAAATTTCCACCTATGTAAATGAAATGAACAAAAAATTCGAACAACTAAATAAACACTTCATAGAAACAGAATATATAAAAAACATAGAATATGATGTAAATTTGATAAATGAGAGCATAGAAAAGATTAAGGAAATAATATTAATGTCAAAAACTAATTACTTAAGCAGATATATTTTAGAAGATTCAGAAATTGATAAATTTAATATAACGCTTGATCAATTAAGCAATATACAATGTAATATAATATTAAAACCTACCAACATTATAATTGTCATTATAATACCTCATTATTTAGAAGAAACATGTACAAAATATTCCATACAACCTATACCAAATCACAACAATTATGAACTACTCACTGATATTAATACATATCTCAAATGCAATAATTCATTGTACTACTATACAGAATATTCAAAAAACCTTATGCCTCTAAAAGATGAATGCATCATGCACTTAACAAACTGTTCAGAAATTCAGAATGATAAAGTAAACATTACAGAAATATCACTTGGAATAATTACCGTCACAAACAATAAAAATTTCAATATACTAGTAAATCATGATTGTAATCCACAAAAGAAAAACGAAATCACACACTTACCAACACATGCATTAATAAAATTTATAAAATGCAAAGTACTAATCAATAATAATATATTTGAAAACTACCAGGAAGAATACACACCCCATATTGTTTTACCTCAAAATATCGAAAATTATAACCCAGAAAAAATTAATCCACTTACCCTAGAAGAACTACACTGGAAAAACAATGAAATAAACAAACTTCATGAAATCGAAAACACAAACATTAGAGAAAACCTGAAACACATATCAATAGGAATACCCCTTTCATTCATGTCAATCATCATTTTAATTATCATCATATTTCTAATTTGGAAATACAAAACAAAAAAGTTTACCATTCAATTAAAAAATCCAAAATCCAAAATCGAATATATACCTGAAAAAGATAACGTAAAAATTGAGGACAATTTTCATACTACGGATGGAGGAGTTATGGCACCGTCAGCACCTAACCCTCAAGTACCGACATCCGGTCTAAATCTTTATCCGACGATAGAATAAATCAATATCTTTCAAAACAAATTCAATACTTCTTATCTGCAACCATCATAACAATCTTCATATAAACATATCTCCTCAAGACAAAAATGTTTACCTTAGAATGTTTATCAAATCAACCCAAATCGGAATTTTTAAGATCAAAGCGAAATTGCTCAGATCAGGTTACAGAAATCGCATTTAGCAATTTCTGCAACCTCAGCAGTTAAAACCATATATAAGTGTGTTTCAATCGATTAATAAATTCAGTCAGTTAATAAATTCAGTTCCAGTTTCAATTCAGTCAGTTAATAAATTCAGTTCCAGTCAGTTAATAAATTCAATTCAGTCAGTTAATAAATTCAGTTCCAGTCAGTTAATAAATTCAGTTCCAGTTTCAATTCAGTCAGTTAATCAATTCAGATTCATCCAGTATTGGTTGGTAAAAATAAAAACCCATAAAAAGGGAATGTGTAAAAACTAAAAAAGGTTAAAAGTGAAAGTGAACGAAAAACTAAGAAACTCAAACACATAATGATAAAGGTAGTGTGTGTGAAGAAAGATAGGGTTCTAATAAGAGACGATGACAATCTCATCGTACTCTTTAGAACCCATTATAAAATAAACGGAGTTTCATTTTTGTATACAAAACTTTGAATAAATGAATATGTGAAGGGTAGTCAAACCAGTGTTTAATTGATTTATATTAAAAACGACCACGAGAAGTTAACTGGCGCAGTCGGTAAAAATTTAAAAACAGTGAAAACAGTGTAATTATAACACTAAAAAAAAAAACACTAAAAAAAAAAACACTAAAAAACCCTTAGCATTGGGTTCGAGCAGAATTTTAAGAGAATTCGCTCGCTGGACTGTACACTTCAAATGTACTGATTCAGCTTAACAAATATAATAACTAATCTTAGTTATTAAAAACTTACAGTGCATATAAAAACACTAAAAAACCCTTAGCATTGGGTTCGAGCTGAATTTTCCGAGAATTCGCTCACTGAACTGTACTAAGTACTGATTCAGTCTAAAAATAACTAACTAAAGTTATTAAAAACATAAACACTTACAGCGTAACGCTAATACACTAATATAAAAAACCCTTAGCATTGGGAACGAGCAGAATTTTCCGAGAATTCGCTCGCTGAACTGTACAAAGTACTGATTCAGCATAACAATTATAATAACTAAAAAAGTTATTAAAAAAGACACGTTAACAACAAACTACACACAAATTGATGTCAAGTGGACGAGGGAGACATAGCAGCTCATCAGAATCAGAATCAGAAACCAATACAGTAAGTACACTTATAATACTAAAAATGGCAGAAGAAGAAGAAGCACGCAAAGAAGCACGCAAAGTAAACGAGATGAACGAAAAAAGAGCATTCAACCTGTTAGGAGCACTTCCCACATACGATGGAAACCAGCGAGATCTACACAACTTTATTTTAATTATAGACAGCATATTACCTATTATAGAAACTCTTGAAACACCTGTAAAAATAGCTATTCAAAACATAATTAGATCTAAAATAATTGGAAAAGCAAAAGAAAGAATAGATGCTCACCAGACAAATAACTGGGAATCAATCAAAACATTACTAATTCAATATTTCGATAACCCTAGAAGCAAAAGTCAACTATACGAAAAACTTGTTAACGCTAGATTCACCAACCTTTCTCAATACTATGATTACATGATGACATGTTTATACCATTTAAATAATAAAATCAAAAACGAAAATTTAAATTGAGTTCAGCAAAATGAAATTATAAATACCAATAATAGTATGGCATTAGATATATTTCGTGACAATTTACCGGAACCATTGAGAGGCATAATTGCTACTCAAAAACCTATAACTATAAATAGAGCATTCTCTATACTAGTAGAGGCAGGATATTTACATTTCCAAGATTATAGAAATAAAAATAAATTCAACAAAAACCACCCTAATAAAAACCAACATAATAAAAATACCAATTATCAAAATAATAACAACCGAAAAAACAATCATAGTTACAATACACAGCATAGCAGTAACTATAATCATCATAAATACAACAGAAATGATTATAGAAATAATAATAATCCCCCTACAAATCAAAATCATTATCAACCACGTTCATATAATGCACCTAGAGATAGAAATTACAAACAACCATATTATGCAAACCCAAACTACCCTTATAATAATAACAAAAATTATATTAATCAACAAGCACCAGAACCAATGGAAATTGATAATTCAGCCACTTACAGGCATAATAACATCGTTGAAGTCAACGATCCCTCTAAGGATGGAGGAAATTCAAAAATAAAAACTAAGGCACAAATCCATCACCCTATTTCAAAATCAGAGCCAAGTACTTCGCAAAATTTTGGAGAAATTATAAATTTTTAAATAATGGCCTCGGACCAGGTTTACCATGTATTAAAGTAACTACAATAGGCAATCAAAGCCTTAAGTTACTAATTGACTCGGGAGCATCCCGCAGTCTTATAAAGGAAAAATTTATTCCTAATAATTGTAGTGGAGTAGATAATATACCCACAATAACAATAAAAACATTACATGGAGAATCACAAATTAATCATAAAATAACAGTAACTTCATTCCAAAATTTAAAATTGAAAAAAGCAATTGAACTTCTTATCGTAAATTTTGAATCCAATTATGACGGTATTATAGGAAACGATGTACTAATAGAAAACAACGCTATAATTAATTATTCCCACCAAACAATTAAACTAAATAATCAAATTCTACCATTAGAAACTGACTACAATATTCCAGAAGAAATATGTTCAATACAAGAAAAAACACCAGAATTTAAAGAGACTAACAACATTAGAATGGATCATTTAAACTCCGAAGAGAAATATCAGTTATCAACCCTAATAAAACAACTAAAGCGTATGTCTTATAAAGAAAACCAAAATCTCACATTTACAAATCAAATAAAGCATCAATTAAAACTTACAGACAACCAACCAATATACACTAAAAGTTATAGATACCCAATAATTTACCGAGACGAAGTTAATAGACAAATACAAGAAATGTTAGATCAAAAAATTATAAAAAAATCAAATTCTCCATATAATTCACCAATATGGGTTGTTCCAAAAAAAATGGACGCAAGCGGTAAAAGAAAATTCCGTATTGTAATCGATTATAGAAAATTGAATAATGTAACTACAGATGATAAATATCCAATCCCTGTTATAAACGAAATTTTAGATAAACTAGGCAGATGCCAATATTTTTCAACAATAGATTTAGCAAAAGGTTTTCACCAAATAGAAATTGCGGCAGAAGACCAACATAAAACAGCATTTTCCACCGAAAATGGACATTACGAGTTCATGAGAATGCCATTCGGTTTAAAGAATGCACCTAGTACATTTCAAAGGCTTATGAACGATATCTTGGGAGATTATGTTAATAAAATTTGTTGTGTCTACATGGATGACATTATCATTTTCAGTACATCATTAACTGAACATATAAATTCACTTAAAACTATACTTTCAATACTGGAAAAAGCAAATTTGAAAATACAACTGGACAAATGCGAATTTTTAAAAAAAGAAACGGAATTCTTAGGACACATTATTACAACAGAAGGAGTCAGACCTAATCCAAACAAAGTAGTTGCAATAAAAAAATTTCCTATACCTAAAACCCAAAAAGAAATCAAATCCTTTTTAGGACTAACTGGATTCTACAGAAAATTCATAAAGGATTATGCGAAAATTGCAAAACCAATGACCATTTATTTAAAAAAGAATAAAAAAATTAATATCAACGACAAAGAATATATTAATTCATTTCTCAGATTAAAATCATATTTGCAAAATGAACCCATACTTAAATATCCAGATTTTTCAAAACAATTCACCCTTACTACTGATGCATCACAATATGCTATAGGAGCTGTTCTATCACAACTCGGACACCCTATTGCCTTTGCATCAAGAACACTATGCGAAAGTGAAACAAGATATTCTACAATAGAAAAAGAACTATTAGCCATCATATGGGCCACTAAATACTTTAGACCCTACCTGTATGGCGTTAAATTCAATTTGCAAACAGATCATAAACCATTAAAATACTTATCAAACCTAAAGGAACCTAATCAAAAACTTCAGAGATGGAAATTAAAATTAGAAGAGTACAATTTTGATATCAATTACATTCCAGGAAAGGAGAATCAAGTAGCAGATGCCCTATCACGAGTAGAAATTCACCATTTAAATAATAGCAAAGTAATCACACAAAATAACACCGAGAATACCTCAGAGCATGCCACACAACATACTGCAAACGAGGACAATACAGAATATATTTTCATTTCAGAAAAACCCCTGAACGCCTTTAAAACTCAAATCATTCTTAAAAAACATAAAATTAATTCAGCAAAGGTTATTAGACTACAAAATAATAAAAAAAGGATAATATTGTCATATCATTCACCTGACGACAAAACTTATGAATATATATTAAAAAATCATTCACCAGAAAAGGGAAATGTTATAATATATATATCAGACATTCAAATATACAAAACGTTTCAAGATGTTTATGTCAAATGGAAAAAAGATAATCCCAATGTAAACTACTTAAAATGTAATTATTATCTATTAGATCTATCAGTTGAAGAAATATCAGAAGAAATAGCATTAGCACACAAAAAACTAAATCATTTAGGAATAAATAAACTATATGACATTCTACGAAGACAATTTTACTTTCCAAATTTAAAAGAGAAAATAACAAAATACATTAACAACTGTACAATTTGCATGAAAGGCAAATATGAGAGAAATCCAATTAAGGAACCCTTTAAATTAACAGAAACACCCGTAAAACCTAATCAAATCTACCACATTGATATTTGGTTTCAAAATAAAGATAACTTTTACTTAACATGTATAGATAAATTTAGTAAATACGTTAGCCTTGTTAAATTAAAAAGTAGACAATGGAACGACATTAATACAGCATTAACAGACATTATTGATAGAATGGGAAAACCAATTAAGATAATAACAGACAACGAAAGCGCAATCAACTGTCAAAAAACAATAGACTGGTTCGGAGAAAATAACATTGAATATCATTTTTGCTCACCATCCTATAAAACAGGAAATTCTGTTATAGAATCCTTTCACAACACACTAAATGAAAATCTACGAATTTATACCCTCAGACAAGAAGAAGAGGAAGATTTAAAATTATACAATCCTATCACAGAAATCCTTAAAATATATAATACAACCTCACATACAGCAACCAAAGAACCTCCAATCAAGGTGCATCATAATCAGGCAAACAAAGAACAAGTCTATAAAAATCTAATCGAATACAAGACCAAACTAATAGAATATCACAATAAAAAACGTAAATCAGTAGAAATAAATCCAGATTATATAAAAATAAAAACGCACAAACTAAAACCTCGAGCTAAAATCAAAACCCGAGAAATGAAACAGAAAAACTATCATAAACAACTACACTTAAGAAAAAAGAAATATCAAAATAATCATTGTATTTCATCTGTTTCCAGAAATGCATCTGGCTATAAAAATACAAATAATAACACTGTGGATACTAGCAACATCAGCACAGCAAATGGAAATAATTGATTTGACACATGGAAACGGATTCATAACTATAAAAAGGGAAGAAATTAATCTTATAACACATAAAAGCTATATTTTCCATAATGTTAACATTACACATTATGAAACAGCCTATAACATAATCATAAAAAATTTAAACCTAATTAATGAAAACTTTGATCATCCAAACATTCTCAGATTAAGACTTTTAATTAAACACTTAAAACACGAAATCAAAACTCTCAATCCATATTCCACAATTTCAGATCCTAATCCAGTAAAACATAAGTTTGAAAATAAATATCTATTCACAAATAAATTGAACAAAGATCAAATTAACCTAGGAAAATCAAGGGCAGAAAATATAAAACATATTATAAATTCACTTGATCTTAATCAAAAATACAAAATAGATTTACAGTTATATGAATTATATAACGATATAAATTACGATACAAATATGACTGAAATGGAAGAAAAGGCTATATTACTAATTAATAAAAGAAAAAATGAAATACAAAACGGTTATAGACATTTGAACTCTGAATATTGTCCCCCTAGTATAAAAACAGACTGTACAGAACCAATAAACAAAAAAGCAAAAAGAGGAATTTTCAATCCATATGGCTCATTCTTAAAATGGTTTGGCGGAGTAATGGACAACGAAGATAGAGAAAATATAATTAATGCCATTGAAAAAGTAGAAAATAATCAACAAAACCTACTGAAAAACCAAAACATTATAGTCGCTCAAAACAACAAACTTAACGAGCAAATTAAACAACTTGTAAATGAAGCATCCACAAACTTTCAAAAAATTTCCACCTATGTAAATGAAATGAACAAAAAATTCGAACAACTAAATAAACACTTCATAGAAACAGAATATATAAAAAACATAGAATATGATGTAAATTTGATAAATGAGAGCATAGAAAAGATTAAGGAAATAATATTAATGTCAAAAACTAATTACTTAAGCAGATATATTTTAGAAGATTCAGAAATTGATAAATTTAATATAACGCTTGATCAATTAAGCAATATACAATGTAATATAATATTAAAACCTACCAACATTATAATTGTCATTATAATACCTCATTATTTAGAAGAAACATGTACAAAATATTCCATACAACCTATACCAAATCACAACAATTATGAACTACTCACTGATATTAATACATATCTCAAATGCAATAATTCATTGTACTACTATACAGAATATTCAAAAAACCTTATGCCTCTAAAAGATGAATGCATCATGCACTTAACAAACTGTTCAGAAATTCAGAATGATAAAGTAAACATTACAGAAATATCACTTGGAATAATTACCGTCACAAACAATAAAAATTTCAATATACTAGTAAATCATGATTGTAATCCACAAAAGAAAAACGAAATCACACACTTACCAACACATGCATTAATAAAATTTATAAAATGCAAAGTACTAATCAATAATAATATATTTGAAAACTACCAGGAAGAATACACACCCCATATTGTTTTACCTCAAAATATCGAAAATTATAACCCAGAAAAAATTAATCCACTTACCCTAGAAGAACTACACTGGAAAAACAATGAAATAAACAAACTTCATGAAATCGAAAACACAAACATTAGAGAAAACCTGAAACACATATCAATAGGAATACCCCTTTCATTCATGTCAATCATCATTTTAATTATCATCATATTTCTAATTTGGAAATACAAAACAAAAAAGTTTACCATTCAATTAAAAAATCCAAAATCCAAAATCGAATATATACCTGAAAAAGATAACGTAAAAATTGAGGACAATTTTCATACTACGGATGGAGGAGTTATGGCACCGTCAGCACCTAACCCTCAAGTACCGACATCCGGTCTAAATCTTTATCCGACGATAGAATAAATCAATATCTTTCAAAA
Organism: Nemotelus nigrinus; assembly: GCA_947369275.1. Classification (NCBI taxonomy): domain Eukaryota; kingdom Metazoa; phylum Arthropoda; class Insecta; order Diptera; family Stratiomyidae; genus Nemotelus; species Nemotelus nigrinus. The sequence goes on along the minus strand of OX376372.1, from coordinate 94,921,916 downwards.
CAAATTCAATACTTCTTATCTGCAACCATCATAACAATCTTCATATAAACATATCTCCTCAAGACAAAAATGTTTACCTTAGAATGTTTATCAAATCAACCCAAATCGGAATTTTTAAGATCAAAGCGAAATTGCTCAGATCAGGTTACAGAAATCGCATTTAGCAATTTCTGCAACCTCAGCAGTTAAAACCATATATAAGTGTGTTTCAATCGATTAATAAATTCAGTCAGTTAATAAATTCAGTTCCAGTTTCAATTCAGTCAGTTAATAAATTCAGTTCCAGTCAGTTAATAAATTCAATTCAGTCAGTTAATAAATTCAGTTCCAGTCAGTTAATAAATTCAGTTCCAGTTTCAATTCAGTCAGTTAATCAATTCAGATTCATCCAGTATTGGTTGGTAAAAATAAAAACCCATAAAAAGGGAATGTGTAAAAACTAAAAAAGGTTAAAAGTGAAAGTGAACGAAAAACTAAGAAACTCAAACACATAATGATAAAGGTAGTGTGTGTGAAGAAAGATAGGGTTCTAATAAGAGACGATGACAATCTCATCGTACTCTTTAGAACCCATTATAAAATAAACGGAGTTTCATTTTTGTATACAAAACTTTGAATAAATGAATATGTGAAGGGTAGTCAAACCAGTGTTTAATTGATTTATATTAAAAACGACCACGAGAAGTTAACTTTAATTCGCAAACGTCTACACGAAACGAGTTTATCAGGCGTACTGACGTGTGATCCGATTGAACGTGTAGGCATTTGTGTTATTCCATCAATATTTACTTGAGTATCGCGATCCAAATATCACGATCCATATTGATCGTGTAGGGTCCCCCTATCCAACAGATCAGGTTCCCTGTTGCTTCTCCGCAAAAAGATATATTGGCTTTTACTATTTTACTTGAGTCATCAATCAGCCGGCAACGTGGAATCTGTGGAAAAAATCAATATAAGTAGACAAGCATTTGTTCCTGTGGAAAAACGAAATCAATCAGACTCCAAATTGAAGTACACTTCATGTATCTATACTGCAAGTAAAACAAGTAGAAAACATAAACCAGCTTAAATAAATAAGTATTCAAACTCCGTAATCTGATTATTTTAAAAGTTTTATCAATAAATGACTCTCAACTGTTAATAATATCAGATAAAATAAGAATAAAACTCCAAAGTGAGGACGCTATGTACAATTTATTTTCAACTATTAAATATAGAATTCATAAACCCAGTCCACGAATTGTAGTTTGTTCTTAAACAAGTTTTCTTTTCCTCAGGTCGCCTCAGGAACTGCGCATTAAAGGAGCTAGCCAGGAAGATTCGGAATCGTAGGATGAATCCAAAGTTGACGCGATGAATTAGCTTTAAAGAATTAATAATTTTTCTGTTTTTCCAATATAATTGAAAATAAAAACAAACATTATTTTGCGTTTTGTAACTGATCAAGGTTCTCAGAGTTGTCTAGATTTATTAGGACTTTTATCAAGTACTCAACAGAAGGCTTTTCGGCAGTTCGATATACGGTGAGACCCTTATTTTGCATCGATTTACGGGTGCTGGGACCCATAGCAACAAGCTTTTTGTTCGTTAAGTCGATTTGGTGTTTTATGAAATACTCGTAACAACAACTGACGCCGGACGGACTAAAAAAAGCAATATACTCAACGTTTCCTTCAGCTAGAGCGATGCTTAAATTTTGCTCCAGTTCCGGATGTGGTTTCGTTTCATAAACTTCGCATGCATCCACTAAGAACCCAGCGTCAACAAGCTTCACGAATAAGGTGTCAGTCCGTAAATTTCCACAGGGGAGCAGAAGCGGCAGAGCCTTATTACCATAATATTGCTCCTTGATGTAGTCTGCAAGATTATTAGCGTTCCCGGATTCTTTTCCTGAAGTATTTATTCCATTAAGGCATGACTTAACGTAGTTGTGTGTAACTTCTCCGACACAATAGTTGTGCAACTCATTCCACTTTTCTGGCAATGTCGTTCCTTGTAGCGCATTCTGTACAGCATCAACACATCTTGGACTAGTAAATATTAATCCCACATACTTCTCCGGTGCTATAAGCTTAACTTTCAAATTGTCAAGGTTCTTGAAACCAAATGCCAGGGTCGGAACGAATATAGCACTGAAATTATTTTCGGTGAGCAGCTGTGCGTAAATTTCAGAACTAACTGACTCTGATTTCAAAATAAGTACACGCTTCATTCCTCAATAATCATATAACTCGCTGTCAAACTATGTTTTTGCCGTCAATTTACACTTTCACGTATTAGACAGTGTGGTAGCAAAAATGGAGAGGACAAGGGGATAGTAGTAATTTTTTGTCCGCTAAATGTCAAATCTGGTCAAATCCCATTGTCAAATCCTAGTACAGTGAGGTCAGTGAGGGAGTAGAAATGGAGTGGACATGCCCATAAGATTTACATTGAAGGGGATGGTAGTAATTTTTTGTCTGCTCATTGTCAAATCGGGTCAAATCCAAGTAGTTCCCCTCCAATTTGTCAATGAGAGCGAAATGGCGTAAAGACAGCTTTAACATGCTTTGTGCGCGAGAGGATTGAAGGGGCTAACGGTGGAAAGTTATACCGTCCGTGTCCAGGGGCTGAGAGTGGAGGTAATAGGCAATGGAGTGGCCCTTCACATTTGAAATGTATTGGAGGGGACGTAACCAAGAGCTAAGGGGTATGCGATATTTTGTCTGCCTCTTGCACATCTCTCATTTGGAATCGTACGTCATATGATCACCACGTGGAAAACATCTTGTCAAGTTGATAGATGGGACGCTTGGCGAAAGTTGCAGGGGTAGATGCAAAGCAGTTGTATCACATGGGCGACTCTACTATTTTATCTCTATGGGGCTGAGTGAGGTAGTAGAAATGGAGCGGACATGCCCCTAAGATTTACATTCAAGGGGATGGGGGCTCAGAGCATAAAGACATTCGGAGGGGCCGAAGGCATGGCCATTTTTCCTCATCACCAGCGACCCCGATGATAGATTGAAATTTATATAGATAGATTGAAACAATTTCAAATATTCAAATTTTGAATATCGTAAGTAAATGATTGTTAGATATTTAGTTATTTAATATTTTTTAGCTTTCATATTATAACCGTACGAATTCTCGAACCAGGGAGTAAAAATAAGCTACAGCAGGCTGGATTATTCGTTGCTTTGCGGTGAATTAATTGTTTTTCCAGGATAGAAAATGAAAACAGATCACAAATGCATGTGAACTATGAAAATTGTAGAATATACTAATTGAATATTTATTCACACATAAAGGCTGGTACTGAGTTCGAGTTCACGTGAAATTTTGACATGTCTCCATTATCTGGTCATTCTTTCGAGCGAAAATTTTGGCAATGGAGAAAAGCAGACACACTGCTCATTTCTGACGGATAAAATGTCAAGAATTTTATTTTTTCGATCGATTTTCTTATTGGAATGACATTTGCACTGCTCCATTTTCAAATTGAAACACCAAGTGTCACCTTTTCGCTCGAAAGAATGAACTGCACAAACTAAATTGGCGTGAAATGATTGGAGACATGTTTCTGTGCCATCTATATTTTCGAAGCGAAAGCAACTTCGAAGTAACTTTTCATGCTAAGAACACAGTACCAAACTTGCTTATTTTCAAGCTAAATTTTCGCCGAAACCAATTTCACGTGAAATTTTGTATGAAAATTTCACGTTAAATCGAACTCAGTACTATGCTTAACACAAAAATTGTTTGATAAAAAAGTGGCCTAAAAATTAGATGTGTTTATGCTGGCTCAAATCTTGGCAGTGCCGAGTACTGCCGTAGGTGATGAGAAAACATTGAATAACATAATATATAATTTTCGTTTTTAGAGCATCTAGAAAGTTTTTACTGAGCATTGTGTGTAAAGCAACTGCAATGAATAAAATCATTAAAATCAAAAACAACCTCAAATTCCGAAAAAGGCAAATTTTATTTAAGATTTTTCGAAAAAAATTAGTAGTCTTCACAGTTAATAGTTCCAAGAAGTCTCAAATTTTCTTATACTATAAAGTAGGCTAAATACAATGATTGGCTGGAGATAATATATTTCTAGGTAATAAGATATTTATTATATTATATTCACACTATCTAATCGTTCTCGACCTACTTCGCTAATCCAGTTATTGGCCTTCAGATTATCGAACAACTCAACCATAGAAGCGGTTTTCTTTTGCCTGCGCTGTTTTTTACGCAAATTTCGGATAATCCTATTTTTTCGTTTCAGCGTACCTGCCAATTTTTTCCCGCAGCTTGATTAAATGCACTGCGTTAATAGGAGCCACTTGGTCTATTTACGTAGCCTAATTGAAATGATATTGTTGAATATTAAAAGTTTCAAAAGTGTATCATGAACGCAACATCAGCATTAAGCACCTAATGAGATCGCAATTCGCTCTTCTTGTCCATCGTTTATCTCATCTTGAATATTGTTGCCGAAAGGTATCTATAGAATTAAGATAATTAAAGAGAAGAATGTGTTGAACATTTTCTTTACTTACTGCATCACTCGAAGATTCTATTCCCGCAAAGATGGTCCCCTGTTCGTTTGCTCAGAACTAACGTACTATGACGGTAGCTGTAAGAAAAACAAGAAACTATTACACTTATTCCCTTGTCAATCATCAATTGCTATATACCACGGCTGAAAGATTTGAATAGACCCGGGAAGTATTTTTGATGATCAGCTCAGGAAATCCAAGAGAAGAAGTCCAAATGAATATGTGTTTCTCATTTTCTGGAAATCTGGAAAATAATATTTCACACATCAATAAAATATTTCACATCAATAATATGATATAAAAATTTATTCGTATTGCATACCAATAAATATTTTTTATTTTATTTCCGCTCTGCCCAGAACTGTTTATGCGCTCTACTGCTTTGTATTTTTTTTACAGCAATATGTCGACAATATTTAAAAGGGCTCAAATAGGCACTTTCGCAAATAAAAAGTTTGTGAAATTCACAAAATTTTGCAAAACACATCGTTTGTTTATTCCTTACTTGTGATAAGAAACTCTAAGTGGCCGGCGTTGCAAACTATTGCCACATTTCGGCACAACTCACTTCATTGCAAAGATTAATGCAATTGCACAGTTTTCAAACACTTTTTTCAAATAAAACTCGCGATTTTCACTTCTACACTAACGTTTTTGTGAACCGCACTAGTCGAATATACACAAAATTAATCTGTATTTAAAATCAACACGATTTTATTTCCGTACCGACTCAAATTGTTTACATTAGTTTAGTTGTCATATTGACAGGAAGGATACAAAGAGGGGAATTGACATTGAAGATACATGAAAAGTGGTCCGTTTCCCTTCAATGTATTTTAAATGGACATCGCCCCTCCGAATGTCTTTATGCTCTCAGTATGGGAGTAATTTTTTATCCGCTAAATGTCAAATCTGGTCAAATCCATGTAGTTCCCCTCCAATTTGACATATATCGAGATATGGCGGAAAGGCAGCTTTAACAAGCTTTGTGCGCGCAATGCCTCCTAGAAGTACGGGCCGTCAGGCTAAATAATCGTTCTCGCCGTGACGTAATCAGTTAAGGAAATTTTGACATCTACACGAGGCAGTGCCGATGTACACGGAAATTTCACTTGCGGTTTTTTGGTTAAAATATGAATAAAACGTTAGTTGCTTGTGCGTGGACGCGTAATAATAATAATATTCAATCATAAGTTGCATCTTGTACCAATTTATTGTATCGCGACAGCAGCCCCTGGACACGGACGGTATAACTTAGTTACTACCATCCCCTTCAATGTAAATCTTATGGGCATGTCCACTCCATTTCTACTGCCTCACTGCGCGACAGTAAATCGACACGAACCATCACCTAGCCTAACACCAACCTATTAACATTTCGTAGCGAATTTTCCACATTATACCGCTCGCACCGCATTAATTTGTGTTTTAGCTGTTCACTAGCACTGTTCCGCATATACCACTTTAGTTTTCATTTCACTCACTTTAACACAACTCGTACAATTAACATTTTCCCGCGGACGGCCCATAAGACTACGTGTGTTTTTCGCGAAATTTGTCCCGATGTTCTGACGTCATCATTCTGCATTACGGCCCGTACATCTAGAAAGCATTGTGCGCGAAAGGATCAAAGAGGCTAATATGCCGTTCACACTACACTCTAAAGGTATGTTCCCGTACTTTCAGTAACTGAATTTTCCTGAATCATGTGGTGGGGAATTTCATGAAAAGTGCGGGAACGCTCTCATTGTAATTCCTGAAAATTGACAACCGAAAGTGCCAGTTTTCGGTTTTTGGGAGAACAATAGTGATTATGAAGTCATCCTAAGCGGTAATAAATTATCGCCACAAAAATATTCGACCTTCATAGCAACATTACGCAAAAAATATGTTGCTTGACGCGCACATTTGAAAATATTTACTTCGTTTGACACTAGTGCGGTTTACAGCGGTCGGACCAAAAGTGACCTGACCTAAAGCGCGGACTAAATGAATTTAGTCCTCACCTAAATCCCAACCCAATCTGACCTAAAATTTGCTTAGGTGGAATTTAGTCCTCGTTCGTATATGAAAGCTGTCATTTAGTTTAATTTTCCTTCATGCAGTGTATTTATCGTTTCATTTGCCTCTCAAACATGTTTATTTCAATGATTTTGTGTCAAAGGGGAATGTTATGAGCTTATATTCAACATACATACATTATTAATAGTCGCGCAAAAATCAATGTTTAGGTCGCGTGTGTTTACAACGATTATAGTCCACGACCTATATTTAGGTCAGGTCGCTTGAAATCGTGGACCGACCTAAATTTAGGTCGGTCCGCGAGTGTATACACCACGTGGACTAAAAAATTTAGGTGGAATTTGGTGTTTAGTCCGCGGACTAAACGTTCGCTGTATACGATACTACTTTTCAGTATATTTCAGTAGCTCAGACCCATTGATATAAAAGTATAGAGGATATGCGAATAGCATATACGTATACTGTACGGGACTGTTGCCAGAAACATTTGTTTGAATATGCGTAAAAACGAAGTGTTCTGACATTCCCAGGTGCTCCATCGTCGTTCCAGTAACTGGGACTGTCAACGCGACTTTTATAAAATTGAATGTCTTCACGCCGCGCATTTGTAAAATGTCTTTAAAATCGTAATCGGGTAGTGCATTAAAAAAAATGATAAATTCTGTCTCTTATGCATATCAGTGGCAGTGCCGAGTGATTGTTTAATTAAGTTAATATTTGTACATAGCTAGACAAATCAGATTTCATGTTGTGCGGTTTGGTTATTGTGAAAACGAATAAAGTTTACGAGTGAACGGTTTAGTATTATTTCAATAAAACTATTGATTAAGAATGCGTGAAGTGTTTCAATTGCAAATACGACGGTTTATTTCATTTGTGTGAAGATTAGCTATGTAATCGTCGCGAGAGCAATAACATCCCTCGGTTTGTTTACATTTTAGCTAATGTGACATATCGAGCTTTTGAGTAGGTCAAAGCGGGTACTAAATTAATAACTGATAGGGGCCGTTTTCAGCATATGCCCAGGTATATAAATAAAATTGAAAAAAAAATAGCTTTTGAAGCCAAGAACAGTTAATTGTTGAAACAGCACTGTAAATCTGCAGTAGCCGGTCCCAAGCCCGGTTTAGAAAAGAAGAGGGAGGTGCGAAACTGTGATAATAGTTCCGGCTTAGTGCTTCTATCGAGTATGTATTTATAAATCAATAGTAGCATTGGAAAAAACAATAACAAGAGCAGGAGTTTTCGTTCGTTTCAATGCAACTATCCTAACTAGCTCTCGATAGAATCGTGAAAAACTGCAATTCATATAATTAACTAAGGGGTTCATAAATATATATTTTTGCATCAAATTTTCTTATAAATGTTTATGGAGTATAATAAATAATGATACACATGTACAAATAAAGTTGTGCATACTTTGTATGTATATATATGTATATCCATGCATATATTTGAACATATATCTATTTGTGAATTTAACGATTAATTTTATTAAAATGCATATATACTCGTATGTATATATAGATATATGTATATATATATATATATATATATATATATATATATATATATATATATATATATATATATATATATATATATATATATATATATATATATATATATATATATCCATAAATATATGTATATATATATATATTATATATATATATATATAATATATATATATATATATATATATATATATATATATATATATATATATATATATATATATATATATATATATATAAGCAAATGCATGTGCAAATGAGTTAAACGGTAGTTATTATTATCAATAACATTGATTTATAACGCTTACTGATTTGTGGTGAATTTTCTCGGTATAAAATTCAGATATTTATTCAAATCATCGATTTAATTTCTTCTACTTGAATGCATCACAAATGTTAATAAATAAAATTTCCACGTGCAATTATTCACAAGCTTTGACAGCGAAATGTTTTGTATTTCATCACTAACCTTTCATTGATATTGTGAATGTATTTTACTATTAAATCCGTCCACTTAAATCGAAACACAGTTTTAATATACCTAAAATAAATTGGCCCCTTTAATTATACGAAATCGTGTAATCACTACACCTTTGTATTTTTAAGCCAGTTGCATGTATTCACTACGCGATGAATAGCGATGAATCGCAGTTAATCGTAGGACGGGAACATACCTTAAATCAGGCGATTTCGATCAGCTGATCGCTTTAGAGCTAAATCAACTTAAATCTACCTGATTACCCATACATTTTTCTCGGCGTTTGACAGTCGAAAGCTAGTGGACTTAGAGTTAATCAAGTACAAATCAGGTACCATTGTGAATTTTTCCCGGCTGAATTGTTCTCAGAGCGTGCTGAATTCCATCCGTGAGAGGCACAGTAGATTTGAATGAAATGTCATTCGAATTTCGTTCTAAAATAGCAAAAATTGAAGAAAAAAGGAAAATGTGAGTTGTAAAAAGTGAAAAAAAATGTTCTTGCATGTTCCTGCATTTTCAACAACTTTCACGCAAAAAAAATTGTACACATATATTCGAATGACATTTCTCTCTCTAAATCTCCTCATTCTAAATCACGTCGGGTAGTGTGGATGCTTACCTGATTCACTTGACAGATTCTAAATCCACCTGATTTAGAAGTGTAGTGTGAACGGCATATAATAGATGCGTTTTATTTTCATCCAGAGTGTAGTAAGTATCCTGCATGCATAATAAAACGATCCAGAGTAGCAAGCGAGTTTTTTTCTATCAGACAGTTGTCATTTCAAAATTTGAACTGTCATGTAACCAACGCCGTTTTCAAATGTATGACTATTTGACCCATTGATATAAAAGTATAGAGGATATGCGAATAGCATATACGTATACTGTACGTGACTGTTGCCAGAAACAATTGTATGAATATGGGTGACAACGCAGTGTTCTGACATTCCAAGGTCAAAGTGTATAGAATGATAAGTGGGTGAACTCCTTCCCTTTTCTAGAAAAAACACTTTGACCTTGAAATTGCGCCTCCATTTACGCAATGCATTATCTGTCAAAGCAGCCTGAGATTATGTTGGTATATTTTGCGAGAGTGGGCCGTATGTGAGCAGCGAAAAATCTAGCCTGAGTATGTAGTTGTCGAACTATATTGCATTTCTTTCTGTTCCATACGATTTCTTCCAACTTTCCAGGCTGACCAACAATACAATTTCAGGTTAGATCACTGGATTTTTGGACGGTATACATATACGGAGTCCGCACGCTGGTTAGGAACTTACTCTTTACGCTGTGCCCAGGTGTTCCAGCATCGTTCCAGTAACTGGGACTGTCAATTTGAGTTTGATTTGTTGACATTTGTTGATTCGAGATAGCCGTCGCGATATTTGAAATCGATGAAAAAAACGTGAATTAAGGCCCTTATTGATATCAATCATAAGCTCCACACAAAAAGTACAAAGTGTGTTAGTAAGTGAAAGTGATAAATGTTCAAGGGAACAAGTTATATTGTGTTTTTTGTCGCAGATAAATAAATACAATGCGGTGCTGTGTGGTTGGTTGCCCAAAGAGGAAGGGTTTCGATGTGAATGGAGTTTCGTTTTTCAGGTAATGCATTGTTATAAATTAAAATAAGAGTTCCTAAATGTGAAACGCCTAACAAAATCGGTATAGGATAGTAAGAGGCTTTTAAATTGTAAATTGAATAAGTGCGTCTACTAATTTGTTAACACTTAAATGACAAGCCATGTTGTGCCGTTTCAGTTGGTCAAAGTGGGCGACAACTGGGCAACTGCAAGGGGCATTAGGATTTGTGTGGATATGAAAATGTATTACGCTTTAAGGTGAAATTTTCAAAATATATTTGTTTCTAGCTGAAAATTAAAATTACAACTGAAGTTTTAAAATATTTAACAATCTGTTGTATTTGAAATTAACTACGAAAAACTTAAGCGAAAAACATAAGGAAAATTATATTGAAGGTTCTAATAGGTCTGTTCACATACCTGAATTTATTAAAATATAGGTGTGATTTTTCGCACACCCGAACAGATCAAAATTTGTTAAGTGTACTGAATACCACAACAAAATCGTTATTGTATTCAATATACTTTACCAAATTTGAACTGCTGTTATTGTATTCAATATACTTAACAAATTTCGATCTGCTCGGGTGTGCAAAAAAACGCACCTTATTTTAAAATAGATTCACAGCAAGTCGTTTTTTGATGTAGTCTGCAAGATTATTAGCGTTCCCGGATTCTTTTCCTGAAGTATTTATTCCATTGAGGCATGACTTAACGTAGTTGTGTGTAACTTCTCCGACACAATAGTTGTGCAACTCATTCCACTTTTCTGGCAATGTCGTTCCTTGTAGCGCATTCTATAAGTTAATTAATTAAAAGACTTGTACGTCTTAAAAAAACAATTTAATGCAAGACGGGTGTCTTGCGTCTTTATTGTATCGAAGTAAAAATACAAAAATTCTCTTAGCCTAGTGAATTGCATGCTTTTATGATGTTTTTCTGCTGCATCAGCTTTTCTGTCGTGGGAATCGTTGCCGTGTGATTTCCATCACGTTGCATTCTCCTATTTCTGGAAATGCACACGATCTTGTTGTGTCTGGCGTTAACTCCTCCCCCTTTAAGCTCGATCGTCCTCGATCGTCAGAAGTACGGGATGTTGTTGAACTTTAGGATCGGCGTATTGTATGTCATTGGTGACGCATGGGCTCCTTCGCTTAGTGGCCTTGGTACCTGAGGAGACTGCTGCTCGTTACTGGAAGTACAAATTTTGATTTGATTTTTGCGATTTTGTTTAAAGCAACACAAATTTATGGTTATGATTATGATGAGGATGCTGATTAAACTGTAGTTCGTGTACTGATGAAAATTTCGTTCCTTTTGCAGTAAAGATATCTTTTCCGTATTGTTGATTTGTAATTCTGGTAGCGCGTGCATTCCAGTAAGCCTTTGCAATTTTACAATCGATGATGATGGTTGTAGTATTGCGGGCAGGATGTTGATGGAAGATTCCTCTTTCTCGGAAAACGTTTGTCCGTTGATGTTTATGGTGGTATTTGAGAATTTGATCAAATACGTGCCATTAAGCTTATGTGATGATTCTTCAGTTGTAAGGTTGCCGTAGAATTCATTTAGGAGAAGGATCCCAGGAGAGATGTTATCGATGGTTAGGATGTTCTGGTCACTGATGATGTTGCAATTGGCTTCCAAGCTGTGTAGTAGGTTTGGTATACAAGAACTATTACTTATATCTAAAAGATCTTTCATTTGACAAATTGAAAAGTAGTTGAAGCTTTTGCATTGATTTACGATGCCTAATATCTTTTTATCTTTTCTTAATATTTTTACAAAAGGTATTTCGTTTACATATCTATTTTTCTTTATTGGTTTTATCAAAAGCATTTCATAAATGTCATTGGTTACTATGGGTATATTTATAATGTACAAGATCGAAGTGCCATTTGTTATAATTTTAGTATTTGCTATGTCAAGTGCTTCTTCTATAGTAGAATATACAAAGTTATCTTTATTTATCAAATCTGTTGCCATTTTAATTTCTTTTTTTGACAATATTAATGAATTGACAATGCCAGCTTTGGCCCAATGAATTGCGAAATTAATATTACTTAATTCTTCCTTTATCAATTTGATTTTAAATTGTATCTCATAGGTGATATCGCTATTTATTCTATTATCTCTTTTCACTAATTCGATTAATTCATTATTTATTTTAGTAATATTATTTATTCTTTCGTTGTAGGATTGATTGATTATAACTTGCTTGTTTGAATTTTTTAATGCATCTTTTAAAGTTTCTTTTATAGTGGTGAAATCCTCGTGATCCGGATTACCTGCTAGCCATTTCCAGGCAGTGCCTATAAAATTTAGCGATCTCTTAAATTTTCTTGGCTTTAAGTTATGTATGAGCGTTTCAATTTGTCTTAGTTCATGAGATAAATATCTTGCAAGAGGGTTGCGTTGTATTATTGATGAGTTAACTACTTTTTCGGTTTCCACTAAAAATTTCTCATATTGTTCCAGATTGATTCGATGTATAAGTTTGAAATTTCCGTTTTGTACCCTTGTCTGTCCCAAATGTAAAGTCGCGATCTGTGAGTTGGTAAAGTCGAGGATTTGCACCTTGGCTTGTGCCAAATTGAGGGTCAATCTGAAATGTTAATTACGGATTTTATCTTTATGGATAACTTTTCCGGATTCTGTTAGTATAGTAGTATGGTTATTTTCTTTTACTTTCTCTTCTTTATAACGAGGGGTTAGTTTTGAGCCTTTACGCTTATTTTGTCTGACGAAAATTATTTCTCCAACCTCATAGTCTTTTGTCGGTTGTCTAGATTTGTTATGGAATTTAATATCTTTATCTTGTTTAGCTTTGAGTCTTTCAATATTTGTTTTTCGAATATTTTCAACATCTTCAGGAGTTGCATTGGGGAAACGGCTAAAAAATAAGTCTACTGGCTTTCTGCCAGTAACAGAATGAATTGAGTGATTATACTCTTTGACAGCTTTTTCTAAAAGCTGATCGAATGAACATGCTGGATCTTCTCTCTTCAAACACCGCATTGTTTCCGTCAGTGTTGAATGCCAGCGTTCCACTTGTCCGTTGACCTCACTTTTGTACGGTGGGGTCTGGAAGGTTTTTATTTGCAGCTCGTCTTCCATCATGGACATGAGAGTGGGTGACCTTAGAGCTCCTTCATTATCGATCACTACATTCTCAGGAATACAAAAGTAAAATAGAATATCTCGTAAGGGGCTTTTTATATCCTCTACAGATTTAGATGCAATTTTTTTTGCAAGAGCAAATTTAGAAAATTTATCTATTGCTGTGAGAACCCGATGTTTTTCAGTCGCAAATAGATCAATATGTATTGTATGGCCTGGATAATTTGGAATAGGGGTTGCCCCTATAAAGGGCTTGTTTGGATGGCGGTCATATTTACACTCCTTGCATATAGTGCATCTATTGACCAGTCGCTTGATTTTTGCTGCCATTCTGGGAAAATAAAAATTATTTAAGAGTTGAAGGCGGTTTTCATCTGCATTTCTATGTGCTCTTTTATGCACCTGTATGATTCTCTCTTCCTGTTCGATTTCACTGGGAATGTCTTCTACTATCTTCCTCGTGAATCTTATTTTATAATTTCTGAAGTGGTTGGGGTAGATTGTCTGGATTAGTCCAAAAGTGTTTTCGTCCGTAAGCAGTCCGTTGAGCGTATTTGGTTTTAAGTACCGTTTGAAACTCTGTATGATGTCCTGTTCTGAAAAACTTTCTTTTATAATAGTGTGTCGAGTGTAGTTGTTAAATGGATTTTGAATCTGATATCTATTTTCGTTTCCTAATTTGAAAATTAGCTGATTCCGAAAGGCATTTATTGGTGTTTCCACGATTGGGATAAGTTCATGGGCAGAACTCTCAGCACTGTGCTCTGTAGGGGTCATAGAATTGATTTCCGGGGCAATAGGTGGCCTCGAAAGTGAATCAGCGACGACATTGGCTTTCCCTGGTTTATACTTTAGCTCATGATCATATTCTTCGAGTATCGCCTTCCATCGCTTCATTTTCGAATTTGTATTTTTGCTGCTTAGGGCGTAGGTTAAGGGTTGATGATCGGTGTATATTTTCACCTTTTTAGAACCGTACAGGTAATTTCTCAATGAATTGAGGGCCCATATAATTGCCAGCATTTCCTTTTCGTTGGCTGCATAATTCTCTTCGGTTTTGCTGAGAGTGCGAGATAAAAACGCTATAGGCTTGTCGTCTTGGGACAAGACTGCGCCAATGGCAAAGTTGGAGGCGTCTGTGGTAAGCTCAAAAGGCTTAGAGAAATCAGGATGCGAGAGGACTACTTCCTTTGAAGTAAGAGATTTTTTTAGTTTTTCGAAGGCTTGCAAGGCTTCTTCGTTTAACACAATAGGCTTATTCTTTGATAGGTTTTTGGACACGTGTCCATCCTCCCCTCTTAAAAGGGATGTCAGGGGCTTAGCGAGTCGAGCGTAGTCTCGAATAAATCGCCTATAGTAGCCTGACATGCCAAGAAATGATCGAAGCTGTTTAAGTGTTTTTGGAGGTGGGAAAGATGAAATTGCTTGTACTTTCTTGGGATTACTTTTAATCCCTTCAGTACTAATAATAAACCCCAAAAACTCAACTTCCTGTCGAAGGAATTCACATTTATCGAGGTTTATCCTCATATGAGCTCCTTCTAGTGTTTTCAGAACTACTTCAAGGTTCCTGAAATGTTCGTCTTCGTTTTGCCCGAAAACGATAATATCGTCAATATAAATGTGACATTTGGTGCCTATATGTTCCCTTAAAATATCATCTAAAGTCCTCTGAAAAATTGGTGGTCCATTTTTCAGCCCAAAAGGTAAGCGGACGAACTCGTATTTTCCATTATTAACTGAAAATGCCGTTTTTTCGATGTCACGTTCCTTGAGAGGTATCTGATGAAAACCACTTTTAAGGTCAATCACCGAAAAATATTTGTTATTACCAAGGTTAGCCAAGACCTCATTTATTTCCGGAATAGGATAAGAGTCTGATATTGTGATAGCATTTAATTTTCGATAGTCTATTACCAATCGAAATTTTTTTTCACCGGATGCGTCCTGTTTTTTTGGGACTACCCAAACAGGGGCATTATACGGAGATCTTGATGGCCGGATAATGCCATCTTGAAGTAATTTGTTTATTTCTGTTTCTACGATGCCCTTGAGTGCTTGAGGATAGGGATACGACTTCGAATAGACAGGATCATTCGTTGTCGTTCTAATTTCCCCTTTAACTGCTGTTATATAAGTTTGGCTGGGATTGGGTTCAGAAAAAACACTAGAGCATCTAGCTAGAATATTTTTCAAATGCTTTGCTTGATCAGGAGTCATATGGTTTGTTCTAATCTCCATATGGTTTACAGTGCTAGATTGTTGTTGTTTTAGTGGAATGTAGAGGTCCGTTTTTATGGTCATGTAGTCAGTGTCGGTATGGATTATTGCTTGCATTTTCTTTAAAGTGTCATTTCCTATTATACCCGCAAAAGTCTGAAGTTCTGGTAAGATGAAAAATTTCAATTTTTCCGTATAAGGGCCAAAAAGGTTTACGTATGCATGGTGTGTAATGCTTACTGCACCACCAACAGAATTTACCGAAAAGGGTTTCTCGTTTTGAATGGCTTTGTAGATGAGCTGTGGTTGAATATAATTTTTGTTTGATCCTGTGTCGATAAAAAATTTTAGGTTTTTCCCGCTCTTCGCCGTATATTCAAAATACGGGAGCGAAGAGCTCATAGATCTAAAAAATTCACAGTGTCATTTTCTTCAATCTGTTCAGTGTCATGTAATGCCATGGAATCGAGATATTCCTCAAGAGGAACGCCTTCTTCTACCGTTGTATCGTCTGTCTCCTCCGGTTGTGTCTGCAGATTAAAAAGCCTTTGCTGTTTGTTAGGTGTATTTCCTTGGGCCTGATTCTACTCCTGTGGTCTTTTGTTAGGTACTACCGTTTTTCTAATGGGTGGTCGATTTTGATAATTCACCGCGTTTGTTCTTATAGAAGGATCAACATCCATTGGTTCATATACTCGTGGTTTTGGAGGCAAGGCGTTATAGTTTGGATTTGGATTCTGATATTGTACTTGTCTGTGAAACTGTGGTCTTTGTGGTATTCGGGGGTTATGGAAGAGTTCTGGGTGGAAGTTTTGCTTTCCAGTATGTTGGTTATGGTTGTGGTGGTTCTGTCTTTGTCCTTCCTTCTTTGGTGGCAAAGGAGGAGGATTGTTTGAACCATGCTTGCGGAAGGTATTGTTCGCATGCTGAGTCCTGTAATTAACATTTTCTAGTTTAAGGCATAAAGACAAAGCTTGTGGGAGGTCCACAGGCTCTCTTATGCTTAGTAGTCGAGGTAAATCACCTCTGAGTCCTCTGACAAAAGTATCCAACGCTTTTTCACGATAGCATTCGGTTAGACTATTAAGAGAATCTTGACTTATTTCCATAGCAGAGAGTTTATTTAAGATTAATGAAAGATGATGGTAAACACTTTGGTAGAATTCGTTTATTGTACCTGTACCTTGAACCAAAGTGGTAAGCTGATATTCAAGTGTACCTAAATCGCGTTTGTCAGCGTAATGTAATGTTAAACATTTTGATATTTTTGGCCAATTTAGTGGGGTATTGTATGATTCAAGGGCAATATCGGCTTGCCCTATTATTTTATTGCGGATGACCGAAAGTATACCGTAATATTTGGGGGTTCCTTTTAAGTGCTCATAGATGCGTAGGATCCGCTCTACACTCTTTCTCCATGAGTTATATTCACTTGGATCCCCAGAAAAGGTCCTAAGACTTTTTACAACGTCCGGAATTTTGTCCATGTCGGTTAAGTTTCTGTCATTGTTTATATTTACTGGTACGTCCATTTCGTTGTTACTGTCTGCGGCAGGATTCATAATTGAGGTAAAAATTTGTCGACCTTGGTTCTGTAATGTCTCCGAAACAATACGAGAAATTATCGAAATTAGTTCCCTATTATTTTCCAATTGTGGAGGATTATTGACAACACCTTCTCCACCAGCAGGAATATTTTCTGCGCGGAGCACAGGTGGGCGAATCAAATTATTGGGATTCGACATGATTTAAAAGTTTACTTATTGCCGTTTCACAACAGTAACCCCAATCACTACAATTTCACCCAAAAAAATTCAAGTTCTAAAAGGGTGCAATAAAGTATTTTCACCAAACAAGAGATAACCAGTGATCAGTCAAAGCAATTAATCGAATCAAAAGTAGCAAGTGTGCAGCAGATAAAATCAATCAATCGATATGTGATTAAGTCAAAATAATCAATCAAGACAAAAGTAGCAAATATACACTAGATTAAATCAATCAGTATCATGAGTTAGATCGATATAAGATTAAGTCAAAATAATCAATCCAGTCAAAAGTGGCAAATATACACCAGATTCAGCTAATTAGCTAAGTTCATATATCAGTTCAAATTGAAACCTGTATTCACAAACAATGAGAAAAATACACAATTCACATCACCAGTTCAATTTCAATTAAACCATACATATAATGCGGATTCAGAATGATAAAAATATTTGATGCGATTATTTAATCGCACAAATCGCACCACAATTCTATAAGATATTCAGATAAATACTAAATTCAATTTAGGTAAATATTAAAGTCAATTTTTCAAAAAATATATAAAATCTGCAATTAGTAAATTGTTAATTATGGTATTTATCAATGTAATAAAAATGACATATAATAAAATTATTAGGAAAAAATTCTTACGAGAATAAAATTAATTCCATGAGATGCATCGCACTAGGTTACAGTTCTTGATCTTTTCTTTTAAAAACTTCGTTAATCACTTTTTTCCTTAAGTTTTTTGGTAGTCACTTTCGTCACTTTTTCTTTAAGTTTTTGTAGACACTTTCGTCACTTTTTCTTTAAGTTTTTGTAGTCACTTTCGTCACTTTTTTTTTTATTCTCTTGGGCACTATGTACTTTTTCTTTAAAGGACTGGTTTTAGTATTTAACCCTTTTGTAAAGGTTGTTTCTTTTCTTATAAGAGGGTGGCAGGGTAGTCACTTTTTTAGGACCCGTTCGCTGTGCAAGCCGGCGCTGTCCTTTTTGTTAAAAAACTACTAAGGAGCCTATCAAGCACTAATCACTACACTTCTTTTAGCGGGGTACGCTAACGGAACTTTCACTTTTTACGCGTTCGTTCCTTTCACTTTAACTTTTACGTTTCAAACCGTCGGAATGGTTACACGATTATTCGTAGTGACGCGAATCAGGTCCCTGCTCGGGCGCCAGTTAATTAATTAAAAGACTTGTACGTCTTAAAAAAACAATTTAATGCAAGACGGGTGTCTTGCGTCTTTATTGTATCGAAGTAAAAATACAAAAATTCTCTTAGCCTAGTGAATTGCATGCTTTTATGATGTTTTTCTGCTGCATCAGCTTTTCTGTCGTGGGAATCGTTGCCGTGTGATTTCCATCACGTTGCATTCTTCTATTTCTGGAAATGCACACGATCTTGTTGTGTCTGGCGTTAACTTATACAGCATCAACACATCTTGGACTAGTAAATATTAATCCCACATACTTCTCCGGTGCTATAAGCTTAACTTTCAAATTGTCAAGGTTCTTGAAACCAAATGCCAGGGTCGGAACGAATATAGCACTGAAATTATTTTCGGTGAGCAGCTGTGCGTAAATTTCAGAACTAACTGACTCTGATTACAAAATAAGTACACGCTTCATTCCTCAATAATCATATAACTCGCTGTCAAACTATGTTTTTGCCGTCAATTTACACTTTCACGTATTAGACAGTGTGGTAGCAGAAATGGAGAGGACAAGGGGATAGTAGTAATTTTTTGTCCGCTAAATGTCAAATCTGGTCAAATCCCATTGTCAAATCCTAGTACAGTGAGGTCAGTGAGGGAGTAGAAATGGAGTGGACATGCCCATAAGATTTACATTGAAGGGGATGGTAGTAATTTTTTGTCTGCTCATTGTCAAATCCAAGTAGTTCCCCTCCAATTTGTCAATGAGAGCGAAATGGCGTAAAGGCAGCTTTAACATGCTTTGTGCGCGAGAGGATTGAAGGGGCTAATGGTGGAAAGTTATACCGTCCGTGTCCAGGGGCTGAGAGTGGAGGTAGTAGGCAATGGAGTGGCCCTTCACATTTGAAATGTATTGGAGGGGACGTAACCAAGAGCTAAGGGGTATGCGATATTTTGTCTGCCTCTTGCACATCTCTCATTTGGAATCGTACGTCATATGATCACCACGTGGAAAACATCTTGTCAAGTTGATAGATGGGACGCTTGGCGAAAGTTGCAGGGGTAGATGCAAAGCAGTTGTATCACATGGGCGACTCTACTATTTTATCTCTATGGGGCTGAGTGAGGTAGTAGAAATGGAGCGGACATGCCCCTAAGATTTACATTCAAGGGGATGGGGGCTGAGAGCATAAAGACATTCGGAGGGGCCGAAGGCGTGGCCATTTTTCCTCATCACCAGCGACCCCGATGATTGATTGAAATTTTTGGGGCGTAGGTAATTCCTAATTTATCAAATTGTTGGGGACATATTATGTGTGAACAATTTCAAATATTCAAATTTTGAATATCGTAAGTAAATGATTGTTAGATATTTAGTTATTTAATATTTTTTAGCTTTCATATTATAACCGTACGAATTCTCGAACCAGGGAGTAAAAATAAGCTACAGCAGGCTGGATTATTCGTTGCTTTGCGGTGAATTAATTGTTTTTCCAGGATAGAAAATGAAAACAGATCACAAATGCATGTGAACTATGAAAATTGTAGAATATACTTATTGAATATTTATTCACCCATAAAGGCTGGTACTGAGTTCGAGTTCACGTGAAATTTTGACATGTCTCCATTATCTGGTCATTCTTTCGAGCGAAAATTTTGGCAATGGAGAAAAGCAGAGACACTGCTTATTTCTGACGGATAAAATGTCAAGAATTTTATTTTTTCGATCGATTTTCTTATTGGAAAGACATTTGCACTGCTCCATTTTCAAATTGAAACACCAAATGTCACTTTTTCGCTCGAATGAATGAACTGCACAAACTAAATTGGCGTGAAATGATTGGAGACATGTTTCAGTGCCATCTATATTTTCGAAGCGAAAGCAACTTCGAAGTAACTTTTCATGCTAAGAACACAGTACCAAACTTGCTTATTTTCAAGCTAAATTTTCGCCGAAACCAATTTCACGTGAAATTTTGTATGAAAATTTCACGTGAAATCGAACTCAGTACTATGCTTAACACAAAAATTGTTTGATAAAAAAGTGGCCTAAAAATTAGATGTGTTTATGCTGGCTCAAATCTTGGCAGTGCCGAGTACTGCCGTAGGTGATGAGAAAACATTGAATAACATAATATATAATTTTCGTTTTTAGAGCATCTAGAAAGTTTTTACTGAGCATTGTGTGTAAAGCAACTGCAATGAATAAAATCATTAAAATCAAAAACAACCTCAAATTCCGAAAAAGGCAAATTTTATTTAAGATTTTTCGAAAAAAATAAGTAGTCTTCACAGTTAATGGTTCCAAGAAGTCTCAAATTTTCTTATACTATAAAGTAGGCTAAATACAATGATTGGCTGGAGATAATATATTTCTAGGTAATAAGATATTTATTATATTATATTCACACTATCTAATCGTTCTCGACCTACTTCGCTAATCCAGTTATTGGCCTTCAGATTATCGAACAACTCAACTATAGAAGCGGTTTTCTTTTGCCTGCGCTGTTTTTTACGCAAATTTCGGATAATCCTATTTTTTCGTTTCAGCGTACCTGCCAATTTTTTCCCGCAGCTTGATTAAATGCACTGCGGTAATAGGAGCCACTTGGTCTATTTACGTAGCCTAATTGAAATGATATTGTTGAATATTAAAAGTTTCAAAAGTGTATCGTGAACGCAACATCAGCATTAAGCACCTAATGAGATCGCAATTCGCTCTTCTTGTCCATCGTTTATCTCATCTTGAATATTGTTGCCGAAAGGTATCTATAGAATTAAGATAATTAAAGAGAAGAATGTGTTGAACATTTTCTTTACTTACTGCATCACTCGAAGATTCTATTCCCGCAAAGATGGTCCCCTGTTCGTTTGCTCAGAACTAACGTACTATGACGGCAGCTGTAAGAAAAACAAGAAACTATTACACTTATTCCCTTGTCAATCATCAATTGCTATATACCACGGCTGAAAGATTTGAATAGACCCGGGAAGTATTTTTGATGATCAGCTCAGGAAATCCAAGAGAAGAAGTCCAAATGAATATGTGTTTCTCATTTTCTGGAAATCTGGAAAATAATATTTCACACATCAATAAAATATTTCACATCAATAATATGATATAAAAATTTATTCGTATTGCATACGAATAAATATTTTTTATTTTATTTCCGCTCTGCCCAGAACTGTTTATGCGCTCTACTGCTTTGTATTTTTTTTTACAGCAATATGTCGACAATATTTAATAGGGCTCAAATAGGCACTTTCGCTTATAAAAAGTTTGTGAAATTCACAAAATTTTGCAAAACACATCGTTTGATTATTCCTTACTTGTGATAAGAAACTCTAAGTGGCCGGCGTTGCAAACTATTGCCACATTTCGGCACAACTCACTTCATTGCAAAGATTAATGCAATTGCACAGTTTTCAAACACTTTTTTCAAATAAAACTCGCGATTTTCACTTCTACACTAACGTTTTTGTGAACCGCACTAGTCGAATATACACAAAATTAATCTGTATTTAAAATCAACACGATTTTATTTCCGTACCGACTCAAATTGTTTACATTAGTTTAATTGTCATATTGACAGGAAGGATACAAAGAGGGGAATTGACATTGAAGATACATGAAAAGTGGTCCGTTTCCCTTCAATGTATTTTAAATGGACATCGCCCCTCCGAATGTCTTTATGCTCTCAGTATGGGAGTAATTTTTTATCCGCTAAATGTCAAATCTGGTCAAATCCATGTAGTTCCCCTCCAATTTGACATATATCGAGATATGGCGGAAAGGCAGCTTTAACAAGCTTTGTGCGCGCAATGCCTCCTAGAAGTACGGGCCGTCAGGCTAAATAATCGTTCTCGCCGTGACGTAATCAGTTAAGGAAATTTTGACATCTACACGAGGCAGTGCCGATGTACACGGAAATTTCACTTGCGGTTTTTTGGTTAAAATATGAATAAAACGTTAGTTGCTTGTGCGTGGACGCGTAATAATAATAATATTCAATCATAAGTTGCATCTTGTACCAATTTATTGTATCGCGACAGCAGCCCCTGGACACGGACGGTATAACTTTCCACCATTAGCCCCTTCAATCCTCTTGCGCACAAAGCATGTTAAAGCTGCCTTTACGCCATTTCGCTCTCATTGTCAAATTGGAGGGGAACTACTTGGATTTGCCCCGATTTGACAATGAGCAGACAAAAAGTTACTACCATCCCCTTCAATGTAAATCTTATGGGCATGTCCACTCCATTTCTACTGCCTCACTGCGCGACAGTAAATCGACACGAACCATCACCTAGCCTAACACCAACCTATTAACATTTCGTAGCGAATTTTCCACATTATACCGCTCGCACCGCATTAATTTGTGTTTTAGCTGTTCACTAGCACTGTTCCGCATATACCACTTTAGTTTTCATTTCACTCACTTTAACACAACTCGTACAATTAACATTTTCCCGCGGACGGCCCTTAATACTACGTGTGTTTTTCGCGAAATTTGTCCCGATGTTCTGACGTCATCATTCTGCATTACGGCCCGTACATCTAGAAAGCATTGTGCGCGAAAGGATCAAAGAGGCTAATATGCCGTTCACACTACACTCTAAAGGTATGTTCCCGTACTTTCAGTAACTGAATTTTCCTGAATCATGTGGTGGGGAATTTCATGAAAAGTGCGGGAACGCTCTCATTGTAATTCCTGAAAATTGATAACCGAAAGTGCCAGTTTTCGGTTTTTGGGAGAACAATAGTGATTATGAAGTCATCCTAAGCGGTAATAAATTATCGCCACAAAAATATTCGACCTTCATAGCAACATTACGCAAAAAATATGTTGCTTGACGCGCACATTTGAAAATATTTACTTCGTTTGACACTAGTGCGGTTTACAGCGGTCGGACCAAAAGTGACCTGACCTAAAGCGCGGACTAAATGAATTTAGTCCTCACCTAAATCCCAACCCAATCTGACCTAAAATTTGCTTAGGTGGAATTTAGTCCTCGTTCGTATATGAAAGCTGTCATTTAGTTTAATTTTCCTTCATGCAGTGTATTTATCGTTTCATTTGCCTCTCAAACATGTTTATTTCAAAGATTTTGTGTCAAAGGGGAATGTTATGAGCTTATATTCAACATACATACATTATTAATAGTCGCGCAAAAATCAATGTTTAGGTCGCGTGTGTTTACAACGATTATAGTCCACGACCTATATTTAGGTCAGGTCGCTTGAAATCGTGGACCGACCTAAATTTAGGTCGGTCCGCGAGTGTATACACCACGTGGACTAAAAAATTTAGGTGGAATTTGGTGTTTAGTCCGCGGACTAAACGTTCGCTGTATACGATACTACTTTTCAGTATTTTTCAGTAGCTCAGACCCATTGATATAAAAGTATAGAGGATATGCGAATAGCATATACGTATACTGTACGGGACTGTTGCCAGAAACATTTGTTTGAATATGCGTGAAAACGAAGTGTTTTGACATTCCCAGGTGTTCCATCGTCGTTCCAGTAACTGGGACTGTCAACGCGACTTTTATAAAATTGAATGTCTTCACGCCGCGCATTTGTAAAATGTCTTTAAAATCGTAATCGGGTAGTGCATTAAAAAAAATGATAAATTCTGTCTCTTATGCATATCAGTGGCAGTGCCGAGTGATTGTTTAATTAAGTTAATATTTGTACATAGCTAGACAAATCAGATTTCATGTTGTGCGGTTTGGTTATTGTGAAAACGAATAAAGTTTACGAGTGAACGGTTTAGTATTATTTCAATAAAACTATTGATTAAGAATGCGTGAAGTGTTTCAATTGCAAATACGATGGTTTATTTCATTTGTGTGAAGATTAGCTATGTAATCGTCGCGAGAGCAATAACATCCCTCGGTTTGTTTACATTTTAGCTAATGTGACATATCGAGCTTTTGAGTATGTCAAAGCGGGTACTAAATTAATAAGCGGGTACTAAATTAAGTTTTCAGCATATGCCCAGGTATATAAATAAAATTGAAAAAAAAATAGCGTTTGAAGCCAAGAACAGTTAATTGTTGAAACAGCACTGTAAATCTGCAGTAGCCGGTCCCAAGCCCGGTTTAGAAAAGAAGAGGGAGGTGTGAAACTGTGATAATAGTTCCGGCTTAGTGCTTCTATCGAGTATGTATTTATAAATCAATAGTAGCATTGGAAAAAACAATAACAAGAGCAGGAGTTTTCGTTCGTTTCAATGCAACTATCCTAACCAGCTCTCGATAGAATCGTGAAAAACTGCAATTCATATAATTAACTAAGGGGTTCATAAATATATATTTTTGCATCAAATTTTCTTATAAATGTTTATGGAGTATAATAAATAATGATACACATGCACAAATAAAGTTGTGCATACTTTGTATGTATATATATATGTATATCCATGCATATATTTGAACATATATCTATTTGTGAATTTAACGATTAATTTTATTTAAATGCATATATACTCGTATGTATATATAGATATATGTATATATATATATATATATATATATATATATATATATATATATATATATATCCATAAATATATGTATTTATATATATATATATATATATATATATATATATATATATATATATATATATATATATATATATATATATATATATATATATATATATATATATATATATATATATATATATATATATATATATATATATATATATATATATATATATATATATATATATATATATATATATATATATATATATATATATATATATATATATAAGCAAATGCATGTGCAAATGAGTTAAACGGTAGTTATTATTATCAATAACATTGATTTATAACGCTTACTGATTTGTGGTGAATTTTCTCGGTATAAAATTCAGATATTTATTCAAATCATCGATTTAATTTCTTCTACTTGAATGCATCACAAATGTTAATAAATAAAATTTCCACGTGCAATTATTCACAAGCTTTGACAGCGAAATGTTTTGTATTTCATCACTAACCTTTCATTGATATTGTGAATGTATTTTACTATTAAATCCTTCCACTTAAATCGAAACACAGTTTTAATATACCTAAAATAAATTGGCCCCTTTAATTATACGAAATCGTGTAATCACTACACCTTTGTATTTTTAAGCCAGTTGCATGTATTCACTACGCGATGAATAGCGATGAATCACAGTTAATCGTAGGACGGGAACATACCTTAAATCAGGCGATTTCGATCAGCTGATCGCTTTAGAGCTAAATCAACTTAAATCTACCTGATTACCCATACATTTTTCTCGGCGTTTGACAGTCGAAAGCTAGTGGACTTAGAGTTAATCAAGTACAAATCAGGTACCATTGTGAATTTTTCCCGGCTGAATTGTTCTCAGAGCGTGCTGAATTCCATCCGTGAGAGGCACAGTAGATTTGAATGAAATGTCATTCGAATTTCGTTCTAAAAGAGCAAAAATTGAAGAAAAAAGGAAAATGTGAGTTGTAAAAAGTGAAAAAAATGTTCTTGCATGTTCCTGCATTTTCAACAACTTTCACGCAAAAAAAATTGTACACATATATTCGAATGACATTTCTCTCTCTAAATCTCCTCATTCTAAATCACGTCGGGTAGTGTGGATGCTTACCTGATTCACTTGACAGATTCTAAATCCACCTGATTTAGAAGTGTAGTGTGAACGGCATATAATAGATGCGTTTTATTTTCATCCAGAGTGTAGTAGGTATCCTGCATGCATAATAAAACGATCCAGAGTAGCACGCGAGTTTTTTTCTATCAGACAGTTGTCATTTCAAAATTTGAACTGTCATGTAAAGCATAGTACTGAGTTCGATTTCACGTGAAATTTTCATACAAAATTTCACGCGAAATGTGTTTCGGCGAAAATTTCGCTTGAAAATAAGCAAGTTTGGTACTGTGTTCTAAGCATGAAAAGTTGCTTTGAAATTGCTTTCGCGTTGAAAACGTAGATGGCACTGAAACATGTCGCGAATCATTTCACGCCAATTTAGTTTGTGCAGTTCATTCTTTCGAGCGGAAAAGTGACATTTGGTGTTTCAATTTGAAAATGGAGCAGTGAAAATGTCTTTCCAATAAGAAAATCAATCGAAAAGTGAAATTCATGACATTTTATCCGTCAGAAATGAGCATTGTCTCTGCTTTTCTCAATTGTCAAAATTTTCGCTCGAAAGAATGACCAGATAATGGAAACATGTCAAAATTTCACGTGAACTCGAACTCAGTACCAGCCTTAACCAACGCCATTTTCAAATGTATGACTATTTATCCCATTGATATAAAAGTATAGAGGATATGCGAATAGCATATACGTATACTGTACGTGACTGTTGCCAGAAACAATTGTATGAATATGGGTGACAACGCAGTGTTCTGACATTCCCAGGTCAAAGTGTATAGAATGATAAGTGGGTGAACTCCTTTCTTTTCCAGAAAAAACACTTTGACCTTGAAATTGCGCCTCCATTTACGCAATGCATTATCTGTCAAAGCAGCCTGAGATTATGTTGGTATATTTTGCGAGAGTGGGCCGTATGTGAGCAGCGAAAAATCTAGCCTGAGTATGTAGTTGTCGAATCGTATATTGCATTTCTTTCTGTTCCATACGATTTCTTCCAACTTTCCAGGCTGACCAACAATACAATCTCAGGTTAGATCACTGGATTTTTGGACGGTTTACATATACGGAGTCCGCACGCTGGTTAGGAACTTACTCTTTACGCTGTGCCCAGGTGTTCCAGCATCGTTCCAGTAACTGGGACTGTCAATTTGAGTTTGATTTGTTGACATTTGTTGATTCGAGATAGCCGTCGCGATATTTGAAATCGATGAAAAAAACGTGAATTAAGGCCCTTATTGATATCAATCATAAGCTCCACACAAAAAGTACAAAGTGTGTTAGTAAGTGAAAGTGATAAATGTTCAAGGGAACAAGTTATATTGTGTTTTTTGTCGCAGATAAATAAATACAATGCGGTGCTGTGTGGTTGGTTGCCCAAAGAGGAAGGGTTTCGATGTGAATGGAGTTTCGTTTTTCAGGTAATGCATTGTTATAAATTAAAATAAGAGTTCCTAAATGTGAAACGCCTAACAAAATCGGTATAGGATAGTAAGAGGCTTTTAAATTGTAAATTGAATAAGTGCGTCTACTAATTTGTTAACACTTAAATGACAAGCCATGTTGTGCCGTTTCAGTTGGTCAAAGTGGGCGACAACTGGGCAACTGCAAGGGGCATTAGGATTTGTGTGGATATGAAAATATATTACGCTTTAAGGTGAAATTTTCAAAATATATTTGTTTCTAGCTGAAAATTAAAATTACAACTGAAGTTTTAAAATATTTAACAATCTGTTGTATTTGAAATTAACTACGAAAAACTTAAGCGAAAAACATAAGGAAAATTATATTGAAGGTTCTAATAGGTCTGTTCACATACCTGAATTTATTAAAATATAGGTGTGATTTTTCGCACACCCGAACAGATCAAAATTTGTTAAGTGTACTGAATACCACAACAAAATCGTTATTGTATTCAATATACTTTACCAAATTTGAACTGCTGTTATTGTATTCAATATACTTAACAAATTTCGATCTGCTCGGGTGTGCAAAAAAACGCACCTTATTTTAAAATAGATTCACAGCAAGTCGTTTTAGTACTGTTGCTGCAAGCCAAATTTTGACACAGAAAGAAGCCAGCTGCAAAAATATGTTGCTGCTGCAGTACGCGAAGAGACCTAATCTCTCACATATTTTTTAATTACAGGTTTCCTGGCGATATTACCCGCAGGCAGGCGTAGTTGGACTCGATTGGATTGACGGAGGTAAAAAAACTGCTGTTGTTTGTTCGGACCACTTTTGTGAAAGTTACTTAATCAAGCAGCAGCGGAGAGTAATTTTATCTGTGAAAGCCGTACCGAAGATAATTTTGCTTTAAATTATATGCAAGTAGTTTAAATTCATAATTTGCAGATTAATTTGCAGGCAGTCTGTGTGTTTGCAAAGACAGATAGCGTTTAAGAAAGAAACCAAGCCGTGTGTCCAAAAAAGGTAAGAGTACGTTTTTACAACACATATGTTTATGTTTAGCATGGTGTTGATAGGTACTGGATATGGAACGCAGAGCAAAGCCTTACACTGCAAGATTTATGGAAAACGATCAGGTATGTATCGAAACAATGGAAATAATTTAATTATAACCAAAAATTTAATTTTAGGGGTATGTGCAAGAGCTTGAGAAGCAGAATACTAGGTCGCGTTACCTAAATCGTTCCACAATCACCGTAAGAAACAATTATTGAAATAATAGTAATAAAGTTTATTTAATATACTTCAGGTTCCCAAAGAAGTATGCAGCGGTGATTTCACGGTTGATTATACATTCTCTGCGAATGATATGTTTGAATCAACATGTGAAATGGTATTTTAATCTTTATACTGCCTATTATTGCATGTATTGTACGATTTTTTTAAGGATATCTCTGCCAATGAGGAATTTGATAGTGGAAATTCCAGCAACCAAATGGTAGTTGACTATGTGAGTGATAAAAAACGAGATTGATAAACAACTTTTTAAGAATTTGAAAATATTTCAGAATGATTCTTCCGACGAAAGCAAGCCAGTCAAAAGTTTACAGGAGCAAATGCATGTTGAAAATGTGAGTAACTATATTACTAATATAGTTTTATTTTCGTATACATCAATATAATATTGATTGAATACTCCACGACTGATAAAAATTATTTATAGGAACATTTCAAGACTTCGAAGTCATGCGGTGAAAAAAATCTTGTTTCAATCGTAAGTAGAACTGCAAGAAAATACATGTTCCAATTTCGACTCGTTTTTTTAATTGTAAAAGTTACGTGATATATGCATTTCAATTTTCTTTTTTAAAACGCCGTATCATTACAGATTTTTTCGTAATGCTCTCCTTTCAAACTGCTGATTTAAAGCATAAAATTTATAAATGAATTCAGTAATAGCTAAAGGAATTGACTGCCTTCTTGTTTATTTGAAATATAATGTTTGAAATGCACTGGCAGTCTGAATTTTGTTAAATCCACACTAAGATATTTAAAATGAGAAGGAAATGGCGAGTCGGAACAACACAATACACCTTTCTTGTGCAATGACCAAATCAATGCTATCAAAAACGCCTTTAATTTCCTTTAATGCATTGGCAGTTTGAATTTTGTTAAATCCACACTAAGATATTTAAAATGAGAAGGAAATGGCGAGTCGGAACAACACGATACACCTTTCTTGTGCAATGATCAAATCAATGCTATCAAAACTGCCTTTAATTTCAATTATTTCATATTATGCAAATCATTTCTTCTTGCAATTTTAATTATTTGATACTATACAAAAACCTGAATCGGTGCACAAAGATAACACTATTATACAGCAGGATAAAAAGTAAAGTAAAGCAATCCCACGACAACCCTTGTATGGGTCTAGGGGTTGAAGCTGGTAGAGAGCTTCATTACAATTTTTTTTAATCATTGTGAATACGAGTGTGGAGTGATTAGTTCCACGACTCACTTTATCCCTGATTTAAATCAGGTACCTAATCAAAGCTAGGTGAATTCAAAGCTTGGTGCGCGGACCCTCGTCCGAACCTAGGATACCTGTGTGAAAATTGCTTAGTTGGCTATGAATTTGATAAATATGCTATAATTGCGGAGTTGACTCGTT
Source organism: Nemotelus nigrinus (assembly GCA_947369275.1). NCBI lineage: Eukaryota > Metazoa > Arthropoda > Insecta > Diptera > Stratiomyidae > Nemotelus > Nemotelus nigrinus. The sequence continues at coordinate 94,891,782 of OX376372.1, read as the reverse complement.
ACTGGTAAAAGTTTGTAAGTTGTATTTAAAGTATTATTAAGCTGATTATCAACGCTTCTTAGTTGCTGACGCTAACATTGTGTTTGTTAAGTTCAAAATTTATCCATGCATTTGAAAATTCATGTATTTGAATAAATATAGGGTACAAACACAAATCAAGATGAAGAATCCCATGCATCATTGTTGCGTAAAGCCAATTCGCGAATTAAATCTCTTGAAGCACGCCTGGCAAAGAAGACAATACAGCTCAAAAAATTGAAAATCAAGGTAAAGCGCCAAGAACGGAAAACCATTAGCTTGAAGCAGCTTTTATATTCACTAACTGAAAAGAACTTGATATCTGCAGAACAAAGTGATTTCCTTAATTATTTAAGCGAGTCTAGTAAGCACATAATTGAAAGGCAGCTTTTCGCCGCCAAGTTTAAGAAAGTGCAAAAGAAATATAGCCCCGAGTTGAAAGCTTTTGCTCTCAATCTAAATTTTATTTCACCCAGAGCCTATACCTTTGTTTGATCAGCATTTGGTAAATGCTTACCGCATGACCGCACAGTTAGAAAGTGGTACCAAAATGTTAATTGTGGACCCGGCTTTACGCAAGAATCTTTTGCCGCAATTAAAAAAGCAGTTGAACGTACCGGCGGCAATGGACAAATTGTTGTTAACCTTGTCTTCGATGAAATTCACATTCGCCAACACGTGGAGTGGGACGGAAAACAAGCATATGGATTTACGGACTTTGGTGGCGCATATTCTTCCAGTGATGAAATAGCGACACAAATGTTTGTTTTGATGGCAGTCGCAATTAACAAATCGTGGAAAATACCCCTAGGCTTCTTTGCGATCAATAGTATAACAGCCGAGCAGAAAAAAAATTTGGTTTCATTGTGTGTTGGCCTTTTGTTGGATACAGGAGTATTAGTGTCAGGGATCACTTTCGATGGTGCATAATCAAATCTCACATTGTGCAAACTTTTGGGATGTGATATTCGAGATACATCTTCGAACGGTTACTTAATGTTTGAAAATTCTGCTGAAAAATATGCGATTCATCCAGACCCATGCCATATGATCAAACTAATTCGGAATTCTCTAGCAGACCTTAAAATGCTTAAAGACAGCGAAGGAAATCTGATCAAATGGGAGTATTTGATCCGACTGGTTGAGCTAAAAGAAAAAGAAGGCCTGCATTTGGGGAACAAAATTCGGAAAGCCCACATATTCTTTCAACAGCAAAAAATTAAGGTCCGTTTGGCTGTGCAAACGCTGAGCAAATCTGTTGCTGATGATCTTAACTTTTGCCGAGAAGTCCTTCATTTAAGAGAATTTGCTGGCAGTGAAAGTACGTCCAAATTTATTAGACTCTTCAACGACATTTTTTATGTTTTGAATAGTAAAAAATTATGTGAATGCGAATACAAAAAAAAACATTATGTGACTCGAATAAAGCCAGTAAAGATGATTTTACAAAAATGGCTATTGAATACATAAGGCAGCTAACACTCCCGACAGGAACGTTAGTCCTCAATTGTCGAAGAAACACCGGCTTCCTTGGAATTATCGCTGCATTGCGAAACATAAATCTACTATATGAGCGTTTTATTGTCACAAAAATTTTCAAATTCATACCGCTTTATAAACTCAACCAGGATCATATAGAGCTGTTTTTTTTCAATACGTGCGGGACTGGGATACAACAATAACCCCACAGTTAGACAATTCATTGCTGCATATAAAAAAATTTTGTTTCGATGCCAGCTAAGAGAAAAGGGAATTGGAAACTGCATCCCACTTGAGGAAATTAGCATTCTGAACACAAACCCAATCGCAGAAACTGTCGCTAGGCATGCAAAGTACGACCCGGAATTGAATTTTTACGACGAACGTTTATCCGACTCAAATGAAGATTCATTTGAAAGAGATATGCAATGTCTCAACTATCACTTTTTGCAAGAGCACGACTACGCAGCCGACCCAATGCATTTATCGTCATTCGTCAACAGTGTTGTTGAACATATATCTGGCTTCATTGTGTTTAAACTATGCAAGAAACTTCAATGTGAACATTGCATTTCTGCGATTCAAGGAGAGAAAAATATGATATCTTTGATTTCATACAAGAGTAGGGGCTATTTGAAAATACTATCAGAAAGTGTGGTAGCTGTGTGCAAAATTGCGGAGGGAGAGATTCGCAAAACTATATATTTAGAAGATAAGCAAATTTTGAAAACGGTTAGGTTAGGTTAGGTTGTACTGGCTGGCACATGGCCACACATAGACCTACCGGTCCGTAGTGATACCAGATAAATGGACCTCGAGAAAGGAATTCAATCCAAGCGGCCATCAAAGGCCCCGGACTTTTTCGCGAACTGAAGGATGTCCTTCAGCTTTTGCTCTGCCACGTGTGAGAGATCCACCAGGCTCCAAAACGGCACTTTTTAAAAAAAATTCTTATTCTGTTCAAAAGAGTTGTGTTGGAAAAAAGCTCTTCATGGAACATTCACAACACATGAGCACATTAAACCACTATAGCTTGTTAATAAAATCGATTGGGGAAAAATATATTCAAACAAGATATTTTTTTATCGCTAGAAAGGATTCAGAAAAAATATCCTTAGACAAAAATATAATAAACTCCTCCATTTTAAGGGCATGTAAATTGCGTCCATTTCCAACAATAGAAAATTATTCAAAACTTTAAATTAAAACTACTCTCTATGCTTCTAAATAATAGCCCGGATTATATTATGAATTAAATTATCCAAGGGAAGCCGTAAATCCGCCAAAGCCGGTCCCTAGCCCGGTTGCAAAAGGAGGAGGGGGGCTTGTAACTTAAGATTTGGTTTGTGGTAAGATTCGTATTTTCAAATGCATTTTAACTATTATGAATTTATGGTTAATAAATGAGTTGAACAATAGTTATTAATATCAATAACACTGGTTTATAAATTTAATAGCGCGCACTAATTGTGTTGCATTTTCTTGGTATAAAATTCAGAAATTTATTCAAATCACCGATTTAATTTCTTTTATTTGAATGCATCACAAATGTTAATAAATAAAATTTCACAAGCTTTGACTGCAAAATGTTTTGTTTTTTATCGCTAACCGTTCATAGATATTGTGAATGTATTATACTATTAAATTCTTCCAGTTAAATCGAAACACCATTTTAATATATTTAAAATATATTGGCCCCTTTAATTATACGAAATCGTATAATCACTACACCTTTGTATTTTTATGCCAGTTGCATGTATTCACTACGCCTATCAAACAAACCAAAAAATAGCAACCAAAATTTCGCTATGCCCATATCCTCTATACTTTTATATCAATAGGTCTGTTTCCGTACTTGAATCTATTATAATATATTATAATAGATTCGCAGCAAGTCGTTTCCGTACTTTTGCTGCAAATAAAATCTTGTTGACGTCATCGCTTCCCCTCTTTCAGAAAGTTGTAGAAAAATACAGCCGAACTGAGCTGAGGCATTTTGCTGCAGCCTGTCAAATCGACTACGATGGGCGTGGCGCGAGGCTTTGAAATGTTTATATATTCAAATGAGCGCGCGAAGAAAAATCTTTTCTGTGCAATATTCCAATGAACACGGAATATATTTCTCGAACAACGTTTTTATTGCTATTACAAAATATCCAATGGTGGATATTTAGTGCATGGTGTGCACTTATTTGTATATGATCAACTTCGGTGGAGGCTAGGTTTTAATAAGGACAAAACTGATTTGTACTCTGAACTTGTTAGTCATTGCAACTGAAAATGAAATGTATTGTTGGCGGGAATATGCTGTTCTTTTATTTTGCAGGCATAATAATATAGATGAATTATAAATTTTGTTTCGCAGGCGGATCAATATTGATATGGGCTCCATTAATAGAGCCTGTTATATCTATTAATGGAACTCATAATTGCGCACGAGCAAAATATGATAATCTTGTAGATGGAAAAGGATATGTTCACAAGGTGTTTCCAATGCATATGATGGCTTCATCTGGTGTGTGGGCTGTGATCATGACACTCAAAATGTCCGCAAGAACGTGTTTCGAAATTCAAATCAACGCAGCTGTCACTTTTAGTGTCTTCTTCTTACTTGCAGCAAGTTGCAGCAGCGCGTTTCTGTACTTTTCCAAATGTTCCCCCACCACAAAAATAATCAAGCTGTAAAATTCTGTTACTGCTGCACTTTGCTGAAAGTACGGAAACAGACCTAATGATTTATCCTGGTTGCCAGGGTGACATGGAAATTTTTGAAAATTCCAACTATTCCAGTTGACATGACATTTCGAAATACGTTCCACAGAGAGCACGAGTACGAACTGCACTGAATTCACAAGTGTTCGCACACTGGATGTGGTTGTTGTTTCGTGTGCAAATCGATATCTTGCACTACTCTGGATGTAAAATAAAACGCACCCAGTGGAGGAAAGTTATACCGTCGACATAGAGGTATAAGACATTAAGAGTTGTGGTAAAGAAGCATTCTGTCTCGAGGTCACCCATTCCACAAATGATTCCAATACAACGAAATATATTTCGGGGTGTAGATCAGTTGCTCATTTTGGGGGACATTAACTTGACGCGCATATATGAAAAAAAGGGACATATTAAAATTCAAAGATATAAGGTCTGTTCTCGTACTACGATTAATTGCAATTAATCGCGATTAATTGCAATGAAACCGTTCCGTACTCTGATTTACTGAAAACTGAAAATTTTCCCTCTTTCAGTAAGTACGATGAAATTTCAGTAGGATCTGAGCTACTAAAAAATATTGAAGAGTGTCAAACGGTGTGGTGCGAGTAAATAGGTCTGTTCCCGTACTTTCAGTCACTGAATTTTCCTGAATTTTACTGAATCATGTGGTGGGGGAATTCATGAAAAGTACGGGAACGCTCTCATTGCATTTCCTGAAAATCGAGAAACAAAAGTGTCCGTTTTCGGTTTTTGGGAGAACGATAGTGATTATAAAGTCATCCTATGCGGCAATAAATTATTGCCACAAAAATATTCGACCTTCGTAGCAACATTACGCAAAAAATATGTTGCTTGTCGCGCACATTTGAAAATATTTACTCGCGCCACACCGTTTGACACTTTTCAGTAGCTCAGACCCTATTGAAATTTCATCGTACTTACTGAAAGAGGGGAAATTTTCAGTTTTCTGTAAAACGGAGCACGGGAACGGCTTCATTGCAATTAATCGCGATGAATTGCAATTAATCGTAGTACGGGAACAGACCTAATATTTTCAAATGTGCGCGGCAAGCAAGATATTTTTTACGTTATTTTGCTACGAAGGTCGAATATTTTTGTGGGGATAATTAAACACCGCTTAGGATGACTTTATAATCACTATTGTTCTTCCAAAAACCGAAAACTGACACTTTTGGCTGTCAATTTCAAGAAATGCAATGAGATTGTTCCCGTACTTTCATGAATTTCCCCCACCACATGATTTAGGAAAATTCAGTAAAATTCAGTGGCTGAAAGTACGGAAACAGACCTAAATATTCGTATATTTAAAACTTGAAGGTAATCTGCACTCTACATCGTGGTCGGGCATTATTCTTCGGTATTAGTATTTGTCAATAAATTGAAATGTATGGCTTCTCTTTCTTTAAATTAACATATTTGCTTTTATAAAGTAGAACGAAACGAATCTGATTGTTGAATTGTTGAAGAACGATATATTATTATCTTGCAACATTTTCATTCATTGTACTAACGCTATTTAACCACTGTACGCAGATTAATTAGAGGATTATTTGCATTTCTTAACGTTTGCTTACAATGATAAATCTGTATGCAAATGAGATGCTTAATTTTCTACTACGTCCCTCTTCCTTTTTAACCGGGCTTGGGACCGGCTTTGGCGGAATTAAGGCACTACAAAGATTATTTTGGCTCTTTTTATATACATGAATTCATTCTTCTTAAATTAACCTGAATCTAAGATAGTCGAAACCATGCCATTTTAATAAGTTTCTTATGTTAACCTATGTTATAATAATTAATACAAATTTTCCTAAAAATTATAATTCCTTCTTTGTGAAATATACGCTACTATTAATCGTAGATTTTTTTCCTGCACGAATTCCATTTAGTTCGTGCGATATTTTTTTTGAATTCTTCGAATTAAAATCGGTTGCCCCAATGCATAGACTTCTAAGCCCACTGCATTGGCATTTCCGCCATTTTGGAATTCAAGAGAAACTGTCAGATACCCAGGTGTCAGATTCGTGGCCAGAAGACAAGCACTTGACTCCGCGTCGCAAAATTGCACTTAAATTACTAGTTTCCGGCCACGCCAAGTATCCCAATCTACATAATTTCGATTACAGACTTTACCATAAGGTAAGTGGTATGTACTTATCTGGAGAAAGATTACCCAGGCAGGCAGGAGCACGGATTTTTTGAACAACATTTCACTTCACATTTCGTTGTCGGTGTTTAGATAGTAATTGAAGTGTTCACTGGTACTTTTAACTTTATCTTATACTTCTTATAATTTTCTACACTTCTCGACACTCTTGTCGCTATATTTGTTTTGAAGGTCTTAGCCCAGCATTCATCGAGTGCAGTTAGTGCGGTATACGAATTGTGTAGTTTATTCGATACTCTATACTCAGCTCTAAATCAGAGCTCTGATCTTCCCTTGATTTTGTCTTATCTCCCCCAAAAGTCTTTTTCATTAATAATAGTGAAAACCAGTGAACAAAGTGTGGAAAAACGCAGACAGGATAATTCTCCTAGTGAATTGCTCCTCCGGGATCGTTTAAAGTTCCCTAAAAACCACGCTGACTCGCTGATGGCGAATGCTGCATATTCAAACCGGTATGCACCGCTAGCCAACCTAGAAAGCACTGACGATGCAAAACCTGGCAACAACAAAACAGTGTCCACCAAGGTGAGAATTCCACCAATCATTCTACCTAATGCCTAGTACTATACTCTTCGCAAAACGAATTCAACGGTCAAACCCCATACAAAAGAGCTTTACTGACGAATTGAAAAGATCTTTTTGCATGGGATTTGACCGTTGAATTCGTTTCGCGAAGAGTATAGTACTAGGCATAACCTGGAAAAAGATTCAATTGCTGCGATGCTAAACTCACTTGACATAAAAGCATACAATGTTCAGTTCACTAGTGTTGGACGTAAAGTGTTTCTTACCAACATGGACTGCTACGAAAAGCTCCGCTGTCATCTAATAGTCAAAAAGGTGCAATTCTATACATTTGCTCGAGCTGACCAGAGACCAATGAAATATGTTTTGAGCGGTTTCTATAAAACCGAATGTACACTGCTAAAGAAACTTTTAGCAGAAAAGCACAATCTGGTATGTGAGGATATTAAAACCATACAAATCCGCACTGAAAACTGTAGGTATAACGATGAAACGCTTTACCTCTGCTTCTTTGCTCAGGGGCCATTAAATATTCTGACCTGATAAAAATCACATCAATTGATCATACGAAAGTCAGATGGAATTTTCAACGTAGGAGAGCTCAACATCCAACGCAATGCCGCAACTGCCAAGCCTACAGTCACGGCACATCATTTCGCTACTTGCCTACCAAATGTTTGATCTGCGGGCAAGCACATAATAGGTCTGTTCCCGTACTTGAATCTATTATAGTAAATTAAAATAGATTCGCAGCAAGTCGTTTTCGTACTTTTGCTGCAAGCCAAATGCAAGCCAAATTTTGCAGTAAAAAGAAGCCAGCTGCCGAATTCTGTTACTGCTGCAGTTTGCTGAAGTACGGGAACAGACCTAATAAAACATATTGCCCGTTCAAAAATATAAGTGACATCAAATGCGCACTGTGCAATGGACCTCACTTATCAAACAGTCGCATTTGTCCCAAACGAGACGACTATCTCCGCATACGTAGTCTGGCATCCAAGCGAAACGCAAAGAAAGTTATCAAACATCCAGACGTTAGGCATGAACAGCCTCCTAGCCGCAATTTCACAAACTTTCCGACACTACCAGGCAACGGTCCAGATATTTCAAAAAACATCAACTTCCAAGGCATGCCACTATCGTTCAGTGCAATTGCTCGCGTTGCTCCACTATACAACGGAGAATGCAACAATACTAGTTCTAAGTCAGATAATGTAGGACATTTGTCTTCTTCTTCCAATCAGCTATTCTCAGCGGCAGAGCTCATAAGCTTAAGTCACGAACTTATTACAAAGCTTTCTTGCTGCAAAACTAAAAATGATCAGTTCAATGTGATGTTCAATCTTGCAGTTAAATTTGTTTACAAATAAAGAAAGCATTAGATGCATACTTTGGAATGCTCAGAGCATTCGTAATAAATCCCTAGAAACCTTCAAATTTCTATCGGAAAATAATATAGACGTATTCCTACTGTGCGAATCGTGGCTAAAAGAAGAAGATAAGCTAAATAATCCTAGCTTTAATATTGTCAGGAACGATAGACAGAATGCAACTGAAGGTGGTGTAGCTATTTGCATTAAAAAAGGTATCAAGTTTAATCGTTTGAATAATCCAAACAGTAAAATTTTAGAAACGATTGCGATTTACCTGTAGAATATAAATATTACTATTGTTGTGGTATACTTTAGTGGCACCAAACTGAACGCTTACAAAGTTTCTATATTTAAAGGCGACATTAAAATGCTAATCAACCTCAACTCTCAAACAATAATTTTCGGTGATTTTAACGCACGCCATCGCCATTGGAACTGCATTAGATCAAACAAAGCGGGAAGCATTCTATTTGAGCTAGCGATGAGCAATAACGTATTGTTTCACGTTCCCGATAGCCCTACGTGTTTTCCTCCCAGGAGAAACCCTTCTACAATTGACCTGATTCATCTCATGAACTCTGGAAACTTTTGAATTATCGGACGAGGGGACCAGCCAAGAGTGTGCTCAGGAGGAACAGGGCAGTGAGGAGAAAAACCCGGTGATGGATTTGCTGTTGAAGATGTCCCTGGATATCGGCCAGAAATTCGAACAGTAAACCATGAGTCTGGATCAGCAACTAGATCAGAAACTCGATCAACAAGCCACGAACCTGGACCAGAAACTCGATCAACAAGCCACAAACCTGGACCAGAAACTTGACCAGCAAGCTCAGAAACTTGACCAGCAAGCCCAGAAGCTCGACCAGCAAGCCGTCGACATTAAGGAACAGTTAGAAGAACATGCGAAAAAAAGTGAGGAGCAGCTGGTGGAAATCAGACAACAGTTCCAACAGCAAGTTTCAGAAGTTATACAGCAATTAGAGAGTCGAGTAACGGAAGTGGAACAACAGTTCGACAAAAAGTTGGTTGGCATTGAAGAAGGAATGGACCAGATGAAATTGGATCTTCAACGCGTGAAGGCCGTAGGAATTGTGCCAACATAATCAAGTGGCATTAAGGCACTTAAAGCACCAACTTTTGATGGGCAAACTTCTTGGACCATCTACAAGAAGCAGTTTGAGGCTGTTGCAAAAGTTAACCGCTGGAACGATGAAGAACGTGCGACCTCACTAATGGTGTCTTTGAGAGGATCCGCGGCGGAAGTAATGCAAACCATTTCGGTCGACAATTACTCCAGTTATTGCAGCCTGGCAAGTGCCTTGGAAATGCGGTATGGCGAAGACCACTTAAAGGAAGTTCATTGTGCGCAGCTGAGGACACGCACACAGAAACCGGGAGAGACCTTGCAGCAGCTGGCTCAGGACATCGAGCGTTTGAAACTTTTGTTTTATCCTGCTTCAGATCCAGATCATCGGGACGAGACAACGAAGGGTGCTTTCATTCAGACAGCCGGTGATGAAGAGCTCCAATAAGCACTTCGATTGGCAAGTAATCGAAAGCTGAAGGATACTTTGGCCTACGCTCTTACTTATGAATCCGTAAAGCGGGCGTCACGCAGTAACGTTAGAAAGTGTGAAGTGTACGAAGAATGTGTATGCCAAAGAGCCGAGATCAGCCGAGAATCACTGACAAGCGGAGCTCCACAATGTTGGAACTGTGGACAAAAAGGGTACTTGAGGCGTGACTGCCGAAAGAAATTGAAAACAAGGTTTTGCGAAGAGTGCGCAAGGCGACAAAGGAACGAGGCTGGTTCAGCGAACGTAGCCGTCTCTTCTTCGGAAGAGGCGGGAAACCAGTAAGAGCCAACCTCATGCGTCGGAGTTTGGCTCGTGGAATTGTTGAACCCCGAGCCATCATCACAGTCTCTAGGCTCTATCGACACGAAAACGACTTAAGTCTGCGAGGAAAAATTGAAAGCAAGCCTTGCAATATCACCATTGATACCGGAGCAATGAAGTCAATTTTGCGGATGGATTTGGTGGAAGCATGGAGACGGGGTAACGTCGGGCGATATGTACCTCGTACAGCAACAGGCGAATCTGCACCAGTTCACGGGGAAATAACTCGTGAAATACAGCTCGGTGATTTGGTGCTCCAGCATCGGTTCCTTGTGGCAGATATAACCGACGAATGTTAACTTGGAATGGACTTCCTAGGCCCGCATGGCTTCAGTCTGGATTTGGGAGACAGGGTGATCAAGTGGAAAAACGTTGAAATACCGTTGGTAGGAAACCGGAAGGGAAACGACCGGCTAAGAATCGTCGTCTGCGAAAACACCAAAGTACCAAAGTCGTCGGAAAACATCATCTGGGCTACATTAGATGGTGATCCTGGGGGCCACCAATTCTTCATCGTGGAGCCAACGCAAAACCCAGCAGTCAGCAACCTTATGTTGGCAAAAAGCTTAATCACAATTACGGAGGGAATTACGTTCCTATAAGGGTGCTAAATTTGGCGGAGCAGGAAAAGAAGCTTTAGGAAGGAGAAGTAATCGCCGACTGCCAACCAGTCTCGTCAATCACTTCTTTGGAAATGGCAGAAATACAATCTGAACACAAAAAGGTACCAAACAGCAAGATAAATGAGCTAGCTAAGAACATGTTACAGTCTTCGGAACTAAGCATCGAACAGTACCAACAAGGAGTTCCGCTAATTAAACGCTATGCTGGTATCTTATCGACTCGAGATGATGAATACGGAAAGACTAGGTTGACCACGCATGGAATCGATACAAGAAATGCATCACCGATTCGGCAGGCTCCTCGCCGCTTACCACTGGCCAAAATGGCTGAGGTCGCCAACATGATACAGGACATGCAAGAACAAGGGATCATAGAGCCTTTGAATAGCCCTTGGACGTCGCCAGTTGTCTTAGTCAAAAAAAAAGGATGGCAGTACACGGTTCTGTGTTGACTATCGACGATTGAATGATGTTACGAAAAAGGACAGCTACCCATTAACGAGAATGGATGACATTATGGATACTCTAGCCAGTGCGAAGTGGTTTTCAACATTGGATTTGAAGAGCGGATACTGGCAGGTTGACAATTGAGAGAAGTGACCTTGAAAGAAGTGACAGAAGTGAGAGAAGTGACCTTGGCCTTTTCCGTGGGAACTGGACTCTGGCAATTCGTTGTAATGCCGTAATCCCAAAAAGTCAACCTGCAGTGAAGTGAAATACCTTGGTCATGTGGTTTCTACTGGAGGAATAAAAACTGACCCTGCGCAAATTGAAGCCGTTAAAAATTGGCCAGTACCTACGGATAAGCATCAACTTCGGAGTTTTCTGGGATCGGCAACGTACTATCGTCGGTTCTTGAAGGATTTCGCAACCATCGCCAAAAGCTTACACCAGCTGACGGAGAAAAATCAGCCGTTTAACTGGAACCACCAGTGCCAAGCAGCGTTTGAGAAGCTAAAACAACTTGATGCGCAAGAACGGGTTATTGCTTACTTTAGCCAGGTGCTATCCAAACCAGAGCGAAACTACTGTGTCACCCGAAGAGAGCTGTTGGCGATAGTCGAGGCCACTAAGCATTTCCACAAATACCTGTACGGTCAAAGCTTCGTATTGAGGACCGATCATGCCGCTCTGAGATGGCTGCTCAACTTTAAGAACCCTGAAGGACAAGTGGCACGATGGATTGAAAGGTTACAAACATACAACTTTAACATAGTCCATCGAAAAGGTAGCATGCACGGAAATGCTGATGCTCTCTCCAGACGTCCATGTAAGCCGGAATGCAAGCATTGTCATCGGTAAGAAGAAAACGTATTCGATGCCGAGGTAAAATGGATATCCGTTTCACCAGCAAGAGGGTGGTCGTGGTCAGAACTACTGGACAAAAACTGGCGGATGGAGAGCTGCAAGAAATCATTGCCTGGAAGGAGTCTGCACATCGGCCTGAATGGCAAAGCATATCGAATCGAAGCGCTACGCTAAAGAGCTACTAAGCACAATGGAACTCCTTACATCTTGATGGGGGCCTACTAAAAAGAAAATGGGAAACTGCGGATGGGTCAGCGCATCACATGCAGGTTGTACTTCCTCGGAGCAAAGTTAAGGATGTTTTGCAGGAAATACACGAGGGAACATCAGGAGGCCACCTGGGTATAAACAAAACACTTAATAAAATAAGAGAACTATTTTATTGGGTACATGCGCGGGAAGATGTGGAGGACTGGTGCAGGAAATGTGCAGCCTGTGCATCTGTGAAGGGACCCAGGAGAAAGTCTAGAGGTGAGCTGGAGACCTATAACGTAGGGACCCATTTCGAAAGGATCGCCATCGATGTAGCAGGACCGTTTCCGGTGTCGCAACAAGGAAATCGCTACGTGCTGGTGGTATGCGACAATTTCACCAAATGGACAGAAGTCTACGCTATTCCAAATCAGGAAGCACCCACAGTGGCAGAACAAACTGTGATTAACTGGGTTAGTAGGTACGGAGTCCCAAACGAGCTACATTCAGACCAAGGTCGAAATTTCGAATCCCAAGTGTTTACTGAGTTTTGCGATGCCTTGGGCATAAAGAAGACGAGAACCACTCCACTTCACCCACAGTCCGATGGAATGGTCGAAAGGTTCAATAAAACCTTAATCGAGCACTTGGCCAAAGTGGTAGAAGACCATCAGAATAATTGGGATCGTCATATCCCACTTTTCCTGATGGCATACCGAACAGTGACGCATACTACAACTGGAGAATCGCCGTCACGTGTCGTATTTGGACGAAATATTCGACTTCCGGCTGATGTTAAATTCGGAATACCACCAGAAGATCCGAAGACAACAACGGAGTACGTTTTGGAGCTGCGGCAACGGCTAGACTCCATCCACGAGGTAGTTAGGGGCCGTATAAACCTAAACACGGACCGGATGAAAACGCGATATGACCTAAAGGCAAACTCGACTGCATTTCAAAAAAATGATTTAGTCTGGCTGTACAACCCCCGCCGGCAGAAAGGCCTGAGCCCGAAACTGCAGCTGAAATGGGAAGGACCATACCGCATTATTAAACGGCTCAATGATGTAGTTTACCGAATACAGAAGCATCGAAAGCACCGGTCGAAAATGAAGGTTGTGCACCTAGACCGACTTGCCCCGTACCATGGAAACAACGCAATGGATGACGACGAATCTGTTCGGGACGAACAGGTCTAAGGAGAGGGTAGTGCTGCATGCATGCCAAACGAAACGTATGACGCTGTGGTGGCGCCAGAAAATGCTAGAAACGGCTAGGAAATACTCGACATACATCTCATACATGTATTCAAACAATCAGATAAAACGTAAAATAATCCTCTCGAAACCAATTTGAGAATCTGCGAGAAATATATGTCTGATACATGCAATTACATGCAATTTGTAAACAAGTCGCAGACAGAGTCCTCTAGAAAGAAAATAGCAGAACATTCCAGAGCCCCAAACCGTGAACGGAAATTCCCAATAGTCTTTTCGAAGCCAGATCCAGAACCCAAGACACAATTCTAGAAAGGCCTAGACGTAGGCAATAATAATTAATCGCACCAGCCAGAGTATAAATATCGCCGCGAGAGGAGCTGGCAATCAGTTAGTAGAAAGCGGAAACAGCGGAAAGGCTGTTACTTTGAAAAGCGATACAGCGAATTAAGTATCCGGGCGCGATTAATTAAAAGCGGAAAAGTGTTGAATTGTAACGCGAAATTATAATTAATTAATTAAAAAAGCAGTTGAATGTACCGGCGGCAATGGACAAATTGTTGTTAACCTTGTCTTCGATGAAATTCACATTCGCCAACACGTGGAGTGGGACGGAAAACAAGCATATGGATTTACGGACTTTGGTGGCGCATATTCTTCCAGTGATGAAATAGCGACGCAAATGTTTGTTTTGATGGCAGTCGCAATTAAGCAAACGTGCAAAATACCCCTAGGCTTCTTTGCGATCAATAGTATAACAGCCGAGCAGAAAAAAAATTTGGTTTCATTGCGTGTTGGTCTTTTGTTGGATACAGGAGTATTAGTGTCAGGGATCACTTTCGATGGTGCATCATCAAATCTCACATTGTGCAAACTTTTGGGATGTGATATTCGAGATACATCTTCGAACGGTTACTTAATGTTTGAAAATTCTGCTGAAAAATATGCTATTCATCCAGACATGAGAGTAGAGAACTAATGAGGAGAGGAACATCAGTAAAGCCAACAGGGCAAAAATCGCATACAAACATAAAAACGTAAAAATGACTACGGCGTAGTTAATTTAATTTTTCGTGATTTGAGAAGGGGCAAACACTTGGCGCAAAACTTTGAATACGACTATGGCGTCTGCATGTTTGCTTTTACGTGTTTGCTTGAAACAAAACATTCTCGCATAAATGTGTCTGCTGATTCCTAAATACATGCGTGTTTTAACAGAGAGTAAAATTTGAACCTTGCACATTTTATTGCTGTGTGAAGTCTTGAAATTCAACAGAATTTTCAAATGCCGGCACAATGCTTATTTGTTTGCTTTCAAGTAGCATAAGTGTTTCCCGAATTGCACATAAACAACATGTTTTTGAAACCAAATACACATGTTTTCTTGTTTGAAAATATACAGCATAAGTATAACGTTCAGAAATTATCAAATTTGTAGCCTTCTTGTACCTTTTGCAATCGGACTTGGGACCGGCTTCAGTGGAATTTGGTCATTTTTGATTTCAACCTCGTTGGTTTTACATGAGAAGTAAAACCAACGTACAGGAGAGACATGTGACAAGTCTATTAAATATCAAAACTACCGAAAGCTAATCAAACATCTTATATCATAGCTGTTTAATTTTGATTTATTTTAGCAACTTACATAATTTTCTCTAGCTTCATAAAGATATGATGAGCTGCGCCACTGACCGAAACCATAGTAACCACGGCGATGCAAAAGTCACTTCCGACAATGTAAACAATTCATCGGTTCACAAACTTTTCTTTCACTTTACACGAAACCTGCAGAAGTCCCGCGGATTTTCTTGCGCACTGAGATAATATTAGACCGTATTACGTAGATATTGAATAATTTTTTTGGAAAAAGTCACTACAATCACGCTGAAACCTTGCTTATTTTAGCAAGAACTATCTATTCACTTTTACATGATTTTCTTGTTTATATTTATTTCTATTTCATTCGAAGTCGAGCGCCGGTTCGGTTGACATCGTGTTCGTTGAGCTATTATCGAGAAGTGTTAATTTTCAAACCCAGGGTGTTCTTTCTTTCTCAATTCCGATAGTTTTATCTATCTTTGTTATCTTTAAGCTTTAATTTATCAGTGAGCGATAAAAGCCTGTATTTATAAATTCAATTATTCGTGCGGATAAGCGTTTGCGGCCGTGTTCGCCTGATGGCAATCTTAATCATCTCCCGTCCAGAATGAAAAAACGTGTTAATGCTGCCCAAGCTACGGGCGATAACTCGCGTCAAAACAAGTTTGCGCCGTTAAGCTAGTTATCAGATGACGAGTCTGCAACGATTGAAGATCAAAAGCGAGCTACTCGCTGCCCACCGATTACAATAATTGACGTCCCACGTCAACAGATTGAAGCATCATTGAAGCTCTTAAATATTTCCGAATTTTACATTCGGTTAACCAGTATTGGAATCAAGATATGCTCTTTAACTAAAAACGATTATGAAAAACTGAAAACAGCTTTGATTGCGGAAAAAATCAAATTTTTCACTCACGACCCGATGGGTGGAAAGACGTTTAAAGTGGTATTAACTGGGCTTCACTCAGTTCCTATCGAAGAACTAAACAACGAATTAAAATCAAAAGGTGTTGAATGCACAGAAATTAAACAGCTTGGTATTAAAGCCCCACGTTACGCTGACCAAGCAACTTGTATTTTAACATTCCCACGAGGGAAAATTAAGCTATCTGAGCTAAAATCTAAAGTAAAACACCTTTTCCAAGTTATCGTTTTCTTCAACCACTACGTGAAGACTCGTTCAGGTCCAGTGCGCTGCTTTAAGTGCCAAACCTATGGCCACGGTATCAGTGGCTGTTACCTAAAAACCGTGTGCAAACTGTGTGCCGGAGAGCACCAATCTTTGGAGTGTCCTATCAAAGATGACATTTACGCGAAACGAAAATGCGCGAATTGTTCCGGCGATCATCCCGCAAGCTTTAAAGATTGTCCTAATCGCATAAAATACATCGAACTACAAACTCGGTTAAGATTCAAACAACATCAATCAAAATATGGCAAAACCAACAACAGTTCTCCAGCTTTTACCTTCAACCAAAGTGAATTCCCGGCACTCAACCGTCGTGAAGCTACAAGCCTAGTGAACCCTTCCGCCAATGTCAATCAGCAGAGCCGCTCCACTAGTTACGCCACCGCTATTAGATATGCCCAAAAGGAAAACAGTACTGAAACTACCGTCAACAACTTATTTTCTGTATTGGAAATCATGTGCTTACTAAATGAAACGCTAAATAAACTTAGCGAGTGCAATACCAGACAACAACAGTTTAGAGTCATCACCGAAATGGCAATTAAGTACTTACCATATATGATGGTCGGGTTCCATAATGAATTAAATATCATCTTTTGGAATGCTCAGAGCATCTGTTCTTTACCAAAACGATCTGAATTTTTCTCCTTAATTAAAGACAATAACATTGACGTCGCTATTATCACTGAGATGTGGCTTACCAACCAACTTAAATTTTATGACTCGGATTATATAATCCTTCGGAACGATCGTGATATGCTCAGAGGCGGAGGTGTGGCGATTGCGATTCGACGTAATCTTCAGCACAAAACGATAGCTCCTTTAAACACTGCTATAATTGAAACCTGTTGCGTGGAAATCCATTGCAGAGATAAACACTTTTTACTGGTAGGAGCCTACTTTCCAGGAGGCAATTGTAACCAGAATATTGAGCGTAAGTTCAAACACGACCTGAATCTTTTTAACAGGCTACAGGGAAACTTTGTCATTATGGGTGACCTTAACTCCAGACATACTGATTGGAATTGTCTGCGCAACAATCGCTGGGGTATCTTACTCAAACACCAACTTACCTATAGTCATTATGAAATTCTCTTCAGCCAAACTCATACTTACTATCCTAATCGCTCTAGAGGGAACCCTTCAACACTGAACATAGTTCTTACAAATTGTGGCCGAAATATCTCACAACCTTTTACCCACTCATCCCTCTCATCTGATCATCTCCCGGTTGGGTTTAAACTTTGGGGTCAATACATGATTGCTGAAAAAAGAAAAGTATACTTGCTCCGAAATGCAAATTGGAAGAAATTTTCCTTGATAACAGGCCAACAAACTGACCTAAGACAAGACTTATCTAGCCTTCATACCGAAGCGGGTATAGACAAGCACATTTCTCACCTTGAAAGAATTATTCGGAAGGCTGCAGATGCGGCTATTCCTAAAGTGGCATTTCAAAAATTCTCGTCCAATCTAGTTCTTTCTAGAGAAATCAAACAACTAATCACTGAGAGAAACTATTATCGCAGAAAATGGCAAAACACCAGAATCGCTTATTACAAAAGAATTTTCAACCAACTATCCCAATCTGTAAAGTCGGAAATTTTCAAGCTTCGAAATATCCAGTGGAATCAAAAACTATCTTCTTTAGAGAAAGGTAGTAGAGGTTTCTGGAACATTGCGAGAGCTCTAAAGAAGAAAAATTACAGTTTGTACCCAATTAAACAAGGTGATAACTTGCTTGTAACGGATGTGGTAAACACCTTTATAGTATTCACAGCACTGCAGCTACTACTACTAGTGATCTTTCTACTGAGAGTGATGTTCGCATAGCAATTAATCACCTGAAAACTTCTTCTAATTCAAATATTCCACATATACCTCCTCGCAACATCAGAAATATTATACGTTCCCTGAAGTTAAATAAAGCTCCAGACCCGGATTCAATCAATACCATCTTTCTTAAACATCTACACAGGAAAACAATTGTTTACTTTAGTAAAATATTAAATGCTTGTCTGCATAAATCAAATTTTCCAAAAAAGTGGAAAATTGCTTCAGTTATAATGATTCCTAAACCAAACAAGCCTAGGTGTAACATAGCTAACTACAGGCCCATCAGTTTGCTTAGTTCATTAGGTAAGATTTTTGAACGAATATTAAAAGAATTTCTCCAGTCTTATATTGATGAAAATAGTCTATTTCCCGACGAACAATTCGGATTCAGGAATAAACACTGTACTACCCAACAAATCCTTCGAATCAAAAATGTCGTCCTCAGCAACTTTGCCGCTAAAAAATCTACTGGTTTTCTGACATTAGATCTAGAAAAAGCCTTTGACTGTGTTTGGCACGGTGGACTTGTTTACAAAATGCACTCATTTGGATTTCCAATATATCTCACCCAACTTGTCATGAACTTTCTACAAGATCGGTCCTTTTATGTCAAAATAAATGAAACTGCTTCCATTAAGTATAGCATTTTAGCTGGAGTCCCCCAAGGATCGGTGCTCAGCCCGATCCTTTTTAATATTTTTATAAGTGATATTCCCAAACCTTCTGGTTGTTTAACCAGCCTTTTCGCTGACGACACCGCATTACTCTGTTCTTCAGTATACCCAGATGTTATTAAATCCACCCTAGAAAATGGATACACAGAATTATATAGCTATTTTGTCAAATGGAAAGTAAAAATTAATGCCGATATAACTGAAGCCCTGTTTTTCTCTAGAAATCGTAAACCCTGCCTTCTGCCTAATATGCCTCTTATTTTAAATAACTTTTCCGTTAACTGGAATCCAGACTATCCGCTATCTAGGGATCCTCTTGGACAAAAAACTCACTTTCAAGAGCAACACAATGTATGCTTTGGAGAAATGTGAAATGATTATTAGGACTCTTTATCCCCTGATAAATAGGAGATCCAAATGATCTCTCTCTAACAAAATCCTTCTCTTTCGAGCGATTTTCCAACCGAGACTTCTATATGGAGCAGAAGTTTGGGGCCGATGTGCATTATCACACATTAAAAAAATTCAAGTTAAGCAAAACAAAATTCTTAAAATGCTCCTTAACCTACCCTTTTATCACTCGACCACCGATCTGCACTTGAGAGCACAAGTTCCGCTAATAGCAGATAGGATCCTGTCGATTAGGCACCGCTTTGCCAACACCTATCGCCTATCATCGAACCCTTTAGTTCAAAGTCTAAGGATCTGACATTAATCCACAGTTGTTCCACTTCTTAGTGATACATAATAACTGGTTGCCGTCAAGCCCTCTTAGCATTATTTTAATTTATAATGAACTCTAAGCTAAATTCTAAGTATTACTTAAGTAAAGTCCTTTTATCATTACAATATTATTATTAATCTTTCGTACCCTTTTTGCTATACTAGTTGTTGTTTTAATCCCCAGTTGCTAGTTTAAGGTTAAATAAAGCTTTTTTGTTTTTTTTTTTGATGTTAGGGTTTTTCCCATTTCCCTCTCACTTACCATTATATTTTATTAAAAAACAAAAAATCTCCTTGATCGCCACTAATTCGTCGCTTATTGTGCAAGAGCCCAGGCTCGTATCACTGTACTATTTAGTTTTAGATAAAGCTTTCATTATAAGTTGTAATCATTGGTTGAATAAAAAATAACTTAACTTAACTTAACTTTATTTCTATTTCGCGATTTACGCACTAAAACACAAAAATCGAATATGATTGTAAACTGAAACCACTAATCAAGTTTAAAATCACTGCAGTACAACACAATTAATCGTGTTTTAAATAGCTTCCATTGAAACCACAACCGGCGGCGCGTACATTTGACAGCAAAATTTGACAGCTAAGCCCAACCAGGCCCAAGCCAGAGAGAATAAAAGAGCGCGTTTTTGTCCTATTACACAGACAGGAATGTAGGGCCAGAAGGATGGGGTAGGCCGCTCCTCTTAGTTTTCTACTCTCATATCCAGATCCATGCCATATGATCAAACTAGTTCGGAATTCTCTAGCAGACTTTAAAATGCTTAAAGACAGCGAAGGAAATCTGATCAAATGGGAGTATTTGATCCGACTGGTTGAGCTAAAAGAAAAAGAAGGCCTGCATATGGGGAACAAAATTCGGAAAGCCCACATATTCTTTCAACAGCAAAAAATGAAGGTCCGTTTGGCTGTGCAAACGCTGAGCAAATCTGTTGCTGATGCTCTTAACTTTTGCCGAGAAGTTCTTCATTTAAGAGAATTTGCTGGCAGTGAAAGTACGTCCAAATTTATTAGACTCTTCAACGACATTTTTTATGTTTTGAATAGTAAAAAATTATGTGAATGCGAATACAAAAAAAAAACATTATGTGACTCGAATAAAGCCAGTAAAGATGATTTTACAAAAATGGCTATTGAATACATAAGGCAGCTTACACTCCCGACAGGAACGTTAGTCCTCAATTGTCGAAGAAACACCGGCTTCCTTGGAATTATCGCTGCATTGCGAAACATAAATCTACTTTATGAGCGTTTTAGTGTCACAAAAATTCTCAAATTCATACCGCTTTATAAACTCAACCAGGATCATATAGAGCTGTTTTTTCTTCAATACGTGCGGGACTGGGATACAACAATAACCCCACAGTTAGACAATTCATTGCTGCATATAAAAAAATTTTGTTTCGATGCCAGCTAAGAGAAAAGGGAATTGGAAACTGCATCCCACTTGAGGAAATTAGCATTCTGAACACAAACCCAATCGCAGAAACTAACCAAACTGTCGCTAGGCATGCAAAGTACGACCCAGAATTGAATTTTTACGACGAACGTTCATCCGACTCAAATGAAGATTCATTTGAAAGAGATATGCAATGTCTCAACTATCACTTTTTGGAAGAGCATGACTACGCAGCCGACCCAATGCATTAATCGTCATTCGTCAACAGTGTTGTTGAACATATATCTGGCTTCATTGTGTTTAAACTATGCAAGAAACTTCAATGCGAACATTGCATTTCTGCGATTCAAGGAGAGAAAAATATGATATCTTTGATTTCATACAAGAGTAGGGGCTATTTGAAAATACTATCAGAAAGTGTGGTAGCTGTGTGCAAAATTGCGGAGGGAGAGATTCGCAAAACTATATATTTAGAAGATAAGCAAATTTTGAAAACGGTTAGGTTAGGTTAGGTTGTACTGGCTGGCACATGGCCACACATAGACCTACCGGTCCGTAGTGATACCAGATAAATGGACCTCGAGAAAGGAATTCAATCCAAGCGGCCATCAAAGGCCCCGGACTTTTTCGCGAACTGAAGGATGTCCTTCAGCTTTTGCTCTGCCACGTGTGAGAGATCCACCAGGCTCCAAAACGGCACTTTTTAAAAAAAATTCTTATTCTGTTCAAAAGAGTTGTGTTGGAAAAAAGCTCTTCATGGAACATTCACAACACATGAGCACATTAAACCACTATAGCTTGTTAATAAAATCGATTGGGGAAAAATATATTCAAACAAGATATTTTTTTATCGCTAGAAAGGATTCAGAAAAAATATCCTTAGACAAAAATATAATAAACTCCTCCATTTTAAAGGCATGTAAATCGCGTCCATTTCCAACATTAGAAAATTATTCAAAACTTTAAATTAAAACTACTCTCTATGCTTCTAAATAATAGCCCGGATTATATTATGAATTAAATTATCCAAGGGAAGCCGTAAATCCGCCAAAGCCGGTCCCTAGCCCGGTTGCAAAAGGAGGAGAGGGCTTGTAACTTAAGATTTGGTTTGTGGTAAGTTTCGTATTGTCAAATGCATTTTAACTATTATGAATTTATGGTTAATAAATGAGTTGAACAATAGTTATTAATATCAATAACACTGGTTTATAAATTTAATAACGCGCACTAATTGTGTTGCATTTTCTTGGTATAAAATTCAGAAATTTATTCAAATCACCGATTTAATTTCTTTTATTTGAATGCATCACAAATGTTAATAAATAAAATTTCACAAGCTTTGACTGCAAAATGTTTTGTTTTTTATCTCTAACCGTTCATAGATATTGTGAATGTATTATACTATTAAATTCTTCCAGTTAAATCGAAACACCATTTTAATATATTTAAAATATATTGGCCCCTTTAATTATACG
The DNA here is from genome assembly GCA_947369275.1 of Nemotelus nigrinus. Lineage (NCBI taxonomy): Eukaryota > Metazoa > Arthropoda > Insecta > Diptera > Stratiomyidae > Nemotelus > Nemotelus nigrinus. Next base: position 94,869,327 of record OX376372.1, on the reverse strand, counting down.
AAATCGTATAATCACTACACCTTTGTATTTTTATGCCAGTTGCATATATTCACTACGACTATCAAACAATCCAAAAAATGGCAACCAAAATTTCGCTATGCCCATATCCTCTATACTTTTATATCAATGATTTATCCTGGTTGCAAGAGTGACATGGAAATTTTTGAAAATTCCAACTATTCCAGTTGACATGACATTTCGAAATACGTTCCACAGAGAGCACGAGTACGAACTCCACTGAATTCACAAGTGTTCGCACACTGGATGTGGTTGTTGTTTCGTGTGCAAATCGATATCCTGCACTACTCTGGATGTAAAATAAAACGCACCCAGTGGAGGAAAGTTATACCGTCGACATAGAGGTATAAGACATTAAGAGTTGTGGTAAAGAAGCATTCTGTCTCGAGGTCACCCATTCCACAAATGATTCCAATACAACGAAATATATTTCGGGTGTAGATCAGTTGCTCATTTTGGGGGGCATTAACTTGACGCGCATATATGAAAAAAAAGGGACATATTAAAATTCAAAGATATAAGGTCTGTTCTCGTACTACGATTAATTGCAATTAATCGCGATTAATTGCAATGAAACCGTTCCCGTACTCTGATTTACTGAAAACTGAAAATTTTCCCTCTTTCAGTAAGTACGATGAAATTTCAGTAGGATCTGAGCTACTAAAAAATATTAAAGAGTGTCAAACGGTGTGGTGCGAGTAAATAGGTCTGTTCCCGTACTTTCAGTCACTGAATTTTCCTGAATTTTAATGAATCATGTGGTGGGGGAATTCATGAAAAGTACGGGAACACTCTCATTGCATTTCCTGAAAATCTAGAAACAAAAGTGTCCGTTTTCGGTTTTTGGGAGAACGATAGTGATTATAAAGTCATCCTAAGCGGCAATAAATTATTGCCACAAAAATATTCGACCTTCGTAGCAACATTACGCAAAAAATATGTTGCTTGTCGCGCACATTTGAAAATATTTACTCGCGCCACACCGTTTGACACTTTTCAGTAGCTCAGACCCTATTGAAATTTCATCGTACTTACTGAAAGAGGGGAAATTTTCAGTTTTCTGTAAAACGGAGTACGGGAACGGCTTCATTGCAATTAATCGCGATGAATTGCAATTAATCGTAGTACGGGAACAGACCTAATATTTTCAAATGTGCGCGGCAAGCAACATATTTTTTACGTTATTTTGCTACGAAGGTCGAATATTTTTGTGGTGATAATTAAACACCGCTTAGGATGACTTTATAATCACTATTGTTCTTCCAAAAACCGAAAACTGACACTTTTGGCTGTCAATTTCAAGAAATGCAATGAGATCGTTCCCGTACTTTCATGAATTTCCCCACCACATGATTCAGGAAAATTCAGTAAAATTCAGTGACTGAAAGTACGGAAACAGACCTAAATATTCGTATATTTAAAAAGGTAATCTGCATCTGAAGGTAATCTGCACTCTACATCGTGGTCGGGCATTATTCTTCGGTATTAATATTTGTCAATAAATTGAAATGTATGGCTTCTCTCTCTTTAAATTAACATATTTGCTTTTATAAAGTAGAACGAAACGAATCTGATTGTTGAATTGTTGAAGAACGATATATTATTATCTTGCAACATTTTCATTCATTGTACTAACGCTATTTAACCACTGTACGCAGATTAATTAGAGGATTATTTGCATTTCATAACGTTTGCTTACAATGATAAATCTGTATGCAAATGAGATGCTTAATTTTCTACTACGTCCCTCTTCCTTTTTAACCGGGCTTGGGACCGGCTTTGGCGGAATTAAGGCACTACAAAGATTATTTTGGCTCTTTTTATATACATGAATTCATTCTTCTTAAATTAACCTGAATTTAAGATAGTCGAAACCATGCCATTTTAATAAGTTTCTTATGTTAAGCTATGTTATAATAATTAATACAAATTTTCCTAAAAATTATAATTCCTTCTTTGTGAAATATACGCTACTATTAATCGTAGATTTTTTTCCTGCACGAATTTCATTTAGTTCGTGCGATATTTTTTTTGAATTCTTCGAACTAAAATCGGTTGCCCCAATGCATAGACTTCTAAGCCCACTGCATTGGCATTTCCGCCATTTTGGAATTCAAGAGAACCTGTCAGATACCCAGGTGTCAGATTCGTGGCCAGAAGACAAGCACTTGAGTCCGCGTCGCAAAATTGCACTTAAATTACTAGTTTCCGGCCACGCCAAGTATCCCAATGTACATAATTTCGATTACAGACTTTACCATAAGGTAAATGGTATGTACTTACCTGGAGAAAGATTACCCAGGCAGGGAGAAGCACGGATTTTTTGAACAACACTTCACTTCACATTTCGTTGTCGGTGTTTAGATAGTAATTGAAGTGTTCACTGGTACTTTTAACTTTATCTTATACTTCTTATAATTTTCTACACTTCTCGACACTCTTGTCGCTATATTTGTTTTGAAGGTCTTAGCCCAGCATTCATCGAGTGCAGTTAGTGCGGTATACGAATTGTGTAGTTTATTCGATACTCTATACTCAGCTCTAAATCAGAGCTCTGATCTTCCCTTGATTTTTTCTTATCTCCCCCAAAAGTCTTTTTCATTAATAATAGTGAAAACCAGTGAACAAAGTGTGGAAAAACGCAAACAGGATAATTCTCCTAGTGAATTGCTCCTCCGGGATCGTTTAAAGTTCCCTAAAAACCACGCTGACTCGCTGATGGTGAATGCTGCATATTCAAACCGCTATGCACCGCTAGCCAACCTAGAAAGCACTGACGATGCAAAACCTGGCAACAACAAAACAGTGTCCACCAAGGTGAGAATTCCACCAATCATTCTACCTAATGCCTAGTACTATACTCTTCGCGAAACGAATTCAACGGTCGAACCCCATACAAAAGAGCTTTACTGACGAATTGAAAAGATCTTTTTGTATGGGATTTGACCGTTGAATTCGTTTCGCGAAGAGTATAGTACTAGGCATAACCTAGAAAAAGATTCAATTGCTGCGATGCTAAACTCACTTGACATAAAAGCATACAATGTTCAGTTCACTAGTGTTGGACGTAAAGTGTTTCTTACCAACATGGACTGCTACGAAAAGCTCCGCTGTCATCTAATAGTCAAAAAGGTGCAATTCTATACATTTGCTCGAGCTGACCAGAGACCAATGAAATATGTTTTGAGCGGTTTCTATAAAACCGAATGTACACAGCTAAAGAAACTTTTAGCAGAAAAGCACAATCTGGTATGTGAGGATATTAAAACCATACAAATCCGCACTGAAAACTGTAGGTATAACGATGAAACGCTTTACCTCTGCTTCTTTGCTCACGGGTCCATTAAATATTCTGACCTGATAAAAATCACATCAATTGATCATACGAAAGTCAGATGGAATTTTCAACGTAGGAGAGCTCAACATCCAACGCAATGCCGCAACTGCCAAGCCTACAGTCACGGCACATCATTTCGCTACTTGCCTTTCAAATGTTTGATTTGCGGGCAAGCACATAATAGGTCTGTTCCCGTACTTGAATCTATTATAGTATATTAAAATAGATTCGCAGCAAGTTGTTTTCGTACTTTTGCTGCAAGCCAAATGCAAGCCAAATTTTGCAGTAAAAAGAAGCCAGCTGCCGAATTCTGTTACTGCTGCAGTTTGCTGAAGTACGGGAACAGACCTAATAAAACATATTGCCCGTCCAAAAATATAAGTGACATCAAATGCGCACTGTGCAATGGACCTCACTTATCAAACAGTCGCATTTGTCCCAAACGAGACGACTATCTCCGCATACGTAGTCTGGCATCCAAGCGAAACGCAAAGAAAGTTATCAAACATCCAGACGTTAGGCATGAACAGCCTCCTAGCCGCAATTTCACAAACTTTCCGACACTACCAGGCAACGGTCCAGATATTTCAAAAAACATCAACTTCCAAGGCATGCCACTATCGTTCAGTGCAATTGCTCGCGTTGCTCCACTATACAACGGAGAATGCAACAATACTAGTTCTAAGTCAGATAATGTAGGAAATTTGTCTTCTTCTTCCAATCAGCTAATATCAGCTGAAGAGCTCATAAGCTTAAGTCACGAACTTATTACAAAGCTTTCTTGCTGCAAAACAAAAAATGATCAGTTCAATGTGATCGTTGATCTTGCAGTTAAAGTTGTTTACAAATAAAGAAAGCATTAGATGCATACTTTGGAATGCTCAGAGCATTCGTAATAAATCCCTAGAAACCTTCAAATTTCTATCGGAAAATAATATAGACGTATTCCTACTGTGCGAATCGTGGCTAAAAGAAGAAGATAAGCTAAATAATCCTAGCTTTAATATTGTCAGGAACGATAGACAGAATGCAACTGAAGGTGGTGTAGCTATTTGCATTAAAAAAGGTATCAAGTTTAATCGTTTGAATAATCCAAACAGTAAAATTTTAGAAACGATTGCGATTTACCTGTAGAATATAAATATTACTATTGTTGTGATATACTTTAGTGGCACCAAACTGAACGCTTACAAACTTTCTTTATTTAAAGGCGACATTAAAATGCTAATCAACCTCAACTCTCAAACAATAATTTTCGGTGATTTTAACGCACGCCATCGCCATTGGAACTGCATTAGATCCAACAAAGCGGGAAGCATTCTATTTGAGCTAGCGATGAGCAATAACGTATTTTTTCACGTTCCCGATAGCCCTACGTGTTTTCCTCCCAGGAGAAACCCTTCTACAATTGACCTGATTCTGAGTAAGGGAAATTTTTCTTTAACACAGCCAATAGTTATTAACGATCTGTCCTCCATTCACTTACCGGTATTCTTTGAAATAAATGAGCCCATCTCAATATCAGCTCAATCAAATTATATATATTCCAAAACATCCTAGGATCTTTTTCGTAAATACCTGCACGAAAGTTTATCACTTGTTGATTGCGACTTATCCAAGACATTAAATCATGCACAGATTGACGATAGTGTGTCTAATTTCGTGGCTGCTCTTTTGTCAGCACGTAACGCAGCCACTCCAAAAATTCAATACAAGTATCCCCAAATGAAATTCGATAGCTCAATAACAGTACTCATCAAGCATCGAAATAAAATTCGCAGGCAATGGCAAAGAACTCGGTGTCAACAACTTAAGGCTTACCTTAATGAGCTGAATAATCAGATCCGTTTCACTTTACGCGCTCTGCGTAATGACCATTGGAACAAACTCCTGTCAACTCAGGAAACTGGTTCTCGCAAACTGTGGCAGCTTCATAAGCTATTAAGAACCAAATCGAGAACGGTTCCCCCATTGCAGCGCGACGGTGGATTAATTGCCTATTCCGAGAAAGGAAAAACGGATCTTATAGCCTCTAAATTCCATGAAACACATACACTTACGCTACACTCTCAAAATTATGACTTTTCCGATATAGTAAGCAACGAAATCTCCAATCTGAATGTCCAGCCAATTGATTTCCACCCAAATTCCTACTGTAAACCTTCCGAAATTTGTTCTATCTTGAAAACTTTAAAATTAAAATTCTCCCCTGGTATTGACGGACTGCCCAATATTATAATCAAGAATCTCCCTAGAAAGGCAATTGTCATGCTTTCTTATATCTTCAACATCTGCCTAAAATATGGACACATTCCTTCGGCCTGGAAAAATGCGTCCGTTGTTCCAATATTAAAGCCTGGTAAAAATCCTAAGCACCCTAAGAGCTATCGCCCAATAAGCTTACTGCCGTCATTAAGCAAACTATTTGAGAAAATTATACTCTCCAGAATCCGATTATCCATTGAGTCGTCCGCAACAATACCTGATTTTCAACTTGGATTTCAATCCAAGCTTTCGACAACGCATCAACTGTGTAGAGTAGTGAAATATGTGCAAAATAGCTTCAGTGACAATAGATCTACAGGCTTAGTTGCATTAGACATCGAGAAAGCATTCGACACTGTTTGGCATGACGGACTCGTATATAAGCTTATAAAATGTTCTGTTCCTATTTACTTGTGCAAGATTATCCAATCCTTTCATTCGGCCAGGATCTTCTCAGTTAAATCCAAAGCCTTCTCCGATAAATACGTAATACCAGCCGGAGTTCCTCAAGGGTCAGTCTTAAGCCCCACTCTCTACAACATTTATATGTCCGACTTAGAAAAAGCAACCCATTGCCACATTGCCATGTACACAGACGACACTGCCATATTTGCTAGTGGACACACTCCAGATGTGATAATTAACACCCTGCAACAACAGCTTTCAATTATTAATAATTTCTGCATCAAATGGAAAATAAAAAATTAATTCGGAAAAAAACTCAGGCAATATACTTCACTAAAAAGCGAGCATTAAGACACTTGCCGAATCCCCAGGTAAATATCTTGGAATCCACCATTTCTTGGGAAAAAGACATTAAATATCTTGGCATCCACCTCGATCAGAAACTTACTTTCCACGCCCATGTCGAAGCAATAAAGTCGAAAGTTTTGAAGAGCATTTACTACTCTTATCCGCTTATTAACAGGAAATCCAGGCTCTCAACTGCGAACAAACTGCAAGTTTTTAAGTGTGCAATGCAGCCAATCATTTGCTATGGGTGCCCTGTATGGAGTAACTGTGCAATATCACATATCAAAAGTCTACAAATATTACAAAACAAATGTTTAAAAATTATTCTTAACAAACCCTTTTATTGCTCAACTCATCGGCTGCATGCTTCTGCAAAGCTCAAGAAAGTACTGGATATCTCTAAACATTTGACCCAAAAATTTTGCAATAAATGTGCAACATCAAATAATTCCCTGGTTGCATCTCTGATCGTTCATTTGTAACCACAGCTACTGTATACGCAATTGGCTTAAGTCATGAATCTCAGTCTTTAAATTTTATTTTATTTAGGTTAAGCACAACATTAGGTTTTACGCTTGTTTTTCCTATATTATTATACTATGCATCTCGCAAGAAAACTTTCTGAAAAAAAGCTAATTTAAAATCAAATTTAGATGTAAAGACTTTGTCTAAACACTAACCTTAAGATATTGTACCACACAGCACATAAACTAATTCAATAAAGTTATTGTTGCATGCACGCCAAACGAACCGTATGACGCTGTGGTGGCGCCAGAAAATGCTAGAAACGGCTACGAAATACTCGACATACATCTCATACATGTATTTCATACATGTATTCAAACAATCAGATAAAACGTAAAATAATCCTCTAGAAACCAGTTTGAGAATCTGCGAGAAATATATGTCTGATACATGTGTTTCGTACATGCAATTTGTAAACAAGTCGCAGACAGAGTCCTCTAGAAAGAAAATAGCAGAACATTTCAGAGCCCCAAACCGTGAACGGAAATTCCTAATAGTCTTTTCGAAGCCAGATCCAGAACCCAAGGCACAATTCTAGAAAGGCCTAGATGTAGGCAATAATAATTTATCGCACCAGCCAGAGTATAAATATCGCCGCAAGAGGAACTGGCAATCAGTTAGTAGAAAGCGGAAACAGCGGAAAGGCTGTTACTTTGAAAAGCGATACAGCGAATTAAGTATCCGGGCGCGATTAATTAAAAGCGAAAAAGTGTTGAATTGTAACGCGAAATTATAATAGTGCGATCGTAAAGTGTAATCGATTTAGTGGTTATAATTATTTGTGTGTTAATAAAAGTGTAATCAGTGTTTTAAAAGAAACTGTTTTATTTCACGAATGTGAAGAATATTGAATCCACGGAAGGTGCTTTAACGGTAGAACACAACAATTGGTGTTTTATCCTGCTACAGATCCAGATCATCGGGACGAGACAACGAAGGGTGCTTTCATCCAGGCAGCCGGTGATGAAGAGCTCCAATAAGCACTTCGATTGGCAAGTAATCGAAAGCTGAAGGATACTTTGGCCTACGCTCTTACTTATGAATCCGTAAAGCGGGCGTCACGCAGTAACGTTAGAGTGTGTGAAGTGTACGAAGAATGTGTATGCCAAAGAGCCGAGATCAGCCGAGAATCACCGACAAGCGGAGCTCCACAATGTTGGAACTGTGGACAAAAAGGGTACTTGAGGCGTGACTGCCGAAAGAAATTGAAAACAAGGTTTTGCGAAGAGTGCGCAAGGCGACAAAGGAACGATGCTGGTTCAGCGAACGTAGCCGTCTCTTCTTCGGAAGAGGCGGGAAACCAGTAAGAGCCAACCTCATGGGTCGGAGGTTGGCTCGTGGAATTGTTGACCCCCGAGCCATCATCACAGTCTCTAGGCTCTATCGACACGAAAACGACTTAAGTCTGCGAGGAAAAATTGAAAGCAAGCCTTGCAATATCACCATTGATACCGGAGCAATGAAGTCGATTTTGCGGATGGATTTGGTGGAAGCATGGAGACTGGGTAACGTCGGGCGATATGTGCTTCGTACAGCAACAGGCGAATCTGCACCAGTTCACGGGGAAATAACTCGTGAAATACAGCTCGGTGATTTGGTGCTCCAGCATCGGTTCCTTATGGCAGATATAACCGACGAATGTAAACTTGGAATGGACTTCCTAGGCCCGCATGGCTTCAGCCTGGATTTGGGAGACAGGGTGATCAAGTGGAAAAACGTTGAAATACCGTTGGTAGGAAACCGGAAGGGAAACGACCGGCTAAGAATCGTCGTCTGCGAAAACACCAAAGTAGCAAAGTCGTCGGAAAACATCATCTGGGCTACATTAGATGGTGATCCTGGGGGCCACTAATGCTTCATCGTGGAGCCAACGCAAAACCCAGCAGTCAGCAACCTTAAGTTGGCAAAAAGCTTAATCACAATTACGGAGGGAATTACGTTCCTATAAGAGTGCTAAATTTGGCGGAGCAGGAAAAGAAGCTTTAGGAAGGAGAAGTAATCGCCGACTGCCAACCAGTCTCGTCAATCACTTCTTTGGAAATGGCAGAAATACAATCTGAACACAAAAAGGTACCAAACAGCAAGATAAATGAGCTAGCTAAGAACATGTTACAGTCTTCGGAACTAAGCATCGAACAGTACCAACAAGGAGTTCAGCTAATTAAACGCTATGCTGATATCTTATCGACTCGAGATGATGATTACGGAAAGACTAGGTTGACCACGCATGGAATCGATACAAGAAATGCATCACCGATTCAGCAGGCTCCTCTTCGCTTACCACTGGCCAAACAGGCTGAGGTCGCCAACATGATACAGGACATGCAAGAACAAGGGATCATAGAGCCTTTGAATAGCCCTTGGACGTCGCCAGTTGTCTTAGTAAAAAAAAAGGATGGCAGTACACGGTTCTGTGTTGACTATCGACGATTGAATGATGTTACGAAAAAAGACAGCTACTCATTACCGAGAATGGATGACATTATGGATACTCTAGCCAGTGCGAAGTGGTTTTCAACATTGGATTTGAAGAGCGGATACTGGCAGGTTGACAATTGAGAGAAGTGACCTTGAAAAGACAGCCTTTTCCGTGGGAACTGGACTCTGGCAATTCGTTGTAATGCCGTAATCCCAAAAAGTCAACCTGCAGTGAAGTGAAATACCTTGGTCATGTGGTTTCTACTGGAGGAATAAAAACTGACCCTGCGCAAATTGAAGCCGTTAAAAATTGGCCAGTACCTAAGGATAAGCATCAACTTCGGAGTTTTCTGGGATCGGCAACGTACTATCGTCGGTTCGTGAAGAATTTCGCAACCATCGCCAAAAGCTTACACCAGCTGACGGAGAAAAATCAGCCGTTTAACTGGAACCACCAGTGCCAAGCAGCGTTTGAGAAGCTAAAACAGGAGCTATGTGAATCACCGATGCTAGCATATCCTGAGCCGCAGAAAACTTTCATCGTGGACACTGATGCAAGTAATACAGGTATAGGTGCCGTGTTATCGCAGCAAATTGATGGGCAAGAACGGGTTATTGCTTACTTTAGCCGGGTGCTATCCAAACCAGAGCGAAACTACTGTGTCACCCGAAGAGAGCTGTTGGCGAAAGCCGAGGCCACTAAGCATTTCCACAAATACCTGTACGGTCAAAGCTTCGTATTGAGGACCGATCATGCCGCTCTGAGATGGCTGCTCAACTTTAAGAACCCTGAAGGACAAGTGGCACGATGGATTGAAAGGTTACAAACATACAACTTTAACATAGTCCATCGAAAAGGTAGCATGCACGGAAATGCTGATGCTCTCTCCAGACGTCCATTTAAGCCGGAATGCAAGCATTGTCATCGGTTAGAAGAAAACGTATTCGATGCCGAGGTAAAATGGATATCCGTTTCACCAGCAAGAGGGTGGTCGTGGTCAGAACTACTGGACAAACAACTGGCGGATGGAGAGCTGCAAGAAATCATTGCCTGGAAGGAGTCTGCACATCGGCCTGAATGGCAAAGCATATCGAATCGAAGCGCTACGCTAAAGAGCTACTAAGCACAATGGAACTCCTTACATCTTGATGGGGGCCTACTAAAAAGAAAATGGGAAACTGCGGATGGGTCAGCGCATCGCATGCAGGTTGTACTTCCTCGGAGCAAAGTTAAGGATGTTTTGCAGGAAATACACGACCGAACATCAGGAGGCCACCTGGGTATAAACAAAACACTTAATAAAATAAGAGAACTATTTTATTGGGTACATGCGCGGGAAGATGTGGAGGACTGGTGCAGGAAATGTGCAGCCTGTGCATCTGTGAAGGGACCCAGGAGAAAGTCTAGAGGTGAGCTGGAGACCTATAACGTAGGGACCCCTTTCGAAAGGAAGCACCTACAGTGGCAGAGCAAATTGTGATTAACTGGGTTAGTAGGTACGGAGTCCCAAACGAGCTACATTCAGACCAAGGTCCAAATTTCGAATCCCAAGTGTTAACTGAGTTTTGCGATGCCTTGGGCATAAAGAAGACGAGAACCACTCCACTTCACCCACAGTCCGATGGAATGGTCGAAAGGTTCAATAAAACCTTAATCGAGCACTTGGTCAAAGTGGTAGAAGACCATCAGCATAATTGGGATCGTCATATCCCACTTTTCCTGATGGCATACCGAACAGCGACGCATACTACAACTGGAGAATCGCCGTCACGTGTCGTATTTGGACGAAATATTCGACTTCCTGCTGATGTTAAATTCGGAATACCACCAGAAGATCCGAAGACAACAACGGAGTACGTTTTGGAGCTGCGGCAACGGCCAGACTCCATCCACGAGGTAGTTAGGGGCCGTATAAACCTAAACACGGACCGGATGAAAACGCGATATGACCTAAAGGCAAACTCGACTGGATTTCAAGAAAATGATTTAGTCTGGCTGTACAACCCCCGCCGGCAGAAAAGCCTGAGCCCGAAACTGCAGCTGAAATGGGAAGGACCATACCGCATTATTAAACGGCTCAATGATGTAGTTTACCGAATACAGCAGCATCGAAAACACCGGTCGAAAATGAAGGTTGTGCACCTAGACCGACTTGCGCCGTACCATGGAAACAACGCAATGGATGACGACGAATCTGTTCGGGACGAACAAGTCTAAGGAGAGGGTAGTGTTGCATGCATGCCAAACGAACCGTATGACACTGTGGTGGCGCCAGAAAATGCTAGAAACGGCTAGGAAATACTCGACATACATCTCATACATGTATTTCATACATGTATTCAAACAATCAGATAAAACGTAAAATAATCCTCTCGAAACAAATTTGAGAATCTGCGAGAAATATATGTCTGATACATGCAATTACATGCAATTTGTAAACAAGTCGCAGACAGAGTCCTCTAGAAAGAAAATAGCAGAACATTCCAGAGCCCCAAACCGTGAACGGAAATTCCCAATAGTCTTTTCGAAGCCAGATCCAGAACCCAAGACACAATTCTAGAAAGGCCTAGACGTAGGCAATAATAATTAATCGCACCAGCCAGAGTATAAATATCGCCGCGAGAGAAGCTGGCAATCATTTAGTAGAAAGTACTTTGAAAAGCGATACAGCGAATTAAGTATCCGGGCGCGATTAATTAAAAGCGGAAAAGTGTTGAATTGTAACGCGAAATTATAATTAATTAATTAAAAAAGCAGTTGAATGTACCGGCGGCAATGGACAAATTGTTGTTAACCTTGTCTTCGATGAAATTCACATTCGCCAACACGTGGAGTGGGACGGAAAACAAGCATATGTATTTACGGACTTTGGTGGCGCATATTCTTCCAGTGATGAAATAGCGACGCAAATGTTTGTTTTGATGGCAGTCGCAATTAACAAATCGTGGAAAATACCCCTAGGCTTCTTTGCAATCAATAGTATAACAGCCGAGCAGAAAAAAAATTTGGTTTCATTGTGTGTTGGCCTTTTGTTGGATACAGGAGTATTAGTGTCAGGGATCACTTTCGATGGTGCATAATCAAATCTCACATTGTGCAAACTTTTGGGATGTGATATTCGAGATACATCTTCGAACGGTTACTTAATGTTTGAAAATTCTGCTGAAAAATATGCGATTCATCCAGACCCATGCCATATGATCAAACTAGTTCGGAATTCTCTAGTAGACCTTAAAATGCTTAAAGACAGCGAAGGAAATCTGATCAAATGGGAGTATTTTATCCGACTGGTTGAGCTAAAAGAAAACGAAGGCCTGCATTTGGGGAACAAAATTCGGAAAGCCCACATATTCTTTCAACAGCAAAAAATGAAGGTCCGTTTGGCTGTGCAAACGCTGAGCAAATCTGTTGCTGATGCTCTTAACTTTTGCCGAGAAGTCCTTCATTTAAGAGAATTTGCTGGCAGTGAAAGTACGTCCAAATTTATTAGACTCTTCAACGACATTTTTTATGTTTTGAATAGTAAAAAATTATGTGAATGCGAATACAAAATAAAAACATTATGTGACTCGAATAAAGCCAGTAAAGATGATTTTACAAAAATGGCTATTGAATACATAAGGCAGCTAACACTCCCGACAGGAACGTTAGTCCTCAATTGTCGAAGAAACACCGGCTTCCTTGGAATTATCGCTGCATTGCGAAACATAAATCTACTATATGAGCGTTTTAGTGTCACAAAAATTCTCAAATTCATACCGCTTTATAAACTCAACCAGGATCATATAGAGCTGTTTTTTTTCAATACGTGCGGGACTGGGATACAACAATAGCCCCACAGTTAGACAATTCATTGCTGCATATAAAAAAATTTTGTTTCGATGCCAGCTAAGAGAAAAGGGAATTGGAAACTGCATCCCACTTGAGGAAATTAGCATTCTGAACACAAACCCAATAACAAAAACTAACCAAACTGTCGCTAGGCATGCAAAGTACGACCCGGAATTGAATTTTTACGACGAACGTTTATCCGACTCAAATGAAGATTCATTTGAAAGAGATATGCAATGTCTCAACTATCACTTTTTGCAAGAGCATGACTACGCAGCCGACCCAATGCATTTATCGTCATTCGTCAACAGTGTTGTTGAACATATATCTGGCTTCATTGTGTTTAAACTATGCAAGAAACTTCAATGCGAACATTGCATTTCTGCGATTCAAGGAGAGAAAAATATGATATCTTTGATTTCATACAAGAGTAGGGGCTATTTGAAAATACTATCAGAAAGTGTGGTAGCTGTGTGCAAAATTGCGGAGGGAGAGATTCGCAAAACTATATACTTAGAAGATAAGCAAATTTTTAAAACGGTTAGGTTAGGTTAGGTTGTACTGGCTGGCACATGGCCACACATAGACCTACCGGTCCGTAGTGATACCAGATAAATGGACCTCGAGAAAGGAATTCAATCCAAGCGGCCATCAAAGGCCCCGGACTTTTTCGCGAACTGAAGGATGTCCTTCAGCTTTTGCTCTGCCACGTGTGATAGATCCACCAGGCTCCAAAACGGCACTTTTTAAAAAAAATTCTTATTCTGTTCAAAAGAGTTGTGTTGGAAAAAAGCTCTTCATGGAACATTCACAACACATGAGCACATTAAACCACTATAGCTTGTTAATAAAATCGATTGGGGAAAAATATATTCAAACAAGATATTTTTTTATCGCTAGAAAGGATTCAGAAAAAATATCCTTAAACAAAAATAAAAACAAAAATATAAACTCCTCCATTTTAAAGGCATGTAAATCGCGTCCATTTCCAACATTAGAAAATTATTCAAAACTTTAAATTAAAACTACTCTCTATGCTTCTAAATAATAGCCCGGATTATATTATGAATTAAATTATCCAAGGGAAGCCGTAAATCCGCCAAAGCCGGTCCCTAGCCCGGTTGCAAAAGGAGGAGGGGGGCTTGTAACTTAAGATTTGGTTTGTGGTAAGATTCGTATTTTCAAATGCATTTTAGCTATTATGAATTTATGGTTAATAAATGAGTTGAACAATAGTTATTAATATCAATAACACTGGTTTATAAATTTAATAACGCGCACTGATTGTGTTGCATTTTCTTGGTATAAAATTCAGAAATTTATTCAAATCACCGATTTAATTTCTTTTATTTGAATGCATCACAAATGTTAATAAATAAAATTTCACAAGCTTTGACTGCAAAATGTTTTGTTTTTTATCTCTAACCGTTCATAGATATTGTGAATGTATTATACTATTAAATTCTTCCAGTTAAATCGAAACACCATTTTAATATATTTAAAATATATTGGCCCCTTTAATTATACGAAATCGTATAATCACTACACCTTTGTATTTTTATGCCAGTTGCATGTATTCACTAAACTATCAAACAATCCAAAAAATGGCAACCAAAATTTTGCTATGCCCATATCCTCTATACTTTTATATCAATAAGTCTGTTTCCGTACTTGAATCTATTATAATATATTATAATAGATTCGCAGCAAGTCGTTTCCGTACTTTTGCTGCAAACAAAATCTTGTTGACGTCATCGCTTCCCCTCTTTCAGAAAGTTGTAGAAAAATACAGCCGAACTGAGCTGAGGCATTTTGCTGCAGCTTGTCAAATCGACTACGATGGGCTTGGCGCGAGGCTTTGAAATGTATATATATTCAAATGAGCGCGCGAAGAAAAATCTTTTCTGTGCAATATTCCAATGAACACGGAATATATTTCTCGCACAACGTTTTTATTGCTATTACAAAATATCCAATGGTGGATATTTAGTGCATGGTGTGCACTTATTTGTATATGATCAACTTCGGTGGAGGCTAGGTTTTAATAAGGACAAAACTGATTTGTACTTTGAACTTGTTAGTCATTGCAACTGAAAATGAAATGTATTGTTGGCGGGAATATGCTGTTCTTATATTTTGCAGGGATAATAATATAGATGAATTATAAATTTTGTTTCGCAGGCGGATCAATATTGATATGGGCTCCATTATTAGAGCCTGTTATATCTATTAATGGAACTCATAATTGCGCACGAGCAAAATATGATAATCTTGTAGATGGAAAAGGATATGTTCACAAGGTGTTTCCAATGCATATGATGGCTTCATCTGGTGTGTGGGCTGTGATCATGACACTCAAAATGTCCGCAAAAACGTGTTTCGAAATTCAAATCAACGCAGCTGTCACTTTTAGTGTCTTCTTCTTACTTGCAGCAAGTTGCAGCAGCGCGTTTCTGTACTTTTCCAAATGTTCCCCCACCACAAAAATAATCAAGCTGTAAAATTCTGTTACTGCTGCACTTTGCTGAAAGTACGGAAACAGACCTAATGATTTATCCTGGTTGCCAGGGTGACATGGAAATTTTTGAAAATTCCAACTATTCCAGGTGACATGACATTTCGAAATACGTTCCACAGAGAGCACGAGTACGAACTCCACTGAATTCACAAGTGTTCGCACACTGGATGTGGTTGTTGTTTCGTGTGCAAATCGATATCCTGCACTACTCTGGATGTAAAATAAAACGCACCCAGTGGAGGAAAGTTATACCGTCGACATAGAGGTATAAGACATTAAGAGTTGTGGTAAAGAAGCATTCTGTCTCGAGGTCACCCATTCCACAAATGATTCCAATACAACGAAATATATTTCGGGGTGTAGATCAGTTGCTCATTTTGGGGGACATTAACTTGACGCGCATATATGAAAACAAGGGACATATTAAAATTCAAAGATATAAGGTCTGTTCTCGTACTACGATTAATTGCAATTAATCGCGATTAATTGCAATGAAACCGTTCCCGT
Source organism: Nemotelus nigrinus (assembly GCA_947369275.1). Classification (NCBI taxonomy): domain Eukaryota; kingdom Metazoa; phylum Arthropoda; class Insecta; order Diptera; family Stratiomyidae; genus Nemotelus; species Nemotelus nigrinus. The sequence goes on along the minus strand of OX376372.1, from coordinate 94,853,154 downwards.
ACTCTGATTTACTGAAAACTGAAAATTTTCCCTCTTTCAGTAAGTACGATGAAATTTCAGTAGGATCTGAGCTACTAAAAAATATTGACGAGTGTCAAACGGTGTGGTGCGAGTAAATAGGTCTGTTCCCGTACTTTCAGTCACTGAATTTTCCTGAATTTTACTGAATCATGTGGTGGGGGAATTCATGAAAAGTACGGGAACGCTCTCATTGCATTTCCTGAAAATCGAGAAACAAAAGTGTCCGTTTTCGGTTTTTGGGAGAACGATAGTGATTATAAAGTCATCCTAAGCGGCAATAAATTATTGCCACAAAAATATTCGACCTTCGTAGCAACATTACGCAAAAAATATGTTGCTTGTCGCGCACATTTGAAAATATTTACTCGCGCCACACCGTTTGACACTTTTCAGTAGCTCAGACCCTATTGAAATTTCATCGTACTTACTGAAAGAGGGGAAATTTTCAGTTTTCTGTAAAACGGAGTACGGGAACGGCTTCATTGCAATTAATGGCGATGAATTGCAATTAATCGTAGTACGGGAACAGACCTAATATTTTCAAATGTGCGCGGCAAGCAACATATTTTTTACGTTATTTTGCTACGAAGGTCGAATATTTTTGTGGTGATAATTAAACACCGCTTAGGATGACTTTATAATCACTATTGTTCTTCCAAAAACCGAAAACTGACACTTTTGGCTGTCAATTTCAAGAAATGCAATGAGATCGTTCCCGTACTTTCATGAATTTCCCCACCACATGATTCAGGAAAATTCAGGAAAATTCAGTGACTGAAAGTACGGGAACTGACCTATTTACTCGCACCACACCGTTTGACACTCTTCAATATTTTTTAGTAAAAATATAAGTGACATCAAATGCGCACTGTGCAATGGACCTCACTTATCAAACAGTCGCATTTGTCCCAAACGAGACGACTATCTCCACATACGTAGTCTGGCATCCAAGCGAAACGCAAAGAAAGTTATCAAACATCCAGACGTTAGGCATGAACAGCCTCCTAGCCGCAATTTCACAAACTTTCCGACACTACGGCTCCTTTCACATTATCCGGTTCCGACCGTACGGCAAAAAACCGTACGGCGATATTTTTCTAGTGGTGTGAAGAAGAGTATAGCTTCTTTCACATTTCACGGTTACGGCAAAATGCCGTGGCCGTGCCGTGTAGCAGCCGTACACTGCCACTGCAATCCACGGTGCCCGAACGGCGACCGGACACTCAGTGGTGCACGCGACCAAGTGCATGCTTTCACATTAGACGGTTTCAAACCGTACGGTCAATCAATCTCGAGCCAATTTAGTTGCAGTTTAGCAAAGTGTAAAATGTAAAGTGACAAAAGAATAATGACAGATATAGATGCAGAAGTTTTGATTACACTTGTGGAGGCCAGACCTGACTGAGCTGTGGGATAAATTTCTGGACACCTACAAAGACAGAAATGCAACGAAAGATGCCTGGCATGAAGTCTGCATAGAAATGCACCCAGATTTTGGTGCTCTTAATGCCATAGATAAAAATGTGTTTGGTAACAGCACACCATTTAATCACAAACTGAGCTTGTGGCGAAAAAAAACCGCGCATAAACCGTATAGTGTGAACATGTTGCTCATTCGAATTTTCACCGTACGGTTTTTCGCCGTACGGTCGGAACCGTATAATGTGAAAGAAGCCTACCAGGCAACGGTCCAGATATTTCAAAAAACATCAACTTCCAAGGCATGCCACTATCGTTCAGTGCAATTGCTCGCGGTGCTCCACTATACAACGGAGAATGCAACAATACTAGTTCTAAGTCAGATAATGTAGGAAATTTGTCTTCTTCTTCCAATCAGCTATTCTCAGCGGCAGAGCTCATAAGCTTAAGTCACGAACTTATTACAAAGCTTTCTTGCTGCAAAACTAAAAATGATCAGTTCAATGTGATCGTTGATCTTGCAGTTAAATTTGTTTACAAATAAAGAAAGCATTAGATGCATACTTTGGAATGCTCAGAGCATTCGTAATAAATCCCTAGAAACCTTCAAATTTCTATCGGAAAATAATATAGACGTATTCCTACTGTGCGAATCGTGGCTAAAAGAAGAAGATAAGCTAAGTTATCCTAGCTTTAATATTGTCAGGAACGATAGACAGAATGCAACTGAAGGTGGTGTAGCTATTTGCATTAAAAAAGGTGTCAAGTTGAATCGTTTGAATAATGAACAGTAAAATTTTAGAAACGATTGCGATTTACCTGTAGAATATAAATATTACTATTGTAGTGGTATACTTTAGTGGCACCAAACTGAACGCTTACAAACTTTCTTTATTTAAAGGCGACATTAAAATGCTAATCAACCTCAACTCTCAAACAATAATTTTCGGTGATTTTAACGCACGCCATCGCCATTGGAACTGCATTAGATCAAACAAAGCGGGAAGCATTCTATTTGAGCTAGCGATGAGCAATAACGTATTTTTTCACGTTCCCGATAGCCCTACGTGTTTTCCTCCCAGGAGAAACCCTTCTACAATTGACCTGATTCTGAGTAAGGGAAATTTTTCTTTAACACAGCCAATAGTTATTAACGATCTGTCCTCCATTCACTTACCGGTATTCTTTGAAATAAATGAGCCCATCTCAATATCAGCTCAATCAAATTATATATATTCCAAAACATCCTAGGATCTTTTTCGTAAATACCTGCACGAAAGTTTATCACTTGTTGATTGCGACTTATCCAAGACCTTAAATCATGCACAGATTGACGATAGTGTGTCTAATTTCGTGGCTGCTCTTATGTCAGCACGTAACGCAGCCACTCCAAAAACTCAATACAAGTATCCCCAAATGAAATTCGATAGCTCAATAACAGTACTCATCAAGCATCGAAATAAAATTCGCAGGCAATGGCAAAGAACTCGGTGTCAACACCTTAAGGCTTACCTTAATGAGCTGAATAATCAGATCCGTTTCACTTTACGCGCTCTGTGTAATGACCAATGGAACAAACTCCTGTCAACTCAGGAAACTGGTTCTCGCAAACTGTGGCAGCTTCATAAGCTATTAAGAACCAAATCGAGAACGGTTCCCCCATTGCAGCGCGACGGTGGATTAATTGCCTATTCCGAGAAAGGAAAAACGGATCTTATAGCCTCTAAATTCCATGAAGCACATACACTTACGCTACACTCTCAAAATTATGAGTTTTCCGATATAGTCAGCAACGAAATCTCCAATCTGAATGTCCAGCCAATTGATTTCCACCCAAATTCCTACTGTAAACCTTCCGAAATTTGTTCTATCTTGAAAACTTTAAAATTAAAATCCTCCCCTGGTATTGACGGACTGCCCAATATTATAATCAAGAATCTCCCTAGAAAGGCAATTGTCATGCTTTCTTATATCTTCAAAATCTGCCTAAAATATGGACACATTCCTTCGGCCTGGAAAAATGCGTCCGTTGTTCCAATATTAAAGCCTGGTAAAAATCCTAAGCACCCTAAGAGCTATCGCCCAATAAGCTTACTGCCGTCATTAAGCAAACTATTTGAGAAAATTATACTCTCCAGAATCCGATTATCCATTGAGTCGTCCGCAACAATACCTGATTTTCAATTTGGATTTCAATCCAAGCTTTCGACAACGCATCAACTGTTTAGAGTAGTGAAATATGTGCAAAATAGCTTCAGTGACAATAGATCTACAGGCTTAGTTGCATTAGACATCGAGAAAGCATTCGACACTGTTTGGCATGACGGACTCATATATAAGCTTATAAAATGTTCTGTTCCTATTTACTTGTGCAAGATTATCCAATCCTTTCATTCGGCCAGGATCTTCTCAGTTAAGTCCAAAGCCTTCTCCGATAAATACGTAATACCAGCCGGAGTTCCTCAGGGGTCAGTCTTAAGCCCCACTCTCTACAACATTTATATGTCCGACTTAGAAAAAGCACCCCATTGCCACATTGCCATGTACACAGACGACACTGCCATATTTGCTAGTGGACACACTCCAGATGTGATAATTAACACCCTGCAACAGCAGCTTTCAATTATTAATAATTTCTGCATCAAATGGAAAATAAAAAATTAATTCGGACAAAACTCAGGCAATATACTTCACTAAAAAGCGAGCATTAAGACACTTGCCGAATCCCCAGGTAAATATCTTGGAATCCACCATTTCTTGGGAAAAAGACATTAAATACCTTGGCATCCACCTCGATCAGAAACTTACTTTCCACGCCCATGTCGAAGCAATAAAGTCGAAAGTTTTGAAGAGCATTTACTACTCTTATCCGCTTATTAACAGGAAATCCAGGCTCTCAACTGCGAACAAACTGCAAGTTTTTAAGTGTGCAATGCAGCCAATCATTTTCTATGGGTGCCCTGTATGGAGTAACTGTGCAATATCACATATCAAAAGTCTACAAATATTACAAAACAAATGTTTAAAAATTATTCTTAACAAACCCTTTTATTGCTCAACTCATCGGCTGCATGCTTCTGCAAAGCTCAAGAAAGTACTCGATATCTCTAAACATTTGACCCAAAAATTTTGCAATAAATGTGCAACATCCAATAATTCTCTGGTTGCATCTCTGATCGTTCATTTGTAACCACAGCTACTGTATACGCAATTGGCTTAAGTCATGAATCTCAGTCTTTAAATTTTATTTTATTTAGGTTAAGCACAACATTAGGTTTTACGCTTGTTTTTCCTATATTATTATACTATGCATCTCGCAAGAAAACTTTCTGAAAAAAAGCTAATTTAAAATCAAATTTAGATGTAAAGACTTTGTCTAAGCACTAACCTTAAGATATTGTACCACACAGCACATAAACTAATTCAATAAAGTTATTGTTGCATGCACGCCAAACGAACCGTATGACGCTGTGGTGGCGCCAGAAAATGCTAGAAACGGCTACGAAATACTCGACATACATCTCATACATGTATTTCATACATGTATTCAAACAATCAGATAAAACGTAAAATAATCCTCTAGAAACCAGTTTGAGAATCTGCGAGAAATATATGTCTGATACATGTGTTTCGTACATGCAATTTGTAAACAAGTCGCAGACAGAGTCCTCTAGAAAGAAAATAGCAGAACATTTCAGAGCCCCAAACCGTGAACGGAAATTCCGAATAGTCTTTTCGAAGCCAGATCCAGAACCCAAGGCACAATTCTAGAAAGGCCTAGATGTAGGCAATAATAATTAATCGCACCAGCCAGAGTATAAATATCGCCGCAAGAGGAGCTGGCAATCAGTTCGTAGAAAGCGGAAACAGCGGAAAGGCTGTTACTTTGAAAAGCGATACAGCGAATTAAGTATCCGGGCGCGATTAATTAAAAGCGAAAAAGTGTTGAATTGTAACGCAAAATTATAATAGTGCGATCGTAAAGTGTAATCGATTTAGTGGTTATAATTATTTGTGTGTTAATAAAAGTGTAATCAGTGTTTTAAAAGAAACTGTTTTATTTCACGAATGTGAAGAATATTGAATCCACGGAAGGTGTTTTAACGGTAAAACACAGCAATTGGTGTCAGAAATAAAGGATTCTGTCGCGTTCCTGATTTAAAAAGTGACTTTTAGTGAAGTACTGGACAGTGAATTTGTTCGAAAAGTGAAAATTAATAAGTGCGCGGACTAAGCAAAAAGTTAAAAGTTTCGGACAGTGGGCATTGTAAATTGTGCGGACTAATTGAAATTTGTGAAAATTTGAGTGGACTAAAGTGATAATTGTGAAATCGAAGAACAATGTCGAAATTAGTGAACGAGCTGACATTGGCAGAGTTGAAAGAAGGGTGCCGGAAACGAGATCTTTCAACGACTGGGAACAAGACGGCGTTACTGGCACGTCTCAGTGAGGCTTTGAGCACGGAAGTTAACGATCCGGAAACTTTTGAATTATCGGACGAGGGGACCAGCCAAGAGTGTGCTCAGGAGGAACAGGGCAGGGAGGAGAAAAACCCGGTGATGGATTTGCTGTTGAAGATGTCCCTGGATATCGGCCAGAAATTCGAACAGTAAACCATGAGTCTGGATCAGCAACTAGATCAGAAACTCGATCAACAAGCCACGAACCTGGACCAGAAACTCGATCAACAAGCCACGAACCTGGACAAAAACTTGACCAGCAAGCTCAGAAATTTGACCAGCAAGCCCAGAAGCTCGACCAGCAAGCCGTCGACATTAAGGAACAGTTAGAAGAACATGCGAAAAAAAGTGAGGAGCAGCTGGTGGAAATCAGACAATAGTTCCAACAGAAAGTTTCAGAAGTTAAACAGCAATTAGAGAGTCGAGTAACGGAAGTGGAACAACAGTTCGACAAAAAGTTGGTTGGCATTGAAGAAGGAATGGACCAGATGAAATTGGATCTTCAACGCGTGAAGGCCGTAGGAATTGTGCCAACAGAATCAAGTGGCATTAAGGCACTTAAAGCACCAACTTTTGATGGGCAAACTTCTTGGACCATCTACAAGAAGCAGTTTGAGGCTGTTGCAAACGTTAACCGCTGGAACGATGAAGAACGTGCGACCTCACTAATGGTGTCTTTGAGAGGATCCGCGGCGGAAGTAATGCAAACCCTTTCGGTCGACAATTACTCCAGTTATTGCAGCCTGGCAAGTGCCTTGGATATGCGGTATGGCGCAGACCACTTAAAGGAAATTCATTGTGCGCAGCTGAGGACACGCACACAGAAACCGGGAGAGACCTTGCAGCAGCTGGCTCAGGACATCGAGCGTTTGACACTTTTGTTTTATCCTGCTTCAGATCCAGATCATCGGGACGAGACAACGAAGGGTGCTTTCATCCAGGCAGCCGGTGATGAAGAGCTCCAATAAGCACTTCGATTGGCAAGTAATCGAAAGCTGAAGGATACTTTGGCCTACGCTCTTACTTATGAATCCGTAAAGCGGGCGTCACGCAGTAACGTTAGAGTGTGTGAAGTGTACGAAGAATGTGTATGCCAAAGAGCCGAGATCAGCCGAGAATCACTGACAAGCGGAGCTCCACAATGTTGGAACTGTGGACAAAAAGGGTACTTGAGGCGTGACTGCCTAAAGAAATTGAAAACAAGGTTTTGCGAAGAGTGCGCAAGGCGACAAAGGAACGAGGCTGGTTCAGCGAACGTAGCCGTCTCTTCTTCGGAAGAGGCGGGAAACCAGTAAGAGCCAACCTCATGGGTCGGAGGTTGGCTCGTGGAATTGTTGACCCCCGAGCCATCATCACAGTCTCTAGGCTCTATCGACACGAAAACGACTTAAGTCTGCGAGGAAAAATTGAAAGCAAGCCTTGCAATATCACCATTGATACCGGAGCAATGAAGTCGATTTTGCGGATGGATTTGGTGGAAGCATGGAGACTGGGTAACGTCGGGCGATATGTACTTCGTACACAACAGGCGAATCTGCACCAGTTCACGGGGAAATAACTCGTGAAATACAGCTCGGTGATTTGGTGCTCCAGCATCGGTTCCTTGTGGCAGATATAACCGACGAATGTAAACTTGGAATGGACTTCCTAGGCCCGCATGGCTTCAGCCTGGATTTGGGAGACAGGGTGATCAAGTGGAAAAACGTTGAAATACCGTTGGTAGGAAACCGGAAGGGAAACGACCGGCTAAGAATCGTCTTCTGCGAAAACACCAAAGTACCAAAGTCGTCGGAAAACATCATCTGGGCTACATTAGATGGTGATCCTGGGGGCCACCAATTCTTCATCATGGAGCCAACGCAAAACCCAGCAGTCAGCAACCTTATGTTGGCAAAAAGCTTAATCACAATTACGGAGGGAATTACGTTCCTATAAGGGTGCTAAATTTGGCGGAGCAGGAAAAGAAGCTTTAGGAAGGAGAAGTAATCGCCGACTGCCAACCAGTCTCGTCAATCACTTCTTTGGAAATGGCAGAAATACAATCTGAACACAAAAAGGTACCAAACAGCAAGATAAATGAGCTAGCTAAGAACATGTTACAGCCTTCGGAACTAAGCATCGAACAGTACCAACAAGGAGTTCAGCTAATTAAACGCTATGCTGATATCTTATCGACTCGAGATGATGATTACGGAAAGACTAGGTTGACCACGCATCGAATCGATACAAGAAATGCATCACCGATTCGGCAGGCTCCTCTTCGCTTACCACTTGCCAAACAGGCTGAGGTCGCCAACATGATACAGGACATGCAAGAACAAGGGATCATAGAGCCTTTGAATAGCCCTTGGACGTCGCCAGTTGTCTTAGTAAAAAAAAAGGATGGCAGTACACGGTTCTGTGTTGACTATCGACGATTGAATGATGTTACGAAAAAGGACAGCTACCCATTACCGAGAATGGATGACATTATGGATACTCTAGCCAGTGCGAAGTGGTTTTCAACATTGGATTTGAAGAGCGGATACTGGCAGGTTGACAATTGAGAGAAGTGACCTTGAAAAGACAGCCTTTTCCGTGGGAACTGGACTCTGGCAATTCGTTGTAATGCCGTAATCCCAAAAAGTCAACCTGCAGTGAAGTGAAATACCTTGGTCATGTGGTTTCTACTGGAGGAATAAAAACTGACCCTGCGCAAATTGAAGCCGTTAAAAATTGGCCAGTACCTAAGGATAAGCATCAACTTCGGAGTTTTCTGGGATCGGCAACATACTATCGTCGGTTCGTGAAGAATTTCGCAACCATCGCCAAAAGCTTACACCAGCTGACGGAGAAAAATCAGCCGTTTAACTGGAACCACCAGTGCCAAGCAGCGTTTGAGAAGCTAAAACAGGAGCTATGTGAATCACCGATGCTAGCATATCCTGAGCCGCAGAAAACTTTCATCGTGGACACTGATGCAAGTAATACAGGTATAGGTGCCGTGTTATCGCAGCAAATTGATGGGCAAGAACGGGTTATTGCTTACTTTAGCCGGGTGCTATCCAAACCAGAGCGAAACTACTGTGTCACCCGAAGAGAGCTGTTGGCGAAAGCCGAGGCCACTAAGCATTTCCACAAATACCTGTACGGTCAAAGCTTCGTATTGAGGACCGATCATGCCGCTCTGAGATAGCTGCTCAACTTTAAGAACCCTGAAGGACAAGTGGCACCATGGATTGAAAGGTTACAAACATACAACTTTAACATAGTCCATCGAAAAGGTAGCATGCACGGAAATGCTGATGCTCTCTCCAGACGTCCATGTAAGCCGGAATGCAAGCATTGTCATCGGTTAGAAGAAAACGTATTCGATGCCGAGGTAAAATGGATATCCGTTTCACCAGTAAGAGGGTGGTCGTGGTCAGAACTACTGGACAAACAACTGGCGGATGGAGAGCTGCAAGAAATCATTGCCTGGAAGGAGTCTGCACATCGGTCTGAATGGCAAAGCATATCGAATCGAAGCGCTACGCTAAAGAGCTACTAAGCACAATGTAACTCCTTACATCTTGATGGGGGCCTACTAAAAAGAAAATGGGAAACTGCGGATGGGTCAGCGCATCGCATGCAGGTTGTACTTCCTCGGAGCAAAGTTAAGGATGTTTTGCAGGAAATACACGAGCGAACATCAGGAGGCCACCTGGGTATAAACAAAACACTTAATAAAATAAGAGAACTATTTTATTGGGTACATGCGCGGGAAGATGTGGAGGACTGGTGCAGGAAATGTGCAGCCTGTGCATCTGTGAAGGGACCCAGGAGAAAGTCTAGAGGTGAGCTGGAGACCTATAACGTAGGGACCCCTTTCGAAAGGAAGCACCTACAGTGGCAGAGCAAATTGTGAATAACTGGGTTACCTAGTCCCAAACGAGCTACATTCAGACCAAGGTCCAAATTTCGAATCCCAAGTGTTTACTGAGTTTTGCGATGCCTTGGGCATAAAGAAGACGAGAACCACTCCACTTCACCCACAGTCCGATGGAATGGTCGAAAGGTTCAATAAAACCTTAATCGAGCACTTGGCCAAAGTGGTAGAAGACCATCAGCATAATTGGGATCGTCATATCCCACTTTTCCTGATGGCATACCGAACAGCGACGCATACTACAACTGGAGAATCGCCGTCACGTGTCGTATTTGGACGAAATATTCGACTTCCGGCTGATGTTAAATTCGGAATACCACCAGAAGATCCGAAGACAACAACGGAGTACGTTTTGGAGCTGCGGCAACGGCTAGACTCCATCCACGAGGTAGTTAGGGGCCGTATAAACCTAAACACGGACCGGATGAAAACGCGATGTGACCTAAAGGCAAACTCGACTGGATTTCAAGAAAATGATTTAGTCTGGCTGTACAACCCCCGCCGGCAGAAAGGCCTGAGGCCGAAACTGCAGCTGAAATGGGAAGGACCATACCGCATTATTAAACGGCTCAATGATATAGTTTACCGAATACAGCAGCATCGAAAACACCGGTCGAAAATGAAGGTTGTGCACCTAGACCGACTTGCCCCGTACCATGGAAACAACGCAATGGATGACGACGAATCTGTTCGGGACGAACAGGTCTAAGGAGAGGGTAGTGTTGCATGCATGCCAAACAAACCGTATGACACTGTGACGGCGCCAGAAAATGCTAGAAACGGCTAGGAAATACTCGACATACATCTCATACATGTATTTCATACATGTATTCAAACAATCAGATAAAACGTAAAATAATCCTCTCGAAACAAATTTGAGAATCTGCGAGAAATATATGTCTGATACATGCAATTACATGCAATTTTTAAACAAGTCGCAGACAGAGTCCTCTAGAAAGAAAATAGCAGAACATTTCAGAGCCCCAAACCGTGAACGGAAATTCCCAATAGTCTTTTCGAAGCCAGATCCAGAACCCAAGACACAATTCTAGAAAGGCCTAGACGTAGGCAATAATAATTAATCGCACCAGCCAGAGTATAAATATCGCCGCGAGAGGAGCTGGCAATCATTTAGTAGAAAGTACTTTGAAAAGCGATACAGCGAATTAAGTATCCGGGCGCGATTAATTAAAAGCGGAAAAGTGTTGAATTGTAACGCGAAATTATAATTAATTAATTAAAAAAGCAGTTGAATGTACCGGCGGCAATGGACAAATATTGTTGTTAACCTTGTCTTCGATGAAATTCACATTCGCCAACACGTGGAGTGGGACGGAAAACAAGCATATGTATTTACGGACTTTGGTGGCGCATATTCTTCCAGTGATGAAATAGCGACGCAAATGTTTGTTTTGATGGCAGTCGCAATTAACAAATCGTGGAAAATACCCCTAGGCTTCTTTGCAATCAATAGTATAACAGCCGAGCAGAAAAAAAATTTGGTTTCATTGTGTGTTGGCCTTTTGTTGGATACAGGAGTATTAGTGTCAGGGATCACTTTCGATGGTGCATAATCAAATCTCACATTGTGCAAACTTTTGGGATGTGATATTCGAGATCCATCTTCGAATCTTAATGTTTGAAAATTCTGCTGAAAAATATGCGATTCATCCAGACCCATGCCATATGATCAAACTAGTTCGGAATTCTCTAGTAGACCTTAAAATGCTTAAAGACAGCGAAGGAAATCTGATCAAATGGGAGTATTTTATCCGACTGGTTGAGCTAAAAGAAAAAGAAGGCCTGCATTTGGGGAACAAAATTCGGAAAGCCCACATATTCTTTCAACAGCCAAAAATGAAGGTCCGTTTGGCTGTGCAAACGCTGAGCAAATCTGTTGCTGATGCTCTTAACTTTTGCCGAGAAGTCCTTCATTTAAGAGAATTTGCTGGCAGTGAAAGTACGTCCAAATTTATTAGACTCTTCAACGACATTTTTTATGTTTTGAATAGTAAAAAATTATGTGAATGCGAATACAAAAAAAAAACATTATGTGACTCGAATAAAGCCAGTAAAGATGATTTTACAAAAATGGCTATTGAATACATAAGGCAGCTAACACTCCCGACAGGAACGTTAGTCCTCAATTGTCGAAGGAACACCGGCTTCCTTGGAATTATCGCTGCATTGCGAAACATAAATCTACTATATGAGCGTTTTATTGTCACAAAAATTCTCAAATTCATACCGCTTTATAAACTCAACCAGGATCATATAGAGCTGTTTTTTTTCAATACGTGCGGGACTGGGATACAACAATAGCCCCACAGTTAGACAATTCATTGCTGCATATAAAAAAATTTTGTTTCGATGCCAGCTAAGAGAAAAGGGAATTGGAAACTGCATCCCACTTGAGGAAATTAGCATTCTGAACACAAACCCAATCGCAGAAACTGTCGCTAGGCATGCAAAGTACGACCCGGAATTGAATTTTTACGACGAACGTTTATCCGACTCAAATGAAGATTCATTTGAAAGAGATATGCAATGTCTCAACTATCACTTTTTGCAAGAGCACGACTACGCAGCCGACCCAATGCATTTATCGTCATTCGTCAACAGTGTTGTTGAACATATATCTGGCTTCATTGTGTTTAAACTATGCAAGAAACTTCAATGCGAACATTGCATTTCTGCGATTCAAGGAGAGAAAAATATGATATCTTTGATTTCATACAAGAGTAGGGGCTATTTGAAAATACTATCAGAAAGTGTGGTAGCTGTGTGCAAAATTGCGGAGGGAGAGATTCGCAAAACTATATACTTAGAAGATAAGCAAATTTTTAAAACGGTTAGGTTAGGTTAGGTTGTACTGGCTGGCACATGGCCACACATAGACCTACCGGTCCGTAGTGATACCAGATAAATGGACTTCGAGAAAGGAATTCAATCCAAGCGGCCATCAAAGGCCCCGGACTTTTTCGCGAACTGAAGGATGTCCTTCAGCTTTTGCTCTGCCACGTGTGATAGATCCACCAGGCTCCAAAACGGCACTTTTTAAAAAAATTCTTATTCTGTTCAAAAGAGTTGTGTTGGAAAAAAGCTCTTTATGGAACATTCACAACACATGAGCACATTAAACCACTATAGCTTGTTAATAAAATCGATTGCGGAAAAATATATTCAAACAAGATATTTTTTTATCGCTAGAAAGGATTCCGAAAAAAATATCCTTAAACAAAAATAAAAACAAAAATATAAACTCCTCCATTTTAAGGGCATGTAAATCGCGTCCATTTCCAACATTAGAAAATTATTCAAAACTTTAAATTAAAACTACTCTCTATGCTTCTAAATAATAGCCCGGATTATATTATGAATTAAATTATCCAAGGGAAGCCGTAAATCCGCCAAAGCCGGTCCCTAGCCCGGTTGCAAAAAGAGGAGGGGGGCTTGTAACTTAAGATTTGGTTTGTGGTAAGATTCGTATTTTCAAATGCATTTTAACTATTATGAATTTATGGTTAATAAATGAGTTGAACAATAGTTATTAATATCAATAACACTGGTTTATAAATTTAATAACGCGCACTGATTGTGTTGCATTTTCTTGGTATAAAATTCAGAAATTTATTCAAATCACCGATTTAATTTCTTTTATTTGAATGCATCACAAATGTTAATAAATAAAATTTCACAAGCTTTGACTGCAATATGTTTTGTTTTTTATCTCTAACCGTTCATAGATATTGTGAATGTATTATACTATTAAATTCTTCCAGTTAAATCGAAACACCATTTTAATATATTTAAAATATACTAGCCCCTTTAATTATACGAAATCGTATAATCACTACACCTTTGTATTTTTATGCCAGTTGCATGTATTCACTACGACTATCAAACAATCCAAAAAATGGCAACCGAAATTTCGCAATGCCCATATCCTCTATACTTTTATATCAATAGGTCTGTTTCCGTACTTGAATCTATTATAATATATTATAATAGATTCGCAGCAAGTCGTTTCCGTACTTTTGCTGCAAATAAAATCTTGTTGACGTCATCGCTTCCCCTCTTTCAGAAAGTTGTAGAAAAATACAGCCGAACTGAGCTGAGGCATTTTGCTGCAGCTTGTCAAATCGACTACGATGGGCTTGGCGCGAGGCTTTGAAATGTATATATATTCAAATGAGCGCGCGAAGAAAAATCTTTTCTGTGCAATATTCCAATGAACACGGAATATATTTCTCGCACAACGTTTTTATTGCTATTACAAAATATCCAATGGTGGATATTTAGTGCATGGTGTGCACTTATTTGTATATGATCAACTTCGGTGGAGGCTAGGTTTTAATAAGGACAAAACTGATTTGTACTTTGAACTTGTTAGTCATTGCAACTGAAAATGAAATGTATTGTTGGCGGGAATATGCTGTTCTTTTATTTTGCAGGCATAATAATATAGATGAATTATAAATTTTGTTTCGCAGGCGGATCAATATTGATATGGGCTCCATTATTAGAGCCTGTTATATCTATTAATGGAACTCATAATTGCGCACGAGCAAAATATGATAATCTTGTAGATGGAAAAGGATATGTTCACAAGGTGTTTCCAATGCATATGATGGCTTCATCTGGTGTGTGGGCTGTGATCATGATACTCAAAATGTCCGCAAGAACGTGTTTCGAAATTCAAATCAACGCAGCTGTCACTTTTAGTGTCTTCTTCTTACTTGCAGCAAGTTGCAGCAGCGCGTTTCTGTACTTTTCCAAATGTTCCCCCACCACAAAAATAATCAAGCTGTAAAATTCTGTTACTGCTGCACTTTGCTGAAAGTACGGAAACAGACCTAATCATTTATCCTGGTTGCCAGGGTGACATGGAAATTTTTGAAAATTCCAACTATTCCAGTTGACATGACATTTCGAAATACGTTCCACAGAGAGCACGAGTACGAACTCCACTGAATTCACAAGTGTTCGCACACTGGATGTGGTTGTTGTTTCGTGTGCAAATCGATATCCTGCACTACTCTGGATGTAAAATAAAACGCACCCAGTGGAGGAAAGTTATACCGTCGACATAGAGGTATAAGACATTAAGAGTTGTGGTAAAGAAGCATTCTGTCTCGAGGTCACCCATTCCACAAATGATTCCAATACAACGAAATATATTTCGGGGTGTAGATCAGTTGCTCATTTTGGGGGACATTAACTTGACGCGCATATATGAAAACAAGGGACATATTAAAATTCAAAGATATAAGGTCTGTTCTCGTACTACGATTAATTGCAATTAATCGCGATTAATTGCAATGAAACCGTTCCCGTACTCTGATTTACTGAAAACTGAAAATTTTCCCTCTTTCAGTAAGTACGATGAAATTTCAGTAGGATCTGAGCTACTAAAAAATATTGACGAGTGTCAAACGGTGTGGTGCGAGTAAATAGGTCTGTTCCCGTACTTTCAGTCACTGAATTTTCCTGAATTTTACTGAATCATGTAGTGGGGGTTTTCATGAAAAGTACGGGAACGCTCTTATTGCATTTCCTGAAAATCGAGAAACAAAAGTGTCCGTTTTCGGTTTTTGGGAGAACGATAGTGATTATAAAGTCATCCTAAGCGGCAATAAATTATTGCCACAAAAATATTCGACCTTCGTAGCAACATTACGCAAAAAATATGTTGCTTGTCGCGCACATTTGAAAATATTTACTCGCGCGACACCGTTTGACACTTTTCAGTAGCTCAGACCCTATTGAAATTTCATCGTACTTACTGAAAGAGGGGAAATTTTCAGTTTTCTGTAAAAAGGAGTACGGGAACGGCTTCATTGCAATTAATCGCGATGAATTGCAATTAATTGTAGTACGGGAACAGACCTAATATTTTCAAATGTGCGCGGCAAGCAACATATTTTTTACGTTATTTTGCTACGAAGGTCGAATATTTTTGTGGTGATAATTAAACACCGCTTAGGATGACTTTATAATCACTATTGTTCTTCCAAAAACCGAAAACTGACACTTTTGGCTGTCAATTTCAAGAAATGCAATGAGATCGTTCCCGTACTTTCATGAATTTCCCCACCACATGATTCAGGAAAATTCAGTAAAATTCAGTGACTGAAAGTACGGAAACAGACCTAAATATTCGTATATTTAAAAAGGTAATCTGCATCTGAAGGTAATCTGCACTCTACATCGTGGTCGGGCATTATTCTTCGGTATTAATATTTGTCAATAAATTGAAATGTATGGCTTCTCTCTCTTTAAATTAACATATTTGCTTTTATAAAGTAGAACGAAACGAATCTGATTGTTGAATTGTTGAAGAACGATATATTATTATCTTGCAACATTTTCATTCATTGTACTAACGCTATTTAACCACTGTACGCAGATTAATTAGAGGATTATTTGCATTTCATAACGTTTGCTTACAATGATAAATCTGTATGCAAATGAGATGCTTAATTTTCTACTACGTCCCTCTTCCTTTTTAACCGGGCTTGGGACCGGCTTTGGCGGAATTAAGGCACTACAAAGATTATTTTGGCTCTTTTTATATACATGAATTCATTCTTCTTAAATTAACCTGAATTTAAGATAGTCGAAACCATGCCCTTTTAATAAGTTTCTTGTGTCAAGCTATGTTATAATAATTAATACAAATTTTCCTAAAAATTATAATTCCTTCTTTGTGAAATATACGCTACTATTAATCGTAGATTTTTTTCCTGCACGAATTTCATTTAGTTCGTGCGATATTTTTTTTGAATTCTTCGAACTAAAATCGGTTGCCCCAATGCATAGACTTCTAAGCCCACTGCATTGGCATTTCCGCCATTTTGGAATTCAAGAGAACCTGTCAGATACCCAGGTGTCAGATTCGTGGCCAGAAGACAAGCACTTGAGTCCGCGTCGCAAAATTGCACTTAAATTACTAGTTTCCGGCCACGCCAAGTATCCCAATGTACATAATTTCGATTACAGACTTTACCATAAGGTAAATTGTATGTACTTACCTGGAGAAAGATTACCCAGGCAGGCAGGAGCACGGATTTTTTGAACAACACTTCACTTCACATTTCGTTGTCGGTGTTTAGATAGTAATTGAAGTGTTCACTGGTAGTTTTAACTTTATCTTATACTTCTTATAATTTTCTACACTTCTCGACACTCTTGTCGCTATATTTGTTTTGAAGGTCTTAGCCCAGCATTCATCGAGTGCAGTTAGTGCGGTATACGAATTGTGTAGTTTATTCGATACTCTATACTCAGCTCTAAATCAGAGCTCTGATCTTCCCTTGATTTTTTCTTATCTCCCCCAAAAGTCTTTTTCATTAATAATAGTGAAAACCAGTGAACAAAGTGTGGAAAAACGCAAACAGGATAATTCTCCTAGTGAATTGCTCCTCCGGGATCGTTTAAAGTTCCCTAAAAACCACGCTGACTCGCTGATTGTGAATGCTGCATATTCAAACCGCTATGCACCGCTAGCCAACCTAGAAAGCACTGACGATGCAAAACCTGGCAACAACAAAACAGTGTCCACCAAGGTGAGAATTCCACCAATCATTCTACCTAATGCCTAGTACTATACTCTTCGCGAAACGAATTCAACGGTCAAACCCCATACAAAAGAGCTTAACTGACGAATTGAAAAGATCTTTTTGCATGGGATTTGACCGTTGAATTCGTTTCGCGAAGAGTATAGTACTAGGCATAACCTGGAAAAAGATTCAATTGCTGCGATGCTAAACTCACTTGACATAAAAGCATACAATGTTCAGTTCACTAGTGTTGGACGTAAAGTGTTTCTTACCAACATGGACTGCTACGAAAAGCTCCGCTGTCATCTAATAGTCAAAAAGGTGCAATTCTATACATTTGCTCGAGCTGACCAGAGACCAATGAAATATGTTTTGAGCGGTTTCTATAAAACCGAATGTACACAGCTAAAGAAACTTTTAGCAGAAAAGCACAATCTGGTATGTGAGGATATTAAAACCATACAAATCCGCACTGAAAACTGTAGGTATAACGATGAAACGCTTAACCTCTGCTTCTTTGCTCACGGGTCCATTAAATATTCTGACCTGATAAAAATCACATCAATTGATCATACGAAAGTCAGATGGAATTTTCAACGTAGGAGAGCTCAACATCCAACGCAATGCCGCAACTGCCAAGCCTACAGTCACGGCACATCATTTCGCTACTTGCCTACCAAATGTTTGATTTGCGGGCAAGCACATAATAGGTCTGTTCCCGTACTTGAATCTATTATAGTATATTAAAATAGATTCGCAGCAAGTTGTTTTCGTACTTTTGCTGCAAGCCAAATGCAAGCCAAATTTTGCAGTAAAAAGAAGCCAGCTGCCGAATTCTGTTACTGCTGCAGTTAGCTGAAGTACGGGAACAGACCTAATAAAACATATTGCCCGTTCAAAAATATAAGTGACATCAAATGCGCACTGTGCAATGGACCTCACTTATCAAACAGTCGCATTTGTCCCAAACGAGACGACTATCTCCGCATACGTAGTCTGGCATCCAAGCGAAACGCAAAGAAAGTTATCAAACATCCAGACGTTAGGCATGAACAGCCTCCTAGCCGCAATTTCACAAACTTTCCGACACTACCAGGCAACGGTCCAGATATTTCAAAAAACATCAACTTCCAAGGCATGCCACTATCGTTCAGTGCAATTGCTCGCGTTGCTCCACTATACAACGGAGAATGCAACAATACTAGTTCTAAGTCAGATAATGTAGGAAATTTGTCTTCTTCTTCCAATCAGCTATTCTCAGCGGCAGAGCTCATAAGCTTAAGTCACGAACTTATTACAAAGCTTTCTTGCTGCAAAACTAAAAATGATCAGTTCAATGTGATCGTTGATCTTGCAGTTAAATTTGTTTACAAATAAAGAAAGCATTAGATGCATACTTTGGAATGCTCAGAGCATTCGTAATAAATCCCTAGAAACCTTCAAATTTCTATCGGAAAATAATATAGACGTATTCCTACTGTGCGAATCGTGGCTAAAAGAAGAAGATAAGCTAAGTAATCCTAGCTTTAATATTGTCAGGAACGATAGACAGAATGCAACTGAAGGTGGTGTAGCTATTTGCATTAAAAAAGGTGTCAAGTTGAATCGTTTGAATAATGAACAGTAAAATTTTAGAAACGATTGCGATTTACCTGTAGAATATAAATATTACTATTGTTGTGGTATACTTTAGTGGCACCAAACTGAACGCTTACAAACTTTCTTTATTTAAAGGCGACATTAAAATGCTAATCAACCTCAACTCTCAAACAATAATTTTCGGTGATTTTAACGCACGCCATCGCCATTGGAACTGCATTAGATCAAACAAAGCGGGAAGCATTCTATTTGAGCTAGCGATGAGCAATAACGTATTTTTTCACGTTCCCGATAGCCCTACGTGTTTTCGTCCCAGGAGAAACCCTTCTACAATTGACCTGATTCTGAGTAAGGGAAATTTTTCTTTAACACAGCCAATAGTTATTAACGATCTGTCCTCCATTCACTTACCGGTATTCTTTGAAATAAATGAGCCCATCTCAATATCAGCTCAATCAAATTATATATATTCCAAAACATCCTAGGATCTTTTTCGTAAATACCTGCACGAAAGTTTATCACTTGTTGATTGCGACTTATCCAAGACCTTAAATCATGCACAAATTGACGATAGTGTGTCTAATTTCGTGGCTGCTCTTTTGTCAGTACGTAACGCAGCCACTCCAGAAACTCAATACAAGTATCCCCAAATGAAATTCGATAGCTCAATAACAGTACTCATCAAGCATCGAAATAAAATTCGCAGGCAATGGCAAAGAACTCGGTGTCAACACCTTAAGGCTTACCTTAATGAGCTGAATAATCAGATCCGTTTCACTTTACGCGCTCTGTGTAATGACCAATGGAACAAACTCCTGTCAACTCAGGAAACTGGTTCTCGCAAACTGTGGCAGCTTCATAAGCTATTAAGAACCAAATCGAGAACGGTTCCCCCATTGCAGCGCGACGGTGGATTAATTGCCTATTCCGAGAAAGGAAAAACGGATCTTATAGCCTCTAAATTCCATGAAGCACATACACTTACGCTACACTCTCAAAACTATGAGTTTTCCTATATAGTCAGCAACGAAATCTCCAATCTGAATGTCCAGCCAATTGATTTCCACCCAAATTCCTACTGTAAACCTTCCGAAATTTGTTCTATCTTGAAAACTTTAAAATTAAAATCCTCCCCTGGTATTGACGGACTGCCCAATATTATAATCAAGAATCTCCCTAGAAAGGCAATTGTCATGCTTTCTTATATCTTCAAAATCTGCCTAAAATATGGACACATTCCTTCGGCCTGGAAAAATGCGTCCGTTGTTCCAATATTAAAGCCTGGTAAAAATCCTAAGCACCCTAAGAGCTATCGCCCAATAAGCTTACTGCCGTCACTAAGCAAACTATTTGAGAAAATTATACTCTCCAGAATCCGATTATCCATTGAGTCGTCCGCAACAATACCTGATTTTCAATTTGGATTTCAATCCAAGCTTTCGACAACGCATCAACTGTGTAGAGTAGTGAAATATGTGCAAAATAGCTTCAGTGACAATAGATCTACAGGCTTAGTTGCATTAGACATCGAGAAAGCATTCGACACTGTTTGGCATGACGGACTCATATATAAGCTTATAAAATGTTCTCTTCCTATTTACTTGTGCAAGATTATCCAATCCTTTCATTCGGCCAGGATCTTCTCAGTTAAATCCAAAGCCTTCTCCGATAAGTACGTAATACCAGCCGGAGTTCCTCAGGGGTCAGTCTTAAGCCCCACTCTCTACAACATTTATATGTCCCACTTAGAAAAAGCACCCCATTGCCACATTGCCATGTACACAGACGACACTGCCATATTTGCTAGTGGACACACTCCAGATGTGATAATTAACACCCTGCAACAACAGCTTTCAATTATTAATAATTTCTGCATCAAATGGAAAATAAAAAATTAATTCGGACAAAACTCAGGCAATATACTTCACTAAAAAGCGAGCATTAAGACACTTGCCGAATCCCCAGGTAAATATCTTGGAATCCACCATTTCTTGGGAAAAAGACATTAAATACCTTGGCATCCACCTCGATCAGAAACTTACTTTCCACGCCCATGTCGAAGCAATAAAGTCGAAAGTTTTGAAGAGCATTTACTACTCTTATCCGCTTATTAACAGGAAATCCAGGCTCTCAACTGCGAACAAACTGCAAGTTTTTAAGTGTGCAATGCAGCCAATCATTTTCTATGGGTGCCCTGTATGGGGTAACTGTGCAATATCACATATCAAAAGTCTACAAATATTACAAAACAAATGTTTAAAAATTATTCTTAACAAACCCTTTTATTGCTCAACTCATCGGCTGCATGCTTCTGCAAAGCTCAAGAAAGTACTCGATATCTCTAAACATTTGACCCAAAAATTTTGCAATAAATGTGCAACATCCAATAATTCTCTGGTTGCATCTCTGATCGTTCATTTGTAACCACAGCTACTGTATACGCAATTGGCTTAAGTCATGAATCTCAGTCTTTAAATTTTATTTTATTTAGGTTAAGCACAACATTAGGTTTTACGCTTGTTTTTCCTATATTATTATACTATGCATCTCGCAAGAAAACTTTCTGAAAAAAAGCTAATTTAAAATCAAATTTAGATGTAAAGACTTTGTCTAAGCACTAACCTTAAGATATTGTACCACACAGCACATAAACTAATTCAATAAAGTTACTGTTGCATGCACGCCAAACGAACCGTATGACGCTGTGATGGCGCCAGAAAATGCTAGAAACGGCTACGAAATACTCGACATACATCTCATACATGTATTTCATACATGTATTCAAACAATCAGATAAAACGTAAAATAATCCTCTAGAAACCAGTTTGAGAATCTGCGAGAAATATATGTCTGATACATGTGTTTCGTACATGCAATTTGTAAACAAATCGCAGACAGAGTCCTCTAGAAAGAAAATAGCAGAACATTTCAGAGCCCCAAACCGTGAACGGAAATTCCGAATAGTCTTTTCGAAGCCAGATCCAGAACCCAAGGCACAATTCTAGAAAGGCCTAGATGTAGGCAATAATAATTAATCGCACCAGCCAGAGTATAAATATCGCCGCAAGAGTAGCTGGCAATCAGTTCGTAGAAAGCGGAAACAGCGGAAAGGCTGTTACTTTGAAAAGCGATACAGCGAATTAAGTATCCGGGCGCGATTAATTAAAAGCGAAAAAGTGTTGAATTGTAACGCAAAATTATAATAGTGCGATCGTAAAGTGTAATCGATTTAGTGGTTATAATTACTTGTGTGTTAATAAAAGTGTAATCAGTGTTTTAAAAGAAACTGTTTTATTTCACGAATGGGAAGAATATTGAATCCACGGAAGGTGTTTTAACGGTAAAACACAGCAATTGGTGTCAGAAATAAAGGATTCTGTCGCGTTCGTGATTTAAAAAGTGACTTTTAGTGAAGTACTGGACAGTGAATTTGTTCGAAAAGTAAAAATTAATAAGTGCGCGGACTAAACAAAAAGTTAAAAGTTTCGGACAGTGAGCATTGTAAATTGTGCGGACTAATTGAAATTTGTGAAAATTTGAGTGGACTAAAGTGACAATTGTGAAATCGAAGAACAATGTCGAAATTAGTGAACGAGCTGACATTGGCAGAGTTGAAAGAAGAGTGCCGGAAACGAGATCTTTCAACGACTGGGAACAAGACGGCGTTACTGGCACGTCTCAGTGAGGCTTTGAGCACGGAAGTTAACGATCCGGAAACTTTTGAATTATCGGACGAGGGGACCAGCCAAGAGTGTGCTCAGGAGGAACAGGGCAGGGAGGAGAAAAACCCGGTGATGGATTTGCTGTTGAAGATGTCCCTGGATATCGGCCAGAAATTCGAACAGTAAACCATGAGTCTGGATCAGCAACTAGATCAGAAACTCGATCAACAAGCCACGAACCTGGACCAGAAACTCGATCAACAAGCCACGAACCTGGAAAAAAACTTGACCAGCAAGCTCAGAAATTTGACCAGCAAGCCCAGAAGCTCGACCAGCAAGCCGTCGACATTAAGGAACAGTTAGAAGAACATGCGAAAAAAAGTGAGGAGCAGCTGGTGGAAATCAGACAATAGTTCCAACAGCAAGTTTCAGAAGTTAAACAGCAATTAGAGAGTCGAGTAACGGAAGTGGAACAACAGTTCGACAAAAAGTTGGTTGGCATTGAAGAAGGAATGGACCAGATGAAATTGGATCTTCAACGCGTGAAGGCCGTAGGAATTGTGCCAACAGAATCAAGTGGCATTAAGGCACTTAAAGCACCAACTTTTGATGGGCAAACTTCTTGGACCATCTACAAGAAGCAGTTTGAGGCTGTTGCAAAAGTTAACCGCTGGAACGATGAAGAACGTGCGACCTCACTAATGGTGTCTTTGAG
This sequence comes from Nemotelus nigrinus, assembly GCA_947369275.1. Taxonomy (NCBI): domain Eukaryota; kingdom Metazoa; phylum Arthropoda; class Insecta; order Diptera; family Stratiomyidae; genus Nemotelus; species Nemotelus nigrinus. The sequence goes on along the minus strand of OX376372.1, from coordinate 94,829,808 downwards.
AGGATCCGCGGCGGAAGTAATGCAAACCATTTTGGTCGACAATTACTCCAGTTATTGCAGCCTGGCAAGTGCCTTGGATATGCGGTATGGCGAAGACCACTTAAGGGAAATTCATTGTGCGCAGCTGAGGACACGCACACAGAAACCGGGAGAGACCTTGCAGCAGCTGGCTCAGGACATCGAGCGTTTGACACTTTTGTTTTATCCTGCTTCAGATCCAGATCATCGGGACGAGACAACGAAGGGTGCTTTCATCCAGGCAGCCGGTGATGAAGAGCTCCAATAAGCACTTCGATTGGCAAGTAATCGAAAGCTGAAGGATACTTTGGCCTACGCTCTTACTTATGAATCCGTAAAGCGGGCGTCACGCAGTAACGTTAGAGTGTGTGAAGTGTACGAAGAATGTGTATGCCAAAGAGCCGAGATCAGCCGAGAATCACCGACAAGCGGAGCTCCACAATGTTGGAACTGTGGACAAAAAGGGTACTTGAGGCGTGACTGCCTAAAGAAATTGAAAACAAGGTTTTGCGAAGAGTGCGCAAGGCGACAAAGGAACGAGGCTGGTTCAGCGAACGTAGCCGTCTCTTCTTCGGAAGAGGCGGGAAACCAGTAAGAGCCAACCTCATGGGTCGGAGGTTGGCTCGTGGAATTGTTGACCCACGAGCCATCATCACAGTCTCTAGGCTCTATCGACACGAAAACGACTTAAGTCTGCGAGGAAAAATTGAAAACAAGCCTTGCAATATCACCATTGATACCGGAGCAATGAAGTCGATTTTGCGGATGGATTTGGTGGAAGCATGGAGACTGGGTAACGTCGGGCGATATGTACTTCGTACAGCAACAGGCAAATCTGCACCAGTTCACGGGGAAATAACTCGTGAAATACAGCTCGGTGATTTGGTGCTCCAGCATCGGTTCCTTGTGGCAGATATAACCGACGAATGTAAACTTGGAATGGACTTCCTAGGCCCGCATGGCTTCAGCCTGGATTTGGGAGACAGGGTGATCAAGTGGAAAAACGTTGAAATACCGTTGGTAGGAAACCGGAAGGGAAACGACCGGCTAAGAATCGTCTTCTGCGAAAACACCAAAGTACCAAAGTCGTCGGAAAACATCATCTGGGCTACATTAGATGGTGATCCTGGGGGCCACCAATTCTTCATCATGGAGCCAACGCAAAACCCAGCAGTCAGCAACCTTATGTTGGCAAAAAGCTTAATCACAATTACGGAGGGAATTACGTTCCTATAAGGGTGCTAAATTTGGCGGAGCAGGAAAAGAAGCTTTAGGAAGGAGAAATAACCGCCGACTGCCAACCAGTCTCGTCAATCACTTCTTTGGAAATGGCAGAAATACAATCTGAACACAAAAAGGTACCAAACAGCAAGATAAATGAGCTAGCTAAGAACATGTTACAGCCTTCGGAACTAAGCATCGAACAGTACCAACAAGGAGTTCAGCTAATTAAACGCTATGCTGATATCTTATCGACTCGAGATGATGATTACGGAAAGACTAGGTTGACCACGCATCGAATCGATACAAGAAATGCATCACCGATTCGGCAGGCTCCTCTTCGCTTACCACTTGCCAAACAGGCTGAGGTCGCCAACATGATACAGGACATGCAAGAACAAGGGATCATAGAGCCTTTGAATAGCCCTTGGACGTCGCCAGTTGTCTTAGTAAAAAAAAAGGATGGCAGTACACGGTTCTGTGTTGACTATCGACGATTGAATGATGTTACGAAAAAGGACAGCTACCCATTACCGAGAATGGATGACATTATGGATACTCTAGCCAGTGCGAAGTGGTTTTCAACATTGGATTTGAAGAGCGGATACTGGCAGGTTGACAATTGAGAGAAGTGACCTTGAAAAGACAGCCTTTTCCGTGGGAACTGGACTCTGGCAATTCGTTGTAATGCCGTAATCCCAAAAAGTCAACCTGCAGTGAAGTGAAATACCTTGGTCATGTGGTTTCTACTGGAGGAATAAAAACTGACCCTGCGCAAATTGAAGCCGTTAAAAATTGGCCAGTACCTAAGGATAAGCATCAACTTCGGAGTTTTCTGGGATCGGCAACGTACTATCGTCGGTTCGTGAAGAATTTCGCAACCATCGCCAAAAGCTTACACCAGCTGACGGAGAAAAATCAGCCGTTTAACTGGAACCACCAGTGCCAAGCAGCGTTTGAGAAGCTAAAACAGGAGCTATGTGAATCACCGATGCTAGCATATCCTGAGCCGCAGAAAACTTTCATCGTGGACACTGATGCAAGTAATACAGGTATAGGTGCCGTGTTATCGCAGCAAATTGATGGGCAAGAACGGGTTATTGCTTACTTTAGCCGGGTGCTATCCAAACCAGAGCGAAACTACTGTGTCACCCGAAGAGAGCTGTTGGCGAAAGCCGAGGCCACTAAGCATTTCCACAAATACCTGTACGGTCAAAGCTTCGTATTGAGGACCGATCATGCCACTCTGAGATAGCTGCTCAACTTTAAGAACCCTGAAGGACAAGTGGCACCATGGATTGAAAGGTTACAAACATACAACTTTAACATAGTCCATCGAAAAGGTAGCATGCACGGAAATGCTGATGCTCTCTCCAGACGTCCATGTAAGCCGGAATGCAAGCATTGTCATCGGTTAGAAGAAAACGTATTCGATGCCGAGGTAAAATGGATATCCGTTTCACCAGCAAGAGGGTGGTCGTGGTCAGAACTACTGGACAAACAACTGGCGGATGGAGAGCTGCAAGAAATCATTGCCTGGAAGGAGTCTGCACATCGGCCTGAATGGCAAAGCATATCGAATCGAAGCGCTACGCTAAAGAGCTACTAAGCACAATGTAACTCCTTACATCTTGATGGGGGCCTACTAAAAAGAAAATGGGAAACTGCGGATGGGTCAGCGCATCGCATGCAGGTTGTACTTCCTCGGAGCAAAGTTAAGGATGTTTTGCAGGAAATACACGAGCGAACATTAGGAGGCCACCTGGGTATAAACAAAACACTTAATAAAATAAGAGAACTATTTTATTGGGTACATGCGCGGGAAGATGTGGAGGACTGGTGCAGGAAATGTGCAGCCTGTGCATCTGTGAAGGGACCCAGGAGAAAGTCTAGAGGTGAGCTGGAGACCTATAACGTAGGGACCCCTTTCGAAAGGAAGCACCTACAGTGGCAGAGCAAATTGTGAATAACTGGGTTACCTAGTCCCAAACGAGCTACATTCAGACCAAGGTCCAAAGTTCGAATCCCAAGTGTTTACTGAGTTTTGCGATGCCTTGGGCATAAAGAAGACGAGAACCACTCCACTTCACCCACAGTCCGATGGAATGGTCGAAAGGTTCAATAAAACCTTAATCGAGCACTTGGCCAAAGTGGTAGAAGACCATCAGCATAATTGGGATCGTCATATCCCACTTTTCCTGATGGCATACCGAACAGCGACGCATACTACAACTGGAGAATCGCCGTCACGTGTCGTATTTGGACGAAATATTCGACTTCCGGCTGATGTTAAATTCGGAATACCACCAGAAGATCCGAAGACAACAACGGAGTACGTTTTGGAGCTGCGGCAACGGCTAGACTCCATCCACGAGGTAGTTAGGGGCCGTATAAATCTAAACAAGGACCGGATGAAAACGCGATGTGACCTAAAGGCAAACTCGACTGGATTTCAAGAAAATGATTTAGTCTGGCTGTACAACCCCCGCCGGCAGAAAGGCCTGAGGCCGAAACTGCAGCTGAAATGGGAAGGACCATACCGCATTATTAAACGGCTCAATGATGTAGTTTACCGAATACAGCAGCATCGAAAACACCGGTCGAAAATGAAGGTTGTGCACCTAGACCGACTTGCCCCGTACCATGGAAACAACGCAATGGATGACGACGAATCTGTTCGGGACGAACAGGTCTAAGGAGAGGGTAGTGTTGCATGCATGCCAAACGAACCGTATGACACTGTGACGGCGCCAGAAAATGCTAGAAACGGCTAGGAAATACTCGACATACATCTCATACATGTATTTCATACATATATTCAAACAATCAGATAAAACGTAAAATAATCCTCTCGAAACAAATTTGAGAATCTGCGAGAAATATATGTCTGATACATGCAATTACATGCAATTTTTAAACAAGTCGCAGACAGAGTCCTCTAGAAAGAAAATAGCAGAACATTCCAGAGCCCCAAACCGTGAACGGAAATTCCCAATTGCCTTTTCGAAGCCAGATCCAGAACCCAAGACACAATTCTAGAAAGGCCTAGACGTAGGCAATAATAATTAATCGCACCAGCCAGAGTATAAATATCGCCGCGAGAGGAGCTGGCAATCATTTAGTAGAAAGTACTTTGAAAAGCGATACAGCGAATTAAGTATCCGGGCGCGATTAATTAAAAGCGGAAAAGTGTTGAATTGTAACGCGAAATTATAATTAATTAATTAAAAAAGCAGTTGAATGTACCGGCGACAATGGACAAATTGTTGTTAACCTTGTCTTCGATGAAATTCACATTCGCCAACACGTGGAGTGGGACGGAAAACAAGCATATGTATTTACGGACTTTGGTGGCGCATATTCTTCCAGTGATGAAATAGCGACGCAAATGTTTGTTTTGATGGCAGTCGCAATTAACAAATCGTGGAAAATACCCCTAGGCTTCTTTGCGATCAATAGTATAACAGCCGAGCAGAAAAAAAATTTGGTTTCATTGTGTGTTGGCCTTTTGTTGGATACAGGAGTATTAGTGTCAGGGATCACTTTCGATGGTGCATAATCAAATCTCACATTGTGCAAACTTTTGGGATGTGATATTCGAGATCCATCTTCGAACGGTTACTTAATGTTTGAAAATTCTGCTGAAAAATATGCGATTCATCCAGACCCATGCCATATGATCAAACTAGTTCGGAATTCTCTAGTAGACCTTAAAATGCTTAAAGACAGCGAAGGAAATCTGATCAAATGGGAGTATTTGATCCGACTGGTTGAGCTAAAAGAAAAAGAAGGCCTGCATTTGGGGAACAAAATTCGGAAAGCCCACATATTCTTTCAACAGCAAAAAATGAAGGTCCGTTTGGCTGTGCATACGCTGAGCAAATCTGTTGCTGATGCTCTTAACTTTTGCCGAGAAGTCCTTCATTTAAGAGAATTTGCTGGCAGTGAAAGTACGTCCAAATTTATTAGACTCTTCAACGACATTTTTTATGTTTTGAATAGTAAAAAATTATGTGAATGCGAATACAAAAAAAAACATTATGTGACTCGAATAAAGCCAGTAAAGATGATTTTACAAAAATGGCTATTGAATACATAAGGCAGCTAACACTCCCGACAGGAACGTTAGTCCTCAATTGTCGAAGAAACACCGGCTTCCTTGGAATTATCGCTGCATTGCGAAACATAAATCTACTATATGAGCGTTTTATTGTCACAAAAATTCTCAAATTCATACCGCTTTATAAACTCAACCAGGATCATATAGAGCTGTTTTTTTTCAATACGTGCGGGACTGGGATACAACAATAACCCCACAGTTAGACAATTCATTGCTGCATATAAAAAAATTTTGTTTCGATGCCAGCTAAGAGAAAAGGGAATTGGAAACTGCATCCCACTTGAGGAAATTAGTATTCTGAACACAAACCCAATCGCAGAAACTAACCAAACTGTCGCTAGGCATGCAAAGTACGACCCGAAATTGAATTTTTACGACGAACGTTTATCCGACTCAAATGAAGATTCATTTGAAAGAGATATGCAATGTCTCAACTATCACTTTTTGCAAGAGCACGACTACGCAGCCGACCCAATGCATTTATCGTCATTCGTCAACAGTGTTGTTGAACATATATCTGGCTTCATTGTGTTTAAACTATGCAAGAAACTTCAATGCGAACATTGCATTTCTGCGATTCAAGGAGAGAAAAATATGATATCTTTGATTTCATACAAGAGTAGGGGCTATTTGAAAATACTATCAGAAAGTGTGGTGGCTGTGTGCAAAATGCGGAAGGAGAGATTCGCAAAACTGTATACTTAGAAGAAAAGCAAATTTTTAAAACGGTTAGGTTAGGTTAGGTTGTACTGGCTGGCACATGGCCACACATAGACCTACCGGTCCGTAGTGATACCAGATAAATGGACCTCGAGAAAGGAATTCAATCCAAGCGGCCATCAAAGGCCCCAGACTTTTTCGCGAACTGAAGGATGTCCTTCAGCTTTTGCTCTGCCACGTGTGATAGATCCACCAGGCTCCAAAACGGCACTTTTAAAAAAAAATTCTTATTCTGTTCAAAAGAGTTGTGTTGGAAAAAAGCTCTCCATGGAACATTCACAACACATGAGCACATTAAACCACTATAGCTTGTTAATAAAATCGATTGCGGAAAAATATATTCAAACAAGATATTTTTTTATCGCTAGAAAGGATTCAGAAAAAATATCCTTAAACAAAAATAAAAACAAAAATATAAACTCCTCCATTTCCAACATTAGAAAATTATTCAAAACTTTAAATTAAAACTACTCTCTATGCTTCTAAATAATAGCCCGGATTATATTATGAATTAAATTATCCAAGGGAAGCCGTAAATCCGCCAAAGCCGGTCCCTAGCCCGGTTGCAAAAAGAGGAGGGGGGCTTGTAACTTAAGATTTGGTTTGTGGTAAGATTCGTATTTTCAAATGCATTTTAACTATTATGAATTTATGGTTAATAAATGAGTTGAACAATAGTTATTAATATCAATAACACTGGTTTATAAATTTAATAACGCGCACTGATTGTGTTGCATTTTCTTGGTATAAAATTCAGAAATTTATTCAAATCACCGATTTAATTTCTTTTATTTGAATGCATCACAAATGTTAATAAATAAAATTTCACAAGCTTTGACTGCAATATGTTTTGTTTTTTATCTCTAACCGTTCATAGATATTGTGAATGTATTATACTATTAAATTCTTCCAGTTAAATCGAAACACCATTTTAATATATTTAAAATATACTAGCCCCTTTAATTATGCGAAATCGTATAATCACTACACCTTTGTATTTTTATGCCAGTTGCATGTATTCACTACGACTATCAAACAATCCAAAAAATGGCAACCAAAATTTCGCAATGCCCATATCCTCTATACTTTTATATCAATAGGTCTGTTTCCGTACTTGAATCTATTATAATATATTATAATAGATTCGCAGCAAGTCGTTTCCGTACTTTTGCTGCAAATAAAATCTTGTTGACGTCATCGCTTCCCCTCTTTCAGAAAGTTGTAGAAAAATACAGCCGAACTGAGCTGAGGCATTTTGCTGCAGCTTGTCAAATCGACTACGATGGGCTTGGCGCGAGGCTTTGAAATGTATATATATTCAAATGAGCGCGCGAAGAAAAATCTTTTCTGTGCAATATTCCAATGAACACGGAATATATTTCTCGAACAACGTTTTTATTGCTATTACAAAATATCCAATGGTGGATATTTAGTGCATGGTGTGCACTTATTTGTATATGATCAACTTCGGTGGAGGCTAGGTTTTAATAAGGACAAAACTGATTTGTACTTTGAACTTGTTAGTCATTGCAACTGAAAATGAAATGTATTGTTGGCGGGAATATGCTGTTCTTTTATTTTGCAGGCATAATAATATAGATGAATTATAAATTTTGTTTCGCAGGCGGATCAATATTGATATGGGCTCCATTATTAGAGCCTGTTATATCTATTAATGGAACTCATAATTGCGCACGAGCAAAATATGATAATCTTGTAGATGGAAAAGGATATGTTCACAAGGTGTTTCCAATGCATATGATGGCTTCATCTGGTGTGTGGGCTGTGATCATGATACTCAAAATGTCCGCAAGAACGTGTTTCGAAATTCAAATCAACGCAGCTGTCACTTTTAGTGTCTTCTTCTTACTTGCAGCAAGTTGCAGCAGCGCGTTTCTGTACTTTTCCAAATGTTCCCCCACCACAAAAATAATCAAGCTGTAAAATTCTGTTACTGCTGCACTTTGCTGAAAGTACGGAAACAGACCTAATCATTTATTCTGGTTGCCAGGGTGACATGGAAATTTTTGAAAATTCCAACTATTCCAGTTGACATGACATTTCGAAATACGTTCCACAGAGAGCACGAGTACGAACTCCACTGAATTCACAAGTGTTCGCACACTGGATGTGGTTGTTGTTTCGTGTGCAAATCGATATCCTGCACTACTCTGGATGTAAAATAAAACGCACCCAGTGGAGGAAAGTTATACCGTCGACATAGAGGTATAAGACATTAAGAGTTGTGGTAAAGAAGCATTCTGTCTCGAGGTCACCCATTCCACAAATGATTCCAATACAACGAAATATATTTCGGGGTGTAGATCAGTTGCTCATTTTGGGGGACATTAACTTGACGCGCATATATGAAAACAAGGGACATATTAAAATTCAAAGATATAAGGTCTGTTCTCGTACTACGATTAATTGCAATTAATCGCGATTAATTGCAATGAAACCGTTCCGTACTCTGATTTACTGAAAACTGAAAATTTTCCCTCTTTCAGTAAGTACGATGAAATTTCAGTAGGATCTGAGCTACTAAAAAATATTGACGAGTGTCAAACGGTGTGGTGCGAGTAAATAGGTCTGTTCCCGTACTTTCAGTCACTGAATTTTCCTGAATTTTACTGAATCATGTGGTGGGGGAATTCATGAAAAGTACGGGAACGCTCTCATTGCATTTCCTGAAAATCGAGAAACAAAAGTGTCCGTTTTCGGTTTTTGGGAGAACGATAGTGATTATAAAGTCATCCTAAGCGGCAATAAATTATTGCCACAAAAATATTCGACCTTCGTAGCAACATTACGCAAAAAATATGTTGCTTGTCGCGCACATTTGAAAATATTTACTCGCGCCACACCGTTTGACACTTTTCAGTAGCTCAGACCCTATTGAAATTTCATCGTACTTACTGAAAGAGGGGAAATTTTCAGTTTTCTGTAAAACGGAGTACGGGAACGGCTTCATTGCAATGAATCGCGATGAATTGCAATTAATCGTAGTACGGGAACAGACCTAATATTTTCAAATGTGCGCGGCAAGCAACATATTTTTTACGTTATTTTGCTACGAAGGTCGAATATTTTTGTGGTGATAATTAAACACCGCTTAGGATGACTTTATAATCACTATTGTTCTTCCAAAAACCGAAAACTGACACTTTTGGCTGTCAATTTCAAGAAATGCAATGAGATCGTTCCCGTACTTTCATGAATTTCCCCACCACATGATTCAGGAAAATTCAGTAAAATTCAGTGACTGAAAGTACGGAAACAGACCTAAATATTCGTATATTTAAAAAGGTAATCTGCATCTGAAGGTAATCTGCACTCTACATCGTGGTCGGGCATTATTCTTCGGTATTAATATTTGTCAATAAATTGAAATGTATGGCTTCTCTCTCTTTAAATTAACATATTTGCTTTTATAAAGTAGAACGAAACGAATCTGATTGTTGAATTGTTGAAGAACGATATATTATTATCTTGCAACATTTTCATTCATTGTACTAACGCTATTTAACCACTGTACGCAGATTAATTAGAGGATTATTTGCATTTCATAACGTTTGCTTACAATGATAAATCTGTATGCAAATGAGATGCTTAATTTTCTACTACGTCCCTCTTCCTTTTTAACCGGGCTTGGGACCGGCTTTGGCGGAATTAAGGCACTACAAAGATTATTTTGGCTCTTTTTATATACATGAATTCATTCTTCTTAAATTAACCTGAATTTAAGATAGTCGAAACCATGCCATTTTAATAAGTTTCTTATGTTAAACTATGTTATAATAATTAATACAAATTTTCCTAAAAATTATAATTCCTTCTTTGTGAAATATACGCTACTATTAATCGTAGATTTTTTTCCTGCACGAATTTCATTTAGTTCGTGCGATATTTTTTTTGAATTCTTCGAACTAAAATCGGTTGCCCCAATGCATAGACTTCTAAGCCCACTGCATTGGCATTTCCGCCATTTTGGAATTCAAGAGAACCTGTCAGATACCCAGGTGTCAGATTCGTGGCCAGAAGACAAGCACTTGAGTCCGCGTCGCAAAATTGCACTTAAATTACTAGTTTCCGGCCACGCCAAGTATCCCAATGTACATAATTTCGATTACAGACTTTACCATAAGGTAAATGGTATGTACTTACCAGGAGAAAGATTACCCAGGCAGGCAGGAGCACGGATTTTTTGAACAACACTTCACTTCACATTTCGTTGTCGGTGTTTAGATAGTAATTGAAGTGTTCACTGGTACTTTTAACTTTATCTTATACTTCTTATAATTTTCTACACTTCTCGACACTCTTGTCGCTATATTTGTTTTGAAGGTCTTAGCCCAGCATTCATCGAGTGCAGTTAGTGCGGTATACGAATTGTGTAGTTTATTCGATACTCTATACTCAGCTCTAAATCAGAGCTCTGATCTTCCCTTGATTTTTTCTTATCTCCCCCAAAAGTCTTTTTCATTAATAATAGTGAAAACCAGTGAACAAAGTGTGGAAAAACGCAAACAGGATAATTCTCCTAGTGAATTGCTCCTCCGGGATCGTTTAAAGTTCCCTAAAAACCACGCTGACTCGCTGATTGCGAATGCTGCATATTCAAACCGCTATGCACCGCTAGCCAACCTAGAAAGCACTGACGATGCAAAACCTGGCAACAACAAAACAGTGTCCACCAAGGTGAGAATTCCACCAATCATTCTACCTAATGCCTAGTACTATACTCTTCGCGAAACGAATTCAACGGTCAAACCCCATACAAAAGAGCTTTACTGACGAATTGAAAAGATCTTTTTGCATGGGATTTGACCGTTGAATTCGTTTCGCGAAGAGTATAGTACTAGGCATAACCTGGAAAAAGATTCAATTGCTGCGATGCTAAACTCACTTGACATAAAAGCATACAATGTTCAGTTCACTAGTGTTGGACGTAAAGTGTTTCTTACCAACATGGACTGCTACGAAAAGCTCCGCTGTCATCTAATAGTCAAAAAGGTGCAATTCTATACATTTGCTCGAGCTGACCAGAGACCAATGAAATATGTTTTGAGCGGTTTCTATAAAACCGAATGTACACAGCTAAAGAAACTTTTAGCAGAAAAGCACAATCTGGTATGTGAGGATATTAAAACCATACAAATCCGCACTGAAAACTGTAGGTATAACGATGAAACGCTTAACCTCTGCTTCTTTGCTCACGGGTCCATTAAATATTCTGACCTGATAAAAATCACATCAATTGATCATACGAAAGTCAGATGGAATTTTCAACGTAGGAGAGCTCAACATCCAACGCAATGCCGCAACTGCCAAGCCTACAGTCACGGCACATCATTTCGCTACTTGCCTACCAAATGTTTGATTTGCGGGCAAGCACATAATAGGTCTGTTCCCGTACTTGAATCTATTATAGTATATTAAAATAGATTCGCAGCAAGTTGTTTTCGTACTTTTGCTGCAAGCCAAATGCAAGCCAAATTTTGCAGTAAAAAGAAGCCAGCTGCCGAATTCTGTTACTGCTGCAGTTTGCTGAAGTACGGGAACAGACCTAATAAAACATATTGCCCGTCCAAAAATATAAGTGACATCAAATGCACACTGTGCAATGGACCTCACTTATCAAACAGTCGCATTTGTCCCAAACGAGACGACTATCTCCGCATACGTAGTCTGGCATCCAAGCGAAACGCAAAGAAAGTTATCAAACATCCAGACGTTAGGCATGAACAGCCTCCTAGCCGCAATTTCACAAACTTTCCGAAACTACCAGGCAACGGTCCAGATATTTCAAAAAGCATCAACTTCCAAGGCATGCCACTATCGTTCAGTGCAATTGCTCGCGTTGCTCCACTATACAACGGAGAATGCAACAATACTAGTTCTCAGTCAGATAATGTAGGAAATTTGTCTTCTTCTTCCAATCAGCTATTCTCAGCTGCAGAGCTCATAAGCTTAAGTCACGAACTTATTACAAAGCTTTCTTGCTGCAAAACAAAAAATGATCAGTTCAATGTGATCGTTGATCTTGCAGTTAAAGTTGTTTACAAATAAAGAAAGCATTAGATGCATACTTTGGAATGCTCAGAGCATTCGTAATAAATCCCTAGAAACCTTCAAATTTCTATCGGAAAATAATATAGACGTATTCCTACTGTGCGAATCGTGGCTAAAAGAAGAAGATAAGCTAAGTAATCCTAGCTTTAATATTGTCAGGAACGATAGACAGAATGCAACTGAAGGTGGTGTAGCTATTTGCATTAAAAAAGGTGTCAAGTTGAATCGTTTGAATAATGAACAGTAAAATTTTAGAAACGATTGCGATTTACCTGTAGAATATAAATATTACTATTGTTGTGGTATACTTTAGTGGCACCAAACTGAACGCTTACAAACTTTCTTTATTTAAAGGCGACATTAAAATGCTAATCAACCTCAACTCTCAAACAATAATTTTCGGTGATTTTAACGCACGCCATCGCCATTGGAACTGCATTAGATCAAACAAAGCGGGAAGCATTCTATTTGAGCTAGCGATGAGCAATAACGTATTTTTTCACGTTCCCGATAGCCCTACGTGTTTTCGTCCCAGGAGAAACCCTTCTACAATTGACCTGATTCTGAGTAAGGGAAATTTTTCTTTAACACAGCCAATAGTTATTAACGATCTGTCCTCCATTCACTTACCGGTATTCTTTGAAATAAATGAGCCCATCTCAATATCAGCTCAATCAAATTATATATATTCCAAAACATCCTAGGATCTTTTTCGTAAATACCTGCACGAAAGTTTATCACTTGTTGATTGCGACTTATCCAAGACCTTAAATCATGCACAAATTGACGATAGTGTGTCTAATTTCGTGGCTGCTCTTATGTCAGCACGTAACGCAGCCACTCCAGAAACTCAATACAAGTATCCCCAAATGAAATTCGATAGCTCAATAACAGTACTCATCAAGCATCGAAATAAAATTCGCAGGCAATGGCAAAGAACTCGGTGTCAACACCTTAAGGCTTACCTTAATGAGCTGAATAATCAGATCCGTTTCACTTTACGCGCTTTGTGTAATGACCAATGGAACAAACTCCTGTCAACTCAGGAAACTGGTTCTCGCAAACTGTGGCAGCTTCATAAGCTATTAAGAACCAAATCGAGAACGGTTCCCCCATTGCAGCGCGACGGTGGATTAATTGCCTATTCCGAAAAAGGAAAAACGGATCTTATAGCCTCTAAATTCCATGAAGCACATACACTTACGCTACACTCTCAAAACTATGAGTTTTCCGATATAGTCAGCAACGAAATCTCCAATCTGAATGTCCAGCCAATTGATTTCCACCCAAATTCCTACTGTAAACCTTCCGAAATTTGTTCTATCTTGAAAACTTTAAAATTAAAATCCTCCCCTGGTATTGACGGACTGCCCAATATTATAATCAAGAATCTCCCTAGAAAGGCAATTGTCATGCTTTCTTATATCTTCAAAATCTGCCTAAAATATGGACACATTCCTTCGGCCTGGAAAAATGCGTCCGTTGTTCCAATATTAAAGCCTGGTAAAAATCCTAAGCACCCTAAGAGCTATCGCCCAATAAGCTTACTGCCGTCACTAAGCAAACTATTTGAGAAAATTATACTCTCCAGAATCCGATTATCCATTGAGTCGTCCGCAACAATACCTGATTTTCAATTTGGATTTCAATCCAAGCTTTCGACAACGCATCAACTGTGTAGAGTAGTGAAATATGTGCAAAATAGCTTCAGTGACAATAGATCTACAGGCTTAGTTGCATTAGACATCGAGAAAGCATTCGACACTGTTTGGCATGACGGACTCATATATAAGCTTATAAAATGTTCTCTTCCTATTTACTTGTGCAAGATTATCCAATCCTTTCATTCGGCCAGGATCTTCTCAGTTAAATCCAAAGCCTTCTCCGATAAGTACGTAATACCAGCCGGAGTTCCTCAGGGGTCAGTCTTAAGCCCCACTCTCTACAACATTTATATGTCCGACTTAGAAAAAGCACCCCATTGCCACATTGCCATGTACACAGACGACACTGCCATATTTGCTAGTGGACACACTCCAGATGTGATAATTAACACCCTGCAACAACAGCTTTCAATTATTAATAATTTCTGCATCAAATGGAAAATAAAAAATTAATTCGGACAAAACTCAGGCAATATACTTCACTAAAAAGCGAGCATTAAGACACTTGCCGAATCCCCAGGTAAATATCTTGGAATCCACCATTTCTTGGGAAAAAGACATTAAATACCTTGGCATCCACCTCGATCAGAAACTTACTTTCCACGCCCATGTCGAAGCAATAAAGTCGAAAGTTTTGAAGAGCATTTACTACTCTTATCCGCTTATTAACAGGAAATCCAGGCTCTCAACTGCGAACAAACTGCAAGTTTTTAAGTGTGCAATGCAGCCAATCATTTTCTATGGGTGCCCTGTATGGGGTAACTGTGCAATATCACATATCAAAAGTCTACAAATATTACAAAACAAATGTTTAAAAATTATTCTTAACAAACCCTTTTATTGCTCAACTCATCGGCTGCATGCTTCTGCAAAGCTCAAGAAAGTACTCGATATCTCTAAACATTTGACCCAAAAATTTTGCAATAAATGTGCAACATCCAATAATTCTCTGGTTGCATTTCTGATCGTTCATTTGTAACCACAGCTACTGTATACGCAATTGGCTTAAGTCATGAATCTCAGTCTTTAAATTTTATTTTATTTAGGTTAAGCACAACATTAGGTTTTACGCTTGTTTTTCCTATATTATTATACTATGCATCTCGCAAGAAAACTTTCTGAAAAAAAGCTAATTTAAAATCAAATTTAGATGTAAAGACTTTGTCTAAGCACTAACCTTAAGATATTGTACCACACAGCACATAAACTAATTCAATAAAGTTACTGTTGCATGCACGCCAAACGAACCGTATGACGCTGTGATGGCGCCAGAAAATGCTAGAAACGGCTACGAAATACTCGACATACATCTCATACATGTATTTCATACATGTATTCAAACAATCAGATAAAACGTAAAATAATCCTCTAGAAACCAGTTTGAGAATCTGCGAGAAATATATGTCTGATACATGTGTTTCGTACATGCAATTTGTAAACAAATCGCAGACAGAGTCCTCTAGAAAGAAAATAGTAGAACATTTCAGAGCCCCAAACCGTGAACGGAAATTCCGAATAGTCTTTTCGAAGCCAGATCCAGAACCCAAGGCACAATTCTAGAAAGGCCTAGATGTAGGCAATAATAATTAATCGCACCAGCCAGAGTATAAATATCGCCGCAAGAGTAGCTGGCAATCAGTTCGTAGAAAGCGGAAACAGCGGAAAGGCTGTTACTTTGAAAAGCGATACAGCGAATTAAGTATCCGGGCGCGATTAATTAAAAGCGAAAAAGTGTTGAATTGTAACGCAAAATTATAATAGTGCGATCGTAAAGTGTAATCGATTTAGTGGTTATAATTACTTGTGTGTTAATAAAAGTGTAATCAGTGTTTTAAAAGAAACTGTTTTATTTCACGAATGTGAAGAATATTGAATCCACGGAAGGTGTTTTAACGGTAAAACACAGCAATTGGTGTCAGAAATAAAGGATTCTGTCGCGTTCGTGATTTAAAAAGTGACTTTTAGTGAAGTACTGGACAGTGAATTTGTTCGAAAAGTAAAAATTAATAAGTGCGCGGACTAAGCAAAAAGTTAAAAGTTTCGGACAGTGAGCATTGTAAATTGTGCGGACTAATTGAAATTTGTGAAAATTTGAGTGGACTAAAGTGACAATTGTGAAATCGAAGAACAATGTCGAAATTAGTGAACGAGCTGACATTGGCAGAGTTGAAAGAAGAGTGCCGGAAACGAGATCTTTCAACGACTGGGAACAAGACGGCGTTACTGGCACGTCTCAGTGAGGCTTTGAGCACGGAAGTTAACGATCCGGAAACTTTTGAATTATCGGACGAGGGGACCAGCCAAGAGTGTGCTCAGGAGGAACAGGGCAGGGAGGAGAAAAACCCGGTGATGGATTTGCTGTTGAAGATGTCCCTGGATATCGGCCAGAAATTCGAACAGTAAACCATGAGTCTGGATCAGCAACTAGATCAGAAACTCGATCAACAAGCCACGAACCTGGACAAAAACTTGACCAGCAAGCTCAGAAATTTGACCAGCAAGCCCAGAAGCTCGACCAGCAAGCCGTCGACATTAAGGAACAGTTAGAAGAACATGCGAAAAAAAGTGAGGAGCAGCTGGTGGAAATCCGACAATAGTTCCAACAGCAAGTTTCAGAAGTTAAACAGCAATTAGAGAGTCGAGTAACGGAAGTGGAACAACAGTTCGACAAAAAGTTGGTTGGCATTGAAGAAGGAATGGACCAGATGAAATTGGATCTTCAACGCGTGAAGGCCGTAGGAATTGTGCCAACAGAATCAAGTGGCATTAAGGCACTTAAAGCACCAACTTTTGATGGGCAAACTTCTTGGACCATCTACAAGAAGCAGTTTGAGGCTGTTGCAAAAGTTAACCGCTGGAACGATGAAGAACGTGCGACCTCACTAATGGTGTCTTTGAGAGGATCCGCGGCGGAAGTAATGCAAACCATTTTGGTCGACAATTACTCCAGTTATTGCAGCCTGGCAAGTGCCTTGGATATGCGGTATGGCGAAGACCACTTAAGGGAAATTCATTGTGCGCAGCTGAGGACACGCACACAGAAACCGGGAGAGACCTTGCAGCAGCTGGCTCAGGACATCGAGCGTTTGACACTTTTGTTTTATCCTGCTTCAGATCCAGATCATCGGGACGAGACAACGAAGGGTGCTTTCATCCAGGCAGCCGGTGATGAAGAGCTCCAATAAGCACTTCGATTGGCAAGTAATCGAAAGCTGAAGGATACTTTGGCCTACGCTCTTACTTATGAATCCGTAAAGCGGGCGTCACGCAGTAACGTTAGAGTGTGTGAAGTGTACGAAGAATGTGTATGCCAAAGAGCCGAGATCAGCCGAGAATCACCGACAAGCGGAGCTCCACAATGTTGGAACTGTGGACAAAAAGGGTACTTGAGGCGTGACTGCCTAAAGAAATTGAAAACAAGGTTTTGCGAAGAGTGCGCAAGGCGACAAAGGAACGAGGCTGGTTCAGCGAACGTAGCCGTCTCTTCTTCGGAAGAGGCGGGAAACCAGTAAGAGCCAACCTCATGGGTCGGAGGTTGGCTCGTGGAATTGTTGACCCACGAGCCATCATCACAGTCTCTAGGCTCTATCGACACGAAAACGACTTAAGTCTGCGAGGAAAAATTGAAAGCAAGCCTTGCAATATCACCATTGATACCGGAGCAATGAAGTCGATTTTGCGGATGGATTTGGTGGAAGCATGGAGACTGGGTAACGTCGGGCGATATGTACTTCGTACAGCAACAGACGAATCTGCACCAGTTCACGGGGAAATAACTCGTGAAATACAGCTCGGTGATTTGGTGCTCCAGCATCGGTTCCTTGTGGCAGATATAACCGACGAATGTAAACTTGGAATGGACTTCCTAGGCCCGCATGGCTTCAGCCTGGATTTGGGAGACAGGGTGATCAAGTGGAAAAACGTTGAAATACCGTTGGTAGGAAACCGGAAGGGAAACGACCGGCTAAGAATCGTCTTCTGCGAAAACACCAAAGTACCAAAGTCGTCGGAAAACATCATCTGGGCTACATTAGATGGTGATCCTGGGGGCCACCAATTCTTCATCATGGAGCCAACGCGAAACCCAGCAGTCAGCAACCTTATGTTGGCAAAAAGCTTAATCACAATTACGGAGGGAATTACGTTCCTATAAGGGTGCTAAATTTGGCGGAGCAGGAAAAGAAGCTTTAGGAAGGAGAAGTAATCGCCGACTGCCAACCAGTCTCGTCAATCACTTCTTTGGAAATGGCAGAAATACAATCTGAACACAAAAAGGTACCAAACAGCAAGATAAATGAGCTAGCTAAGAACATGTTACAGTCTTCGGAACTAAGCATCGAACAGTACCAACAAGGAGTTCAGCTAATTAAACGCTATGCTGATATCTTATCGACTCGAGATGATGATTACGGAAAGACTAGGTTGACCACGCATCGAATCGATACAAGAAATGCATCACCGATTCGGCAGGCTCCTCTTCGCTTACCACTGGCCAAACAGGCTGAGGTCGCCAACATGATACAGGACATGCAAGAACAAGGGATCATAGAGCCTTTGAATAGCCCTTGGACGTCGCCAGTTGTCTTAGTAAAAAAAAAGGATGGCAGTACACGGTTCTGTGTTGACTATCGACGATTGAATGATGTTACGAAAAAGGACAGCTACCCATTACCGAGAATGGATGACATTATGGATACTCTAGCCAGTGTGAAGTGGTTTTCAACATTGGATTTGAAGAGCGGATACTGGCAGGTTGACAATTGAGAGAAGTGACCTTGAAAAGACAGCCTTTTCCGTGGGAACTGGACTCTGGCAATTCGTTGTAATGCCGTAATCCCAAAAAGTCAACCTGCAGTGAAGTGAAATACCTTGGTCATGTGGTTTCTACTGGAGGAATAAAAACTGACCCTGCGCAAATTGAAGCCGTTAAAATTTGGCCAGTACCTAAGGATAAGCATCAACTTCGGAGTTTTCTGGGATCGGCAACGTACTATCGTCGGTTCGTGAAGAATTTCGCAACCATCGCCAAAAGCTTACACCAGCTGACGGAGAAAAATCAGCCGTTTAACTGGAACCACCAGTGCCAAGCAGCGTTTGAGAAGCTAAAACAGGAGCTATGTGAATCACCGATGCTAGCATATCCTGAGCCGCAGAAAACTTTCATCGTGGACACTGATGCAAGTAATACAGGTATAGGTGCCGTGTTATCGCAGCAAATTGATGGGCAAGAACGGGTTATTGCTTACTTTAGCCGGGTGTTATCCAAACCAGAGCGAAACTACTGTGTCACCCGAAGAGAGCTGTTGGCGAAAGCCGAGGCCACTAAGCATTTCCACAAATACCTGTACGGTCAAAGCTTCGTATTGAGGACCGATCATGCCGCTCTGAGATAGCTGCTCAACTTTAAGAACCCTGAAGGACAAGTGGCACCATGGATTGAAAGGTTACAAACATACAACTTTAACATAGTCCATCGAAAAGGTAGCATGCACGGAAATGCTGATGCTCTCTCCAGACGTCCATGTAAGCCGGAATGCAAGCATTGTCATCGGTTAGAAGAAAACGTATTCGATGCCGAGGTAAAATGGATATCCGTTTCACCAGCAAGAGGGTGGTCGTGGTCAGAACTACTGGACAAACAACTGGCGGATGGAGAGCTGCAAGAAATCATTGCCTGGAAGGAGTCTGCACATCGGCCTGAATGGCAAAGCATATCGAATCGAAGCGCTACGCTAAAGAGCTACTAAGCACAATGTAACTCCTTACATCTTGATGGGGGCCTACTAAAAAGAAAATGGGAAACTGCGGATGGGTCAGCGCATCGCATGCAGGTTGTACTTCCCCGGAGCAAAGTTAAGGATGTTTTGCAGGAAATACACGAGCGAACATTAGGAGGCCACCTGGGTATAAACAAAACACTTAATAAAATAAGAGAACTATTTTATTGGGTACATGCGCGGGAAGATGTGGAGGACTGGTGCAGGAAATGTGCAGCCTGTGCATCTGTGAAGGGACCCAGGAGAAAGTCTAGAGGTGAGCTGGAGACCTATAACGTAGGGACCCCTTTCGAAAGGAAGCACCTACAGTGGCAGAGCAAATTGTGAATAACTGGGTTACCTAGTCCCAAACGAGCTACATTCAGACCAAGGTCCAAATTTCGAATCCCAAGTGTTAACTGAGTTTTGCGATGCCTTGGGCATAAAGAAGACGAGAACCACTCCACTTCACCCACAGTCCGATGGAATGGTCGAAAGGTTCAATAAAACCTTAATCGAGCACTTGGCCAAAGTGGTAGAAGACCATCAGCATAATTGGGATCGTCATATCCCACTTTTCCTGATGGCATACCGAACAGCGACGCATACTACAACTGGAGAATCGCCGTCACGTGTCGTATTTGGACGAAATATTCGACTTCCGGCTGATGTTAAATTCGGAATACCACCAGAAGATCCGAAGACAACAACGGAGTACGTTTTGGAGCTGCGGCAACGGCTAGACTCCATCCACGAGGTAGTTAGGGGCCGTATAAACCTAAACACGGACCGGATGAAAACGCGATGTGACCTAAAGGCAAACTCGACTGGATTTCAAGAAAATGATTTAGTCTGGCTGTACAACCCCCGCCGGCAGAAAGGCCTGAGGCCGAAACTGCAGCTGAAATGGGAAGGACCACACCGCATTATTAAACGGCTCAATGATGTAGTTTACCGAATACAGCAGCATCGAAAACACCGGTCGAAAATGAAGGTTGTGCACCTAGACCGACTTGCCCCGTACCATGGAAACAACGCAATGGATGACGACGAATCTGTTCGGGACGAACAGGTCTAAGGAGAGGGTAGTGTTGCATGCATGCCAAACGAACCGTATGACACTGTGACGGCGCCAGAAAATGCTAGAAACGGCTAGGAAATACTCGACATACATCTCATACATGTATTTCATACATGTATTCAAACAATCAGATAAAACGTAAAATAATCCTCTCGAAACAAATTTGAGAATCTGCGAGAAATATATGTCTGATACATGCAATTACATGCAATTTTTAAACAAGTCGCAGACAGAGTCCTCTAGAAAGAAAATAGCAGAACATTCCAGAGCCCCAAACCGTGAACGGAAATTCCCAATAGTCTTTTCGAAGCCAGATCCAGAACCCAAGACACAATTCTAGAAAGGCCTAGACGTAGGCAATAATAATTAATCGCACCAGCCAGAGTATAAATATCGCCGCGAGAGGAGCTGGCAATCATTTAGTAGAAAGTACTTTGAAAAGCGATACAGCGAATTAAGTATCCGGGCGCGATTAATTAAAAGCGGAAAAGTGTTGAATTGTAACGCGAAATTATAATTAATTAATTAAAAAAGCAGTTGAATGTACCGGCGGCAATGGACAAATTGTTGTTAACCTTGTCTTCGATGAAATTCACATTCGCCAACACGTGGAGTGGGACGGAAAACAAGCATATGTATTTACGGACTTTGGTGGCGCATATTCTTCCAGTGATGAAATAGCGACGCAAATGTTTGTTTTGATGGCAGTCGCAATTAACAAATCGTGGAAAATACCCCTAGGCTTCTTTGCGATCAATAGTATAACAGCCGAGCAGAAAAAAAATTTGGTTTCATTGTCTGTTGGCCTTTTGTTGGATACAGGAGTATTAGTGTCAGGGATCACTTTCGATGGTGCATAATCAAATCTCACATTGTGCAAACTTTTGGGATGTGATATTCGAGATCCATCTTCGAACGGTTACTTAATGTTTGAAAATTCTGCTGAAAAATATGCGATTCATCCAGACCCATGCCATATGATCAAACTAGTTCGGAATTCTCTAGTAGACCTTAAAATGCTTAAAGACAGCGAAGGAAATCTGATCAAATGGGAGTATTTGATCCGACTGGTTGAGCTTAAAGAAAAAGAAGGCCTGCATTTGGGGAACAAAATTCGGAAAGCCCACATATTCTTTCAACAGCAAAAAATGAAGGTCCGTTTGGCTGTGCAAACGCTGAGCAAATCTGTTGCTGATGCTCTTAACTTTTGCCGAGAAGTCCTTCATTTAAGAGAATTTGCTGGCAGTGAAAGTACGTCCAAATTTATTAGACTCTTCAACGACATTTTTTATGTTTTGAATAGTAAAAAATTATGTGAATGCGAATACAAAAAAAAACATTATGTGACTCGAATAAAGCCAGTAAAGATGATTTTACAAAAATGGCTATTGAATACATAAGGCAGCTAACACTCCCGACAGGAACGTTAGTCCTCAATTGTCGAAGAAACACCGGCTTCCTTGGAATTATCGCTGCATTGCGAAACATAAATCTACTATATGAGCGTTTTATTGTCACAAAAATTCTCAAATTCATACCGCTTTATAAACTCAACCAGGATCATATAGAGCTGTTTTTTTTCAATACGTGCGGGACTGGGATACAACAATAACCCCACAGTTAGACAATTCATTGCTGCATATAAAAAAATTTTGTTTCGATGCCAGCTAAGAGAAAAGGGAATTGGAAACTGCATCCCACTTGAGGAAATTAGTATTCTGAACACAAACCCAATCGCAGAAACTAACCAAACTGTCGCTAGGCATGCAAAGTACGACCCGAAATTGAATTTTTACGACGAACGTTTATCCGACTCAAATGAAGATTCATTTGAAAGAGATATGCAATGTCTCAACTATCACTTTTTGCAAGAGCACGACTACGCAGCCGACCCAATGCATTTATCGTCATTCGTCAACAGTGTTGTTGGACATATATCTGGCTTCATTGTGTTTAAACTATGCAAGAAACTTCAATGCGAACATTGCATTTCTGCGATTCAAGGAGAGAAAAATATGATATCTTTGATTTCATACAAGAGTAGGGGCTATTTGAAAATACTATCAGAAAGTGTGGTGGCTGTGTGCAAAATGCGGAGGGAGAGATTCGCAAAACTGTATACTTAGAAGAAAAGCAAATTTTTAAAACGGTTAGGTTAGGTTAGGTTGTACTGGCTGGCACATGGCCACACATAGACCTACCGGTCCGTAGTGATACCAGATAAATGGACCTCGAGAAAGGAATTCAATCCAAGCGGCCATCAAAGGCCCCAGACTTTTTCGCGAACTGAAGGATGTCCTTCAGCTTTTGCTCTGCCACGTGTGATAGATCCACCAGGCTCCAAAACGGCACTTTTTAAAAAAAATTCTTATTCTGTTCAAAAGAGTTGTGTTGGAAAAAAGCTCTCCATGGAACATTCACAACACATGAGCACATTAAACCACTATAGCTTGTTAATAAAATCGATTGCGGAAAAATATATTCAAACAAGATATTTTTTTATCGCTAGAAAGGATTCAGAAAAAATATCCTTAAACAAAAATAAAAACAAAAATATAAACTCCTCCATTTCCAACATTAGAAAATTATTCAAAACTTTAAATTAAAACTACTCTCTATGCTTCTAAATAATAGCCCGGATTATATTATGAATTAAATTATCCAAGGGAAGCCGTAAATCCGCCAAAGCCGGTCCCTAGCCCGGTTGCAAAAAGAGGAGGGGGGCTTGTAACTTAAGATTTGGTTTGTGGTAAGATTCGTATTTTCAAATGCATTTTAACTATTATGAATTTATGGTTAATAAATGAGTTGAACAATAGTTATTAATATCAATAACACTGGTTTATAAATTTAATAACGCGCACTGATTGTGTTGCATTTTCTTGGTATAAAATTCAGAAATTTATTCAAATCACCGATTTAATTTCTTTTATTTGAATGCATCACAAATGTTAATAAATAAAATTTCACAAGCTTTGACTGCAATATGTTTTGTTTTTTATCTCTAACCGTTCATAGATATTGTGAATGTATTATACTATTAAATTCTTCCAGTTAAATCGAAACACCATTTTAATATATTTAAAATATACTAGCCCCTTTAATTATACGAAATCGTATAATCACTACACCTTTGTATTTTTATGCCAGTTGCATGTATTCACTACGACTATCAAACAATCCAAAAAATGGCAACCAAAATTTCGCAATGCCCATATCCTCTATACTTTTATATCAATAGGTCTGTTTCCGTACTTGAATCTATTATAATATATTATAATAGATTCGCAGCAAGTCGTTTCCGTACTTTTGCTGCAAATAAAATCTTGTTGACGTCATCGCTTCCCCTCTTTCAGAAAGTTGTAGAAAAATACAGCCGAACTGAGCTGAGGCATTTTGCTGCAGCTTGTCAAATCGACTACGATGGGCTTGGCGCGAGGCTTTGAAATGTATATATATTCAAATGAGCGCGCGAAGAAAAATCTTTTCTGTGCAATATTCCAATGAACACGGAATATATTTCTCGAACAACGTTTTTATTGCTATTACAAAATATCCAATGGTGGATATTTAGTGCATGGTGTGCACTTATTTGTATATGATCAACTTCGGTGGAGGCTAGGTTTTAATAAGGACAAAACTGATTTGTACTTTGAACTTGTTAGTCATTGCAACTGAAAATGAAATGTATTGTTGGCGGGAATATGCTGTTCTTTTATTTTGCAGGCATAATAATATAGATGAATTATAAATTTTGTTTCGCAGGCGGATCAATATTGATATGGGCTCCATTATTAGAGCCTGTTATATCTATTAATGGAACTCATAATTGCGCACGAGCAAAATATGATAATCTTGTAGATGGAAAAGGATATGTTCACAAGGTGTTTCCAATGCATATGATGGCTTCATCTGGTGTGTGGGCTGTGATCATGATACTCAAAATGTCCGCAAGAACGTGTTTCGAAATTCAAATCAACGCAGCTGTCACTTTTAGTGTCTTCTTCTTACTTGCAGCAAGTTGCAGCAGCGCGTTTCTGTACTTTTCCAAATGTTCCCCCACCACAAAAATAATCAAGCTGTAAAATTCTGTTACTGCTGCACTTTGCTGAAAGTACGGAAACAGACCTAATCATTTATTCTGGTTGCCAGGGTGACATGGAAATTTTTGAAAATTCCAACTATTCCAGTTGACATGACATTTCGAAATACGTTCCACAGAGAGCACGAGTACGAACTCCACTGAATTCACAAGTGTTCGCACACTGGATGTGGTTGTTGTTTCGTGTGCAAATCGATATCCTGCACTACTCTGGATGTAAAATAAAACGCACCCAGTGGAGGAAAGTTATACCGTCGACATAGAGGTATAAGACATTAAGAGTTGTGGTAAAGAAGCATTCTGTCTCGAGGTCACCCATTCCACAAATGATTCCAATACAACGAAATATATTTCGGGGTGTAGATCAGTTGCTCATTTTGGGGGACATTAACTTGACGCGCATATATGAAAACAAGGGACATATTAAAATTCAAAGATATAAGGTCTGTTCTCGTACTACGATTAATTGCAATTAATCGCGATTAATTGCAATGAAACCGTTCCGTACTCTGATTTACTGAAAACTGAAAATTTTCCCTCTTTCAGTAAGTACGATGAAATTTCAGTAGGATCTGAGCTACTAAAAAATATTGACGAGTGTCAAACGGTGTGGTGCGAGTAAATAGGTCTGTTCCCGTACTTTCAGTCACTGAATTTTCCTGAATTTTACTGAATCATGTGGTGGGGGAATTCATGAAAAGTACGGGAACGCTCTCATTGCATTTCCTGAAAATCGAGAAACAAAAGTGTCCGTTTTCGGTTTTTGGGAGAACGATAGTGATTATAAAGTCATCCTAAGCGGCAATAAATTATTGCCACAAAAATATTCGACCTTCGTAGCAACATTACGCAAAAAATATGTTGCTTGTCGCGCACATTTGAAAATATTTACTCGCGCCACACCGTTTGACACTTTTCAGTAGCTCAGACCCTATTGAAATTTCATCGTACTTACTGAAAGAGGGGAAATTTTCAGTTTTCTGTAAAACGGAGTACGGGAACGGCTTCATTGCAATTAATCGCGATGAATTGCAATTAATCGTAGTACGGGAACAGACCTAATATTTTCAAATGTGCGCGGCAAGCAACATATTTTTTACGTTATTTTGCTACGAAGGTCGAATATTTTTGTGGTGATAATTAAACACCGCTTAGGATGACTTTATAATCACTATTGTTCTTCCAAAAACCGAAAACTGACACTTTTGGCTGTCAATTTCAAGAAATGCAATGAGATCGTTCCCGTACTTTCATGAATTTCCCCACCACATGATTCAGGAAAATTCAGTAAAATTCAGTGACTGAAAGTACGGAAACAGACCTAAATATTCGTATATTTAAAAAGGTAATCTGCATCTGAAGGTAATCTGCACTCTACATCGTGGTCGGGCATTATTCTTCGGTATTAATATTTGTCAATAAATTGAAATGTATGGCTTCTCTCTCTTTAAATTAACATATTTGCTTTTATAAAGTAGAACGAAACGAATCTGATTGTTGAATTGTTGAAGAACGATATATTATTATCTTGCAACATTTTCATTCATTGTACTAACGCTATTTAACCACTGTACGCAGATTAATTAGAGGATTATTTGCATTTCATAACGTTTGCTTACAATGATAAATCTGTATGCAAATGAGATGCTTAATTTTCTACTACGTCCCTCTTCCTTTTTAACCGGGCTTGGGACCGGCTTTGGCGGAATTAAGGCACTACAAAGATTATTTTGGCTCTTTTTATATACATGAATTCATTCTTCTTAAATTAACCTGAATTTAAGATAGTCGAAACCATGCCCTTTTAATAAGTTTCTTGTGTCAAGCTATGTTATAATAATTAATACAAATTTTCCTAAAAATTATAATTCCTTCTTTGTGAAATATACGCTACTATTAATCGTAGATTTTTTTCCTGCACGAATTTCATTTAGTTCGTGCGATATTTTTTTTGAATTCTTCGAACTAAAATCGGTTGCCCCAATGCATAGACTTCTAAGCCCACTGCATTGGCATTTCCGCCATTTTGGAATTCAAGAGAACCTGTCAGATACCCAGGTGTCAGATTCGTGGCCAGAAGACAAGCACTTGAGTCCGCGTCGCAAAATTGCACTTAAATTACTAGTTTCCGGCCACGCCAAGTATCCCAATGTACATAATTTCGATTACAGACTTTACCATAAGGTAAATGGTATGTACTTACCAGGAGAAAGATTACCCAGGCAGGCAGGAGCACGGATTTTTTGAACAACACTTCACTTCACATTTCGTTGTCGGTGTTTAGATAGTAATTGAAGTGTTCACTGGTACTTTTAACTTTATCTCATACTTCTAATAATTTTCTACACTTCTCGACACTCTTGTCGCTATATTTGTTTTGAAGGTCTTAGCCCAGCATTCATCGAGTGCAGTTAGTGCGGTATACGAATTGTGTAGTTTATTCGATACTCTATACTCAGCTCTAAATCAGAGCTCTGATCTTCCCTTGATTTTTTCTTATCTCCCCCAAAAGTCTTTTTCATTAATAATAGTGAAAACCAGTGAACAAAGTGTGGAAAAACGCAAACAGGATAATTCTCCTAGTGAATTGCTCCTCCGGGATCGTTTAAAGTTCCCTAAAAACCACGCTGACTCGCTGATTGCGAATGCTGCATATTCAAACCGCTATGCACCGCTAGCCAACCTAGAAAGCACTGACGATGCAAAACCTGGCAACAACAAAACAGTGTCCACCAAGGTGAGAATTCCACCAATCATTCTACCTAATGCCTAGTACTATACTCTTCGCGAAACGAATTCAACGGTCAAACCCCATACAAAAGAGCTTTACTGACGAATTGAAAAGATCTTTTTGCATGGGATTTGACCGTTGAATTCGTTTCGCGAAGAGTATAGTACTAGGCATAACCTGGAAAAAGATTCAATTGCTGCGATGCTAAACTCACTTGACATAAAAGCATACAATGTTCAGTTCACTAGTGTTGGACGTAAAGTGTTTCTTACCAACATGGACTGCTACGAAAAGCTCCGCTGTCATCTAATAGTCAAAAAGGTGCAATTCTATACATTTGCTCGAGCTGACCAGAGACCAATGAAATATGTTTTGAGCGGTTTCTATAAAACCGAATGTACACAGCTAAAGAAACTTTTAGCAGAAAAGCACAATCTGGTATGTGAGGATATTAAAACCATACAAATCCGCACTGAAAACTGTAGGTATAACGATGAAACGCTTAACCTTTGTTTCTTTGCTCACGGGTCCATTAAATATTCTGACCTGATAAAAATCACATCAATTGATCATACGAAAGTCAGATGGAATTTTCAACGTAGGAGAGCTCAACATCCAACGCAATGCCGCAACTGCCAAGCCTACAGTCACGGCACATCATTTCGCTACTTGCCTACCAAATGTTTGATTTGCGGGCAAGCACAAAATAGGTCTGTTCCCGTACTTGAATCTATTATAGTATATTAAAATAGATTCGCAGCAAGTTGTTTTCGTACTTTTGCTGCAAGCCAAATGCAAGCCAAATTTTGCAGTAAAAAGAAGCCAGCTGCCGAATTCTGTTACTGCTGCAGTTTGCTGAAGTACGGGAACAGACCTAATAAAATATATTGCCCGTCCAAAAATATAAGTGACATCAAATGCGCACTGTGCAATGGACCTCACTTATCAAACAGTCGCATTTGTCCCAAACGAGACGACTATCTCCGCATACGTAGTCTGGCATCCAAGCGAAACGCAAAGAAAGTTATCAAACATCCAGACGTTAGGCATGAACAGCCTCCTAGCCGCAATTTCACAAACTTTCCGACACTACCAGGCAACGGTCCAGATATTTCAAAAAGCATCAACTTCCAAGGCATGCCACTATCGTTCAGTGCAATTGCTCGCGTTGCTCCACTATACAACGGAGAATGCAACAATACTAGTTCTAAGTCAGATAATGTAGGAAATTTGTCTTCTTCTTTCAATCAGCTATTCTCAGCGGCAGAGCTCATAAGCTTAAGTCACGAACTTATTACAAAGCTTTCTTGCTGCAAAACTAAAAATGATCAGTTCAATGTGATCGTTGATCTTGCAGTTAAATTTGTTTACAAATAAAGAAAGCATTAGATGCATACTTTGGAATGCTCAGAGCATTCGTAATAAATCCCTAGAAACCTTCAAATTTCTATCGGAAAATAATATAGACGTATTCCTACTGTGCGAATCGTGGCTAAAAGAAGAAGGTAAGCTAAGTAATCCTAGCTTTAATATTGTCAGGAACGATAGACAGAATGCAACTGAAGGTGGTGTAGCTATTTGCATTACAAAAGGTATCAAGTTTAATCGTTTGAATAATCCAAACAGTAAAATTTTAGAAACGATTGCGATTTACCGGTAGAATATAAATATTACTATTGTTGTGGTATACTTTAGTGGCACCAAACTGAACGCTTACAAACTTTCTTTATTTAAAGGCGACATTAAAATGCTAATCAACCTCAACTCTCAAACAATAATTTTCGGTGATTTTAACGCACGCCATCGCCATTGGAACTGCATTAGATCAAACAAAGCGGGAAGCATTCTATTTGAGCTAGCGATGAGCAATAACGTACTTTTTCACGTTCCCGATAGCCCTACGTGTTTTCCTCCCAGGAGAAACCCTTCTACAATTGACCTGATTCTGAGTAAGGGAAATTTTTCTTTAACACAGCCAATAGTTATTTACGATCTGTCCTCCATTCACTTACCGGTATTCTTTGAAATAAATGAGCCCATCTCAATATCAGCTCAATCAAATTATATATATTCCAAAACATCCTAGGATCTTTTTCGTAAATACCTGCACGAAAGTTTATCACTTGTTGATTGCGACTTATCCAAGACCTTAAATCATGCACAAATTGACGATAGTGTGTCTAATTTCGTGGCTGCTCTTATGTCAGCACGTAACGCAGCCACTCCAAAAACTCAATACAAGTATCCCCAAATGAAATTCGATAGCTCAATAACAGTACTCATCAAGCATCGAAATAAAATTCGCAGGCAATGGCAAAGAACTCGGTGTCAACACCTTAAGGCTAACCTTAATGAGCTGAATAATCAGATCCGTTTCACTTTACGCGCTCTGTGTAATGACCAATGGAACAAACTCCTGTCAACTCAGGAAACTAGTTCTCGCAAACTGTGGCAGCTTCATAAGCTATTAAGAACCAAATCGAGAACGGTTCCCCCATTGCAGCGCGACGGTGGATTAGTTGCCTATTCCGAGAAAGGAAAAACGGATCTTATAGCCTCTAAATTCCATGAAGCACATTCACTTACGCTACACTCTCAAAATTATGAGTTTTCCGATATAGTCAGCAACGAAATCTCCAATCTGAATGTCCAGCCAATTGATTTCCACCCAAATTCCTACTGTAAACCTTCCGAAATTTGTTCTATCTTGAAAACTTTAAAATTAAAATCCTCCCCTGGTATTGACGGACTGCCCAATATTATAATCAAGAATCTCCCTAGAAAGGCAATTGTCATGCTTTCTTATATCTTCAAAATCTGCCTAAAATATGGACAATTGAGTCGTCAATAAATAAAATATGGACAATTGAGTCAACCATTGAGTCGTCCGCAACAATACCTGATTTTCAATTTGGATTTCAATCCAAGCTTTCGACAACGCATCAACTGTGTAGAGTAGTGAAATATGTGCAAAATAGCTTCAGTGACAATAGATCTACAGGCTTAGTTGCATTAGACATCGAGAAAGCATTCGACACTGTTTGGCATGACGGACTCATATATAAGCTTATAAAATGTTCTGTTCCTATTTAGTTGTGCAAGATTATCCAATCCTTTCATTCGGCCAGGACCTTCTCAGTTAAATCCAAAGCCTTCTCCGATAAATACGTAATACCAGCCGGAGTTCCTCAGGGGTCAGTCTTAAGCCCCACTCTCTACAACATTTATATGTCCGACTTAGAAAAAGCACTCCATTGCCACATTGCCATGTACACAGACGACACTGCCATATTTGCTAGTGGACACACTCCAGATGTGATAATTAACACCCTGCAACAACAGCTTTCAATTATTAATAATTTCTGCATCAAATGGAAAATAAAAAATTAATTCGGACAAAACTCAGGCAATATACTTCACTAAAAAGCGAGCATTAAGACACTTGCCGAATCCCCAGGTAAATATCTTGGAATCCACCATTTCTTGGGAAAAAGACATTAAATACCTTGGCATCCACCTCGATCAGAAACTTACTTTCCACGCCCATGTCGAAGCAATAAAGTCGAAAGTTTTGAAGAGCATTTACTACTCTTATCCGCTTATTAACAGGAAATCCAGGCTCTCAACTGCGAACAAACTGCAAGTTTTTAAGTGTGCAATGCAGCCAATCATTTTCTATGGGTGCCCTGTATGGAGTAACTGTGCAATATCACATATCAAAAGTCTACAAATATTACAAAACAAATGTTTAAAAATTATTCTTGACAAACCCTTTTATTGCTCAACTCATCGGCTGCATGCTTCTGCAAAGCTCAAGAAAGTACTCGATATCTCTAAACATTTGACCCAAAAATTTTGCAATAAATGTGCAACATCCAATAATTCTCTGGTTGCATCTCTGATCGTTCATTTGTAACCACAGCTACTGTATACGCAATTGGCTTAAGTCATGAATCTCAGTCTTTAAATTTTATTTTATTTAGGTTAAGCACAACATTAGGTTTTACGCTTGTTTTTCCTATATTATTATACTATGCATCTCGCAAGAAAACTTTCTGAAAAAAAGCTAATTTAAAATCAAATTTAGATGTAAAGACTTTGTCTAAGCACTAACCTTAAGATATTGTACCACACAGCACATAAACTAATTCAATAAAGTTACTGTTGCATGCACGCCAAACGAACCGTATGACGCTGTGATGGCGCCAGAAAATGCTAGAAACGGCTACGAAATACTCGACATACATCTCATACATGTATTTCATACATGTATTCAAACAATCAGATAAAACGTAAAATAATCCTCTAGAAACCAGTTTGAGAATCTGCGAGAAATATTTGTCTGATACATGTGTTTCGTACATGCAATTTGTAAACAAATCGCAGACAGAGTCCTCTAGAAAGAAAATAGCAGAACATTTCAGAGCCCCAAACCGTGAACGGAAATTCCGAATAGTCTTTTCGAAGCCAGATCCAGAACCCAAGGCACAATTCTAGAAAGGCCTAGATGTAGGCAATAATAATTAATCGCACCAGCCAGAGTATAAATATCGCCGCAAGAGTAGCTGGCAATCAGTTCGTAGAAAGCGGAAACAGCGGAAAGGCTGTTACTTTGAAAAGCGATACAGCGAATTAAGTATCCGGGCGCGATTAATTAAAAGCGAAAAAGTGTTGAATTGTAACGCGAAATTATAATAGTGCGATCGTAAAGTGTAATCGATTTAGTGGTTATAATTATTTGTGTGTTAATAAAAGTGTAATCAGTGTTTTAAAAGAAACTGTTTTATTTCACGAATGTGAAGAATATTGAATCCACGGAAGGTGTTTTAACGGTAAAACACAGCAATTGGTGTCAGAAATAAAGGATTCTGTCGCGTTCGTGATTTAAAAAGTGACTTTTAGTGAAGTACTGGACAGTGAATTTGTTCGAAAAGTGAAAATTAATAAGTGCGCGGACTAAGCAAAAAGTTAAAAGTTTCGGACAGTGAGCATTGTAAATTGTGCGGACTAATTGAAATTTGTGAAAATTTGAGTGGACTAAAGTGACAATTGTGAAATCGAAGAACAATGTCGAAATTAGTGAACGAGCTGACATTGGCAGAGTTGAAAGAAGAGTGCCGGAAACGAGATCTTTCAACGACTGGGAACAAGACGGCGTTACTGGCACGTCTCAGTGAGGCTTTGAGCACGGAAGTTAACGATCCGGAAACTTTTGAATTATCGGACGAGGGGACCAGCCAAGAGTGTGCTCAGGAGGAACAGGGCAGGGAGGAGAAAAACCCGGTGATGGATTTGCTGTTGAAGATGTCCCTGGATATCGGCCAGAAATTCGACCAGTAAACCATGAGTCTGGATCAGCAACTAGATCAGAAACTCGATCAACAAGCCACGAACCTGGACCAGAAACTCGATCAACAAGCCACGAACCTGGACAAAAACTTGACCAGCAAGCTCAGAAATTTGACCAGCAAGCCCAGAAGCTCGACCAGCAGGCCGTCGACATTAAGGAACAGTTAGAAGAACATGCGAAAAAAAGTGAGGAGCAGCTGGTGGAAATCAGACAATAGTTCCAACAGCAAGTTTCAGAAGTTAAACAGCAATTAGAGAGTCGAGTAACGGAAGTGGAACAACAGTTCGACAAAAAGTTGGTTGGCATTGAAGAAGGAATGGACCAGATGAAATTGGATCTTCAACGCGTGAAGGCCGTAGGAATTGTGCCAACAGAATCAAGTGGCATTAAGGCACTTAAAGCACCAACTTTTGATGGGCAAACTTCTTGGACCATCTACAAGAAGCAGTTTGAGGCTGTTGCAAAAGTTAACCGCTGGAACGATGAAGAACGTGCGACCTCACTAATGGTGTCTTTGAGAGGATCCGCGGCGGAAGTAATGCAAACCATTTTGGTCGACAATTACTCCAGTTATTGCAGCCTGGCAAGTGCCTTGGATATGCGGTATGGCGAAGACCACTTAAGGGAAATTCATTGTGCGCAGCTGAGGACACGCACACAGAAACCGGGAGAGACCTTGCAGCAGCTGGCTCAGGACATCGAGCGTTTGACACTTTTGTTTTATCCTGCTTCAGATCCAGATCATCGGGACGAGACAACGAAGGGTGCTTTCATCCAGGCAGCCGGTGATGAAGAGCTCCAATAAGCACTTCGATTGGCAAGTAATCGAAAGCTGAAGGATACTTTGGCCTACGCTCTTACTTATGAATCCGTAAAGCGGGCGTCACGCAGTAACGTTAGAGTGTGTGAAGTGTACGAAGAATGTGTATGCCAAAGAGCCGAGATCAGCCGAGAATCACCGACAAGCGGAGCTCCACAATGTTGGAACTGTGGACAAAAAGGGTACTTGAGGCGTGACTGCCTAAAGAAATTGAAAACAAGGTTTTGCGAAGAGTGCGCAAGGCGACAAAGGAACGAGGCTGGTTCAGCGTACGTAGCCGTCTCTTCTTCGGAAGAGGCGGGAAACCAGTAAGAGCCAACCTCATGGGTCGGAGGTTGGCTCGTGGAATTGTTGACCCCCGAGCCATCATCACAGTCTCTAGGCTCTATCGACACGAAAACGACTTAAGTTTGCGAGGAAAAATTGAAAACAAGCCTTGCAATATCACCATTGATACCGGAGCAATGAAGTCGATTTTGCGGATGGATTTGGTGGAAGCATGGAGACTGGGTAACGTCGGGCGATATGTACTTCGTACAGCAACAGGCGAATCTGCACCAGTTCACGGGGAAATAACTCGTGAAATACAGCTCGGTGATTTGGTGCTCCAGCATCGGTTCCTTGTGGCAGATATAACCGACGAATGTAAACTTGGAATGGACTTCCTAGGCCCGCATGGCTTCAGCCTGGATTTGGGAGACAGGGTGATCAAGTGGAAAAACGTTGAAATACCGTTGGTAGGAAACCGGAAGGGAAACGACCGGCTAAGAATCGTCTTCTGCGAAAACACCAAAGTACCAAAGTCGTCGGAAAACATCATCTGGGCTACATTAGATGGTGATCCTGGGGGCCACCAATTCTTCATCATGGAGCCAACGCGAAACCCAGCAGTCAGCAACCTTATGTTGGCAAAAAGCTTAATCACAATTACGGAGGGAATTACGTTCCTATAAGGGTGCTAAATTTGGCGGAGCAGGAAAAGAAGCTTTAGGAAGGAGAAGTAATCGCCGACTGCCAACCAGTCTCGTCAATCACTTCTTTGGAAATGGCAGAAATACAATCTGAACACAAAAAGGTACCAAACAGCAAGATAAATGAGCTAGCTAAGAACATGTTACAGTCTTCGGAACTAAGCATCGAACAGTACCAACAAGGAGTTCAGCTAATTAAACGCTATGCTGATATCTTATCGACTCGAGATGATGATTACGGAAAGACTAGGTTGACCACGCATCGAATCGATACAAGAAATGCATCACCGATTCGGCAGGCTCCTCTTCGCTTACCACTGGCCAAACAGGCTGAGGTCGCCAACATGATACAGGACATGCAAGAACAAGGGATCATAGAGCCTTTGAATAGCCCTTGGACGTCGCCAGTTGTCTTAGTAAAAAAAAAGGATGGCAGTACACGGTTCTGTGTTGACTATCGACGATTGAATGATGTTACGAAAAAGGACAGCTACCCATTACCGAGAATGGATGACATTATGGATACTCTAGCCAGTGCGAAATGGTTTTCAACATTGGATTTGAAGCGCGGATACTGGCAGGTTGACAATTGAGAGAAGTGACCTTGAAAAGACAGCCTTTTCCGTGGGAACTGGACTCTGGCAATTCGTTGTAATGCCGTTCGGACTCTGTAATGCTCCAGCGACCTTTGAACGACTAATGGAGCGTGTACTGCTTGGACTAAGTTGGAAGACATGTTTGGTGTATCTGGATGACATCATTGTCATCGGCCAAACGTTCAAGGAACACTTGAAAAACCTGGAGGACGCATTCAAAAGGTTGCGAGCGGCTTACTTGAAGTTAAGTCCCAAAAAGTGCAACCTTTTCTGCAGTGAAGTGAAATACCTTGGTCATGTGGTTTCTACTGGAGGAATAAAAACTGACCCTGCGCAAATTGAAGCCGTTAAAAATTGGCCAGTACCTAAGGATAAGCATCAACTTCGGAGTTTTCTGGGATCGGCAACGTACTATCGTGAGTTCGTGAAGAATTTCGCAACCATCGCCAAAAGCTTACACCAGCTGACGGAAAAAAATCAGCCGTTTAACTGGAACCACCAGTGCCAAGCAGCGTTTGAGAAGCTAAAACAGGAGCTATGTGAATCACCGATGCTAGCATATACTGAGCCGCAGAAAACTTTCATCGTGGACACTGATGCAAGTAATACAGGTATAGGTGCCGTGTTATCGCAGCAAATTGATGGGTAAGAACGGGTTATTGCTTACTTTAGCCGGGTGCTATCCAAACCAGAGCGAAACTACTGTGTCACCCGAAGAGAGCTGTTGGCGATAGTCGAGGCCACTAAGCATTTCCACAAATACCTGTACGGTCAAAGCTTCGTATTGAGGACCGATCATGCCGCTCTGAGATGGCTGCTCAACTTTAAGAACCCTGAAGGACAAGTGGCACGATGAATTGAAAGGTTACAAACATACAACTTTAACATAGTCCATCGAAAAGGTAGCATGCACGGAAATGCTGATGCTCTCTCCAGACGTCCATATAAGCCGGAATGCAAGCATTGTCATCGGTTAGAAGAAAACGTATTCGATGCCGAGGTAAAATGGATATCCGTTTCACCAGCAAGATGGTGGTCGTGATCAGAACTACTGGACAAACAACTGGCGGATGGAGAGCTGCAAGAAATCATTGCCTGGAAGGAGTCTGCACATCGGCCTGAATGGCAAAGCATATCGAATCGAAGCGCTACGCTAAAGAGCTACAAAGCACAATGGAACTCCTTACATCTTGATGGGGGCCTACTAAAAAGAAAATGGGAAACTGCGGATGGGTCAGCGCATCGCATGCAGGTTGTACTTCCGCGGAGCAAAGTTAGGGATGTTTTGCAGGAAATACCCGAGGGAACATCAGGAGGCCACCTGGGTATAAACAAAACACTTAATAAAATAAGAGAACTATTTTATTGGGTACATGCGCGGGAAGATGTGGAGGACTGGTGCAGGAAATGTGCAGCCTGTGCATCTGTGAAGGGACCCAGGAGAAAGTCTAGAGGTGAGCTGGAGACCTATAACGTAGGGACCCCTTTCGAAAGGAAGCACCTACAGTGGCAGAGCAAATTGTGATCAACTGGGTTAGTAGGTACGGAGTCCCAAACGAGCTTCATTCAGACCAAGGTCCAAATTTCGAATCCCAAGTGTTTACTGAGTTTTGCGATGCCTTGGGCATAAAGAAGACGAGAACCACTCCACTTCACCCACAGTCCGATGGAATGGTCGAAAGGTTCAATAAAACCTTAATCGAGCACTTGGCCAAAGTGGTAGAAGACCATCAGCATAATTGGGATCGTCATATCCCACTTTTCCTGATGGCATACCGAACAGCGACGCATACTACAACTGGAGAATCGCCGTCACGTGTCGTATTTGGACGAAATATTCGACTTCCGGCTGATGTTAAATTCGGAATACCACCAGAAGATCCGAAGACAACAACGGAGTACGTTTTGGAGCTGCGGCAACGGCTAGACTCCATCCACGAGGTAGTTAGGGGCCGTATAAACCTAAACACGGACCGGATGAAAACGCGATGTGAGCTAAAGGCAAACTCGACTGGATTTCAAGAAAATGATTTAGTCTGGCTGTACAACCCTCGCCGGCAGAAAGGCCTGAGCCCGAAACTGCAACCGAAATGGGAAGGACCATACCGCATTATTAAACGGCTCAATGATATAGTTTACCGAATACAGCAGCATCGAAAACACCGGTCGAAAATGAAGGTTGTGCACCTCGACCGACTTGCCCCGTACCGTGGAAACAACGCAATGGATGACGACGAATCTGTTCGGGACGAACAGGTCTAAGGATACGGTAGTGTTGCATGCATGCCAAACGAACCGTATGACGCTGTGGTGGCGCCAGAAAATGCTAGAAACGGCTAGGAAATACTCGACATACATCTCATACATGTATTTCATATATGTATTCAAACAATCCGATAAAACGTAAAATAAACCTCTCAAAACCAATTTGAGAATCTGCGAGTAATATATGTCTGATACATGCACTTACATGCAATTTGTAAACTAGTCGTAGACAGAGTCCTCTAGAAAGAAAATAGCAGAACATTCCAGAGCCCCAAACCGTGAACGGAAATTCGTAATTTGTTCGTTGAATTGTAACGCGAAATTATAATAGTGCGATCGTAAACTGTAATCGATTTAGTGGTTATAATTATTTGTATGTTATTAAAAGTGTAATTAGTGTTTTGAAAGAAACTGTTTTATTTCACGAATATGAAGAATATCGAATCCACGGAAGGTGTTTTAACGGTAAAACACAACATTATTATTATTTGTTTTGAAAACGCAGCTTGTTCTAGCTAATTTCATCTCAAAACCAAAAAGCATACTAAAAAATTGTTTGGTTTGTGTGTGTGTTTGATTTGAGACTGACTCCTGGGTACTTGACAGCAGCCTAGGTACTTGACGGCAGCCCTGAAAGCTTGACAGGTGAAGACGAGAAGAACTTTACAAAAAAAAAAAAAAAAAAACGATCGAGACACACACCTACAGGCGTTTACACGGACACCGCCACTCTCAAGTCTTATACCTCTATTACCGTCGATGTCAACTTCACTTCTACTACCTCACTGTCCTACTAGTTCCCCTCCAATTTGACATTTAGCGAGATATGGCGGATATTCAGCTCTGAAGGCTGGTACTGAGTTAACCGTGAATCTACATTTTAACATGTCTCCGTTATCTGATCATTCTTTCGAGCGAAAACTTTGGCAATGGAGAAAAGCAGAGACATTGTTCATTCCGGATGGATAAAATGTCAAGAATTTCAATTTTCTATCGATTTTGTTACTGGAAAAACATTTGCACAATTCAATTTTCAAATTGAAATACCTAATGACACTTCTTAGCTCGAAAGAATGAACTGCACAAACCAAATTGGCGTGAAATGATCGGAGACATGTGTCAATGCCATCTATATTTTCAAAGCGAAAGTATTTTCGAAGCAACTTTTCATGCTAAGAACAGATTACCACTCTTGCTTATTTTCAAGCTAAATTTTCGCCGAAACAGATTTCACGTGAAATTTTGTATGAAAATTTCACGTGAAATCGAACTCAGTACTATGCTTAATATGCTTTAGAAGCGAGAGGATCAAAGAGGCTAGTGACGGAAAATTATACCGTCGATGTCAGCTCCACTTCTACTACCTCACTGGTGATGGATTCCTTTGGGTATAATGCTTCAAATACATATTGGCCCATGCTAGACCATCTCGGGCTGGGCCACCACAAGCCAATTAGAGGACAGATGCTGCTGTCCACACCATTGCCGGAGTTGGCGAGCTTCAGCTGTCTATTGTCAGCCTGCTAAATCCGTTTGGTTGGTGCATGTTGGTGCCCAAAATCCACTCAGATCGGAATGCAGGCCAATATCGACCAATCGCAGCCATCTCACGCCAAGGGGGTGTACACATATTGGCCATATGCTTTGTTGGCCTGGCATGGGCCAATATGTATTTCCTACATAATGATATGTAGCGTATGGGCATAGATATGAAAGAATATGGATACGAAATGGCTATCCGTGTACCCATACGTGAATGTGCCTTTTTTAATACACGCACAACATTGCTCTCTCACAAAAATTCCGCTCAGTGCGCCCCTTTCTACCGCACTCAGCACCGAAAAGCCCTAATTCTCCCCCTTTTTTACGCGAAATGCTACCAGAGTACGAACGCAAGCGCCGCATGTTAAAAAGAAAAGCCAATTTCCACGCGGTGAACAAAGTCTTGTCAAAATTCACACGTGTTTTTTTCTGATTGTAGGGTAAGATCGGATACAAGGCGTTTGTTTTACATATTTTGTATGCACACACAGAAAGCATTTAATGCATGTTAATATTGCGTTTATATGTTGTATCAAGTATTTATGTACATATAAACCTCACAGCAGTTTGATTATTCCAATTTTAACCAAATTTTTATGTAATTGTTTGCAGTTATGTGAGAACAACAATTGCATAAACGAGTTTAAGCATTAGGAAATTATTAATTTATGATAGAAATGCTCTTGCATTAAGCATTCATGTACATGCACATACATTAAATGAAAGCAAGGTGCAAGAA
This sequence comes from Nemotelus nigrinus, assembly GCA_947369275.1. NCBI lineage: Eukaryota > Metazoa > Arthropoda > Insecta > Diptera > Stratiomyidae > Nemotelus > Nemotelus nigrinus. The sequence goes on along the minus strand of OX376372.1, from coordinate 94,790,040 downwards.
GTTCATACAATTGTTTAATGTTTTCCCATGCTGCCATGCTCCCCTATCGCTGGTTTGGCTTGTCTCACACATTCGTATCTCATTCTCACACCAATAGACAGTAGGTCGCAAATTGGATCATTTCTCAGCTGCGATTTCTAATCCATTCTCTCTTATATCTGTGCGTATGGGCTACGATAATCAGCCCCTGGACACGGACGGTATAACTTTCCACCATTAGCCCCTTCGATTCTCTCGCGCAAAAAGCGTGTTAAAAATGCCTAGCACTCATTGTCAAATTGGAGGGGAACTACTTGGATTTGACCCGATTTGACAATAAGTAGCTAACTAATTTACTACCAGCCCCTGGACACAGACGGTATAACTTTCCACCAATAGCCCGCGCGACCGATTGCGAATGGGCAAACCAAAGACGTATGAGATTTCTATTTTTCATTTTCTTGTGGGGGCATAGGAAAAGGCGCGGCATTTCGAAATATTTACTGTCTATTGAAAAATTCGATTGGTATATTTTAATTGCAGCAACTTATTTTAGCTTAGATTTCCAGAAGGAAATACAATCGTTGTTCCAATATTATATGGCAAAGCAAATATAGTGCAGGCAATAGTGTATCGCAGGAAAGTGGAGTTATTGTATACATATATGCAAATACTTACATATATCCAAAACAATACTATTCATATCTGCAAAACACTCAATTGTACCATACATGGAAATTTTTTTTAAAAAGTAATTATTACATGAATAGTTAGCCATTCGACTGGAGTATATTAAATAAAGCAAATGTAGTATAGTTGAAGAATTTCCTTAATCAAACTGATATAGCAAATAAAACTGAGAGCGCAAGTAATTTTTTATGGTCTGAGTTTAATGGATATTTACTTTATAGTTAGCAGGGTGAAGCGATCAGTATCGCAAATCATATTGTCTCTTATAAACTAATTGAAACACTGCACGGAACAAGAGCCTCCCTCTTTCTTTTACAACCGGACTTGGGACACGGCTTTGGCGAAATTACGGCTCTCGTCCTGTTTCTTTGCATCAAATAAACTTCTTTCATATCTCCGATCATGCAATTTTTAGCCGTGAATATAAATAATTCCTTATATTGTTTATAAATAATTCCTTATATTCTACATTCCTTTAAAATGAAACATGCTGGACTATTAAACAAAATGGTAAATATATAGCATGTGATCTCGGGCCACAAAATATCAGAGTAAATGCAATTTCATACTTACAGACAAATCATCTTCTATCAAAGTGAATTTTTTTTGAATTGGGGAAATTTTATATGGACCAAGGGATAGCATCAGTAAATGGGATCTACCGTATCAAACATAACATCTCGTGATTTTTCTCTTATTCTTTTTATTACTGTATCAGCAAGACTACGTACATCTTGGTTAGGCTCACCTACATCAGCTTTAAAGTTAAAAGAGGATACAGAAGAGGAAAAACGGAATTGAAGGAGCAATTAAACGTAGTAAGGAATGAATTAGAAGAAATAAAAAAGAAGCAAGCTCAACCAAGTTATACCTTAAACCAACTATATTAATTTCAAAGCCAATTTTTTCTTTAGAAGCTAGATATATTTTAATTTCTTGACAGCTACCGATATTTCGAAAGTAATTTGCCTCTTTTCAGTGATCGTTTAGTCTAGATCAATAGACGTTGCAGAGACTGATAAACACTGAGGAAGTGGGCAATAACTGCTTAGCTTCAAAAAACTAAATCGTACTATAAATCAGCATATTTAGCTTCATCTTTTTAGCGCAACGTATACAAATTTTAGACCTTCAAACAATATCGTAAAAAATAATTGCCAATCGCCGAAGTCAACCAAAATCGACCACTAAATACAACAAAACAAACGAAAAAATACACGTCACATACATAGTATATTTGTAGTGTCTTGCAAAATATTATGAAATTAATAAGGATCAAATAAAATTCACTTAAGACTGAAGATTCAAATACAATTAATTAATTCAACTTTTTTCAATCAACAATCACTAAACTTTAAGGCGGCTTTAGATATGCGGTGTTTGTCAAATACCGAGCACCTAGTTTGGCAAACTTCGCATGTGTGGTTGGGTTGCTCGCCTAGTGCTTGCCCTAGGCCAAGCACAAACATTCAAGTGCTCGCTATTCCCGTAGTTTGTGGAACTTTCAACCAAATCAAAGTAGACGAGCACTGTGTTTGGGTATGTTCGGATCCCCGCTTTAGACATTCGGTATTTGTTGCGGTTGTTGATAAATACTGAAAAGTGTCTAACTGTGTGGCGCGAGTAACAATTTTCAAATGAAAATGGCGGGAGTGAACAACGACTAGCAGCTCGCACATGTTCCAGTTTTGGCAAACATTCGGCAATGCCCGAATGTCTAATTCAATGTGCTTGTCATTTCGCAATCACCAAGCCAAATGACTTGACTAGGTGTTCGGTATTTGGCAAATAGGAGGTGTTTGACAAACACCGCATATCTAAAGCCGCCTTTAAAATCGAATAAAGTTTAATTCTGATGATTTAAATTTTCTTGTCTTAGCTCTTAATCATCATATATATATACTAAACAAAGAATTAACCTTGTTATAATTCTATCTCTGAATATTATTATTCATTACATTAAACTTCTAAATTTTATTCAATTTACATGTTATATAAAAAGACTCCGGGATTATCCTGATTACACAACACGGTACAATAATGTGTAAAACAGAACTTTTGACAACAAACTCAAAGTTCCATTTTATCAAACTAATATTCTCTTTACAATACAATACAAACAAAGTAAAATTAACATATAAATCATACAATTAATAATTCACCTTTCAATTTCTTCTTCTTTCTAAACGTTAATACATATATTCTACATAAAAATTCCATAAGATTACAATCTAATAAGCGACAATGCTGGATTCTACGACATTCATCTTCATTTTTTCATCTTAACCGATAACTTTTTGCAGTTATCGTAACAATACCAATTCAGTCGTTATTGTTGCTTTTCTTGTTTATTGTGGTGTTGGTGGCAATTGGTGAATAGACTATGAAACGTATGTGTACGTGCAGCGGTGTCGATTCATATATTTTTTGCAAAATGCCATTTACAAAAAGCAAACATGCATTTCACATCCCTGTTATAGGTTCGCTTCAATCGACATCACTTGATTCTGATATAATGTCATCCTCATCGATAACGCTCACCTGATCGGATGATTGGTCGAATGATCGCACCGAATACGATGAAGGCTGCAATACTTCGATATTCGAATCTGAGTCCCATTCGTCGAATTCGATATCATCATCACCTGGCCCGTATGCTGTTTTAACAATAAAATTTAATTATAAATGGATAGGAAACATTTTTCTAGGTTTTTGATTAATAAACAGCTAGTTTTTTTTTCAAAATTTTCTTGGATAATTTTTTAAACATTAAAATCATAGTAAACATTAAAATCATAGTAGTAAATCACATTAAAATTTTTTAAACATTAAAATCATAGACGACACTTACCCTCGATATATTTTCCAAAGACCTTTGGTAGTAAGGCTTTCGCCTTGTCAATATCTTCCTTCGTGCACTCTCCTTTGTCGAGCCCTGTGCAAGAAAAATGAAATAGTTTGGATTTAATGATGTGTTATTGTCAAATTTTTCGAAGCAATTATTGGAGAAATTTTGTTTTTATGAAATATTAAGAACCAATCAAAAGGTATAGAAATGTTTTGATTGCAATACTATCAGAAATTGAATTTTAACTAAGTGGTTTCGGAACAAATCACAGCTTGTTTTATTTAGATGCAGTTCCGGCAAACCCAACGCGCTTTTCCACACACATTGCTCGAGCTCGTTTTTCGGGAATCTAAAAGATATTGACGGCAAAGTTAGTTTCATATCATCTTGCCCCAAAGTTATCAACATTTGCAACGCCTTTGATACGAAAGAGCACAAAGTGTCATGGCGACCACCAAATTGTTGACAAATTTAGAAACATTGAAAAATGATTACTTTTAACAGGAAAAGACGCTTTCAATGATTGATTTTAAGCTTAAACCTTATATTGATCACTTACTTGTGAAAAGAAACCCCGGAATGTTTGCATTGCTTCCGATTTTCGCAACTTGGCACAACGCACTTCATTTTCACTTTCTGCCTTTTTCTCTGTCTGTTACTGCAAAAAAATACACAAATATACGATCACTATTCACATCTTCACATATCTCAAACATTTTTACCTTGAATCCTTAATTCGGAAAATCACAAAGGTCACTTTTATTTTGGCGTGCACAAAATTACTGCACAACTCACGTGTTCAACCGTACTTGTCAGATTGACAATGAGGTCGAAATGGCGGAAAATTGAGGGGAAATGCTTGGATTTGACAATGAGTAGCGAAAAAATTACTACCATCCCCTTCAATGTAAATCTTAAGGGCATGTCCACTCCATTTCTACTATCTCACTGTTTACTACCATCCCCTTCAATGTAAATCCATAGATATGAAAGAATATGGATACGAAATGGCTATCCGTGTACCCATACGCGAGTGTACCTTTTTTAATACACCTACAACTTTGCTCTCTCACAAAAATTCCGCTCAGTGCACCCCTTTCTACCGCACTCACAACCGAAAAGCCTTAATGCTCTGTCTTAATGCTGGGAACACCAGATCGGTGTAAAAGCGTGCAACGGGCAACACGGAAAGAAACGTCAATAGCTGTGTTTAATGAGCACGAAAAAAAGCAGAGCATCTCAAGGCAAGTTTTAGGGGTGCAGCTGTCAAAAAAGGTAGAGCAAGTTCGAGCAATTGAGAGCACGAAATCCTATGAAACACTTTTCAGGCAAAAATTCTCAAAGTGTCAGAAGTTCAGCCTGTCAGTTTTTCAATCAGAGAGATTAATGTAAATGCGAGTGATTATAGTGAATCCGAGTTGTGTAATAAACCGTGCTGTAAATTATAGTATTTTTTTAATAAACAGTGTAACGACTGAATTATAATTTTAAAAATGGAAAAATATTTAGCCACTGAGCTAATTGAAGAGTTTGATGATTCCGCTGATTCAGATAATTCGTTCTTATCCTCATCAGATCTCGAGAATAGTGATGATGATAATGTTTGTATATTAGCCATGACCAGAAATAACAGAAATTGCATCCAAAAATACGTGGAAGAAGTAATTCCGAAGTATACGGATGAAGAATTTTTAATGCATTTTCGTGTGACTCGAAATGTATTAGAATTACTTTGCAGCAAGTTCAAAAGTTCACAAGAATTCGAAAAACTTGATAAAACCAAAGTATTCAGTGCTAAAATGCATGTTGCAATATTTCTTTGGTTTGCGGGACACGAGGCCTGTTCCATGAGAGATATAGCTGGCCGATTTAATGTGTCCATCGGAACCGCAAGTCAAATTATTTCAAGAGTTACATATTTTATAAGCAGTTTATCCAATATTTACATCAAATGGCCAACAGACGAGGAAAACAAAATAACCTCAGAATATATAAAAAATTAAACTGGATTAAGTGGAGTAATTGGTAGGTGATATGTTTTATTTTTGTTCTACATATTTTTATGTTACATGTTCTCTTCAAACGGCTGCAATTGACGGAACACATCTGAAAGTAGACCTTCCAAAGGGTATATCCGATTATTTCATTGATAGAAAAAATGTGAAGAGCATTCAGTTGCAAGGAATATGCAACGAGAAAAAAATTTTTCTGGACATGTTTGTTGGATTTCCAGGCTCAGCACACGATAATCGAGTATTCGAAAACTCAGATATTTATCCAATTCTTCCGGGACTTTGTGGTCAATACTATATTTTGGGGGATTCTGCCTATGCCTGTTCAAATTACGTGATTACACCATATAAAGATAACGGTCATAACGGTCACTTTGCTTAAGCAGCATTTGGGCTGCTTAAGTAAAGATTTAGGCAATTATATTATTGCAAATTGAGAGGAATTGAAAAATTTTGTCATTTTGTAAGAGCGTGCGTCGTCCTGCATAATCTGTGTGACGATAATTTGGAGGCGCATGAGAATGATCCTGTATTTAATATCGAAGACAACCAGAATGGTCCAATTGACCTAATACGCGACGGGGTTTTGCGTGATAGATTATGTGAGGAGTTGAGTGCTAATAGAAATTGCACTTAGATATCATTTTTGGTTAGATTATATATTCCTCATTTTGTATTTGTTGTACTAAGTATTAAATTTTTCTAGTTTGTATTTTGAATTATTAATTGATACTTGCATGAATTTATAATTGGTTTATCTAAACTATATGTTTTCCCATCTGTTAGAGATTTTCACAGTATACTAATTAGTAATATATATTGAATAAAAAATTAAAAAATTTTAGAATTGTAAATTATTGAAATATCATCCTTCAAATCAATTAATTTTTATTTTTCTCAGAATAACACTGCAAAAATTTTTCCACGATATCATTTTTCGATTCGTTTCTCTAGTTCTTTCTTCGTAAGCCCTTATTTTCTCTTTTCTATATGCAATTTTTTCTTCTTTTTCTTCTCTCTTTTCTGCGGCTCTTTGTTCCCTCCACAGTTTTATCTCTTTTGCTACTGAATATACCCGTTTTGAGACAGCTGGGATGCTATGTTCTTCTCCGCTGGGCACATTTTCCTCTTGTTCAGAATTTTCTGCAAGAAATAAAAATAATTACTTGCTTACCTAAAAAACCCATGTGTTTTCACCTAATTCAGCAGCAATTCCAGTTTCAACTAAAATTTCCTCATTTCGTCTTCCTCCGTTGTGTGATCCTTACACAAATGGTGGGATAACAGACGGGCTCTTTACCATAACTTCACTCAGTTCCTTAAATAAAAATTACTAGCCTTTACAACACATCTATTAAAATAAAATATGAAGCATTACTTGTCGAAACTACAATTGCCTCTTTCTCTTCCTGATTTTTTGTTATGGCTTGTTTTTCGCTTGAAGCTTCGTTCAAGACTCTTCCACTTGCTTTCCACTTGGAAAGCAGTAAAATTATGTCCTTTTTTATTAATTTTTTTTGAAATAAAGTCCCACATATTTTTTTTATTTTTGACCTCAATTTGTTTGCCAAGTTTCGGGCGGGTTTCTTTATAAATTTCGATCAGAAGCTTACATTGGCTATCAAGCCAAATCGCTTTATTTCTCGAGTAGTTTCCCGCCATAGTTGGAGACAGAGGAAGAATGTTATCCTCCATATGTAGCAGTTGAGATTCTTCTGATTCCGATGAGAATGACCGTGCTAATAGTTCCGAACACAGTTGTGGATCTTCAAATACAAAATTTTATGAATTTGCAAAAAATTAAAGCTAGATACATCTCATACCTTCTTTTAAAGTATTTGCTGTGCTCGGTGAACACTGTAGTGTCATGCTTTTCCCACTAGTGTTTTCTACTCTGAAGTTTTCCATATTTTCTTTTAAATTGCCTTCAATTTCACTTCACTATTTTCAGTCACAATTTTGACAGTTGTTAAACAGCTGATCGCTTGCCCGAATTTGCTCTATCAAAAAAGGTGGAGCAGAAATCGTGCTCTAAATTGATCTAGTTCAATTTAGAGCATGCTCATGAAACACAAATCAGAGCAACTTCGGGCAAGTGAGAGCAGCCGAATTGCTCATAGAACATATTTTGTTGAGATGTCTCAACCCAGCTCAACCTAGAACTGCTCATTAAACACAGCTAATATCAGTTTGATTTGTGTCGCGAACTGAAAGCATTGACATTCAGTCAAAATTTATCAAATAAAATTTGAAAATTTTTCGGTGTATTCGGTGGAAACGTGAATCTACGTTTGTGCGCAATAATTTGTGTCGGTTTCGCGAACAAATTAGCGGTCAAACATTTTAAAATAGTGCGATAATGAAGTGCCGCGTTCCAGACTGCAAAAGTAGCTACCGAAGTGCTTCGCAGGGGATTTCGTATTTCGCGTAAGTAAAATAAACCTTTTGGCAACAATTTCGTTTATTTTTTGTGTGAAATCATAATGAATTTCATTAGCAAAAAGCATTTTAATCTCCACTCGCCGGTTTGGAAAAGAAATGTCAAACGACGTTCAAAATGGCGATCTCTCGTGGTTTTTTCACATAGGCTTTGCCATATGAACTGTGGAGGGCACACACCCGTACCTCATTCTCACACCAGTAAACAGAAAGTCGAAAATTGGCACATTTCTCTCGTTCGATTTTCAATTCATTCTCTCTTATATCTGTGTGTAAATCTTATGGGCATATCCACTCCATTTCTACTACCTCACTGGGGCAAAGTTATACAGGAAGTGGATCGGCGGCATACACGTACCTGAGCGTATATGCATGGCACCAATGCCTTCTAGAAATACGAGCCGTCAAGCTACGTAATCGTTTTAGCTATGACGTCAATGATTCGGGGATTGCCATCAATGCTATCGAGCGGACGGCATATAAACTAGCTATCAACTGGTTTATGACAATAAAATTTCGCGCCATAATTGATCACATTTCAAAATTTGCAAGTGAGTGTCAAATAATGGAAATTGTAGTAATGAAAATTGTGTGAAAATAACAAGGAGGTCCTGGAAACGGATAAGTTTAGATGTTGTGCATCAATAAAGTGCTGTAATTAAGAAATTCCTCTGATGCATGTAATTATAAACAATTCCTCCTAGAAGTACGGGCCATAATGCAGAATGATGACGTCACAGCATTAGGACAAAATGTCGCGAAAAACACACGTAGTCTTATGGGACGTCCACGGGAAAATTTTAATTGTACGGGTTGTGTTAAAGTGAGTGAAATGAAAACAAAGTGGTATATTCGGAACAGTGCTAGTGAACAGCTAAAACACAAATTAATGCGGTGCGTGCGGTATAATTGGAACAATTCGTTGCGAAGTGTTTATTAGTTGTTGTTAGGTTATGTGATGTTTCGTGTCAATTTGCTGTCGCGATACTATAAATTGGTACAAAATGCAACTTTTGACTAAATATTATTATTATAACGCGTCCACGCACAAAAAGCTAACGTTTTATTCATATTTTAACCAAAAAACCACAAGTGAAATCTCCGTGTACATCGGCACTGCCTCGTGGAAATGCCACGGCGAGAACGATTACGTAGCCTGACGGCCCGTACTTCTAGGAGGCATTGTTATAAATGACTGGTTATGCCGTTTGACTGTTGGCAGGGATAAATTGTGTTCGGCTCATTTTATAATTTGATTTTTTCAAATTTTAAATGTGGAATACCTGTGGAGCTTTTGTGAGAAAAGAACACCATAAAATAGACATCGATATAATAAAAAATGTATGCTTCAGACAGAAAATACACTTGAAAATAATTTATAATAAAATGGAGCCTCCAGCGTTTGTATACACTGTAAAGCAGTTTAAAATGGATAAGACAATTATGAAAATAAAAACACAGGTAGTAATGTTTATACTCTTTAGATAATCAATCAACGGGAAAAATACGTGGGACCATGGAAATCATTTCGGACGGCACTTTCACTTGGGACCAAGGGAAATCATTTCGGCCCGCCTGGCCCACTATGACGAGCCGCTACTGAGTTAAAGTAAAGTAAATATTTCTTGTTGGTATCCACGTATACCTTATAATAGTGTTTTTGTGTCTAGCGGGCCCAGTGGCGGCTCGTCAGGGTAGGCCAGGCGGGCCGGGCCCATCCTGACGAGCCGCCACTGCTGAAGAGTAAGGTAAATATTTCACGGTATTCGAATTTTCCCAAGAGAATACGCATTTTCATTTCGGAAGTTTCATATGCTGGGGCAAATTATTCATACCTCCATAGTGAATATAAAATACTGATAATTTATGTTTGCACTCTCAGACTAAGCGGTTTACAGCTGCTAGGAAGAAGAGGCTATGCAATGAAACTGACCCCATTGTTATTATTAGAAAACAGAAGTACGCATCATAAAATTTAAGAGAAGTTTTGCTTGAATATATGTAATTATTTATGAGGTAGCAAGAAATTATCTATAAAATATATATGAATAAAAACTTTCAGCACTTTTCGATTCTACATTGAATAAAAATATATTTTTTGTTGGAAAAAAGTGTTTTTCACGTTATTCAGATCTAATGGGTAAGTAAGTGATAGTAATAAAATGCTCATATATAATGATATGTTGAATTTGAATTTATTTTTATTTGTGCGAGGAGTTTCTAACAAAGTAATACAGTGATTATTAACAGTTATGAGTTCAGACTTTATCTAAGTCTATGCAGCATTAATGTAGTCATGTGTACATGGTACATATTGACATTGATTATTGGTCTTATGAACTAGGAAAAATTTGCACAATTAAAAACCTAATGAGCTATTTTAGGTATTAACGTAAAAGAAACCTTAGACTAGCTTATACTAACTTATCCTAACTTAGCGTCTACATTTCAGTAATTAAAAATAATACTGTCAATTATCAAAAGATCGCGAGCAGAATTTCCGTTCAAGAGCGTTTAGGAGAGCATTAACTGGGATCACCCCACTTGAAGCATGAATTGCAGCAGTTGAAGTATGCCAAGGTTTATTCAGTAGGATCTTCAACCATTTATTCTGTATTGTTTGTAACTTTCGCTTATGTGTATTTGCACAACTATTCCAAAGAGGTGCACCATAGACAATCACAGGCTGGATAACTGACTTGAACAAGATTAATTTATTTTTCACGGATAAAGAAGAGTTCCTATTTATCAGAGGGTAAATGATGCGGATAAGTTTCGAACATTTTTCAACCACGTAGTCTATGTGTGCATAAAAGGTTAATTTGGAGTCCAATTGTACTCCTAGGTATTTTACGGTTTTGGTCCACTTTATTTCGCTACCCATAAAGTTGAAAGTACGTGGCGGCAAATAACGAGCAGCTCTCCGTTTGGTGAAGAAAATGACTTGAGTTTTGGAGGGATTCACTTTAATTCTCCATTTGCTATAGTACGAAAGAATATGGTTCAGTTGAATTGATAGGTTACTGACTACCGTACTTTGTTCTACCGCAGATGTGTATATCGCAGTATCGTCAGCAAAGGCTGCAAGAGAGCAGTTGTGCATGGCTGGGATGTCAGAGACGTAGATGTTATATAGGAGGGGGCTGAGACAAGATCCTTGTGGAACACCCGCCCCAATAGATTTTTTATCCGATAAGACATCTTTTACTCTGACTCTAAATACCCGATCACTAATAAAGGATTCAATTATGTGGACTAGATAAGAAGATATTTTCAGTTTCAGTAGCTTGTATATGAGCCCATTATGCCATACACTGTCGAAAGCTTTTTCAATATCTAGGAGAATCATTCCTGTGGACTCTTGACGATTAAAGGCATTTGTGATGTCAGATTTTACTCGGAATAACTGGTGAACAGTTGAACGATTTTTTCGAAAGCCATATTGAAACTCTGGAATAATTTTGGCTCTATCTGTTTCTTGACTTAAGCGAAGAAGGATTATTTTCTCAAATAATTTCCCAATAATTGATAGTTAGCTTATTGGGCGAAAACTTTGAGGTAAAGTTGGATCTTTACCTGGCTTAAGTATTAGGCACACAATAGCTTCCTTCCAGGCTTTGGGAAAATACCCAATCTTTAGACAGGTGTTGAAGATTTCACACAACATTGAGATGCCAGATTGTGGAAGGTTTTTTATCATAAGCGGATAGATTTTATCAGTTCCGGGTGACTTCTTGGCTTTTATTTTCTTAAGTAGAGATTTAATTTCTGCTGGTTTGCATTTCAGATCTTCCGTGACGATGAAGGATGGAGTCATTGAACTGATGGTGTCTTGGATTGTTTCCTCAAGATCGCGATAGCTTGAAAGTATAGAGTTTGACTGGGTGTTGAAGAAATTTTCGGCAAGACAGTTTGCTTTGTTGTCGTTAGTGAACTTGTAGCCTTGGGAAGATTTCAGCGGAGGCAAAGGGTTTCGGCCGTTTTTTAGAAGTTTATTTAGATGCCACATCTTTTTGCACCCTGGTTGAAGTTGGGAAAGCATTAGATTCCAGTCTTTGTTTCTCTCGTCATTGATAGCAGTTCGAATTTTCTTGTTTAAGCGATTAACTTGTTTCTTGACATCGGGGTCTCTTGATCTTTGCCAGTGACGTCTTAGTATGTTTCGGTCGTTCATTAGGTGTTTTATATTTGGGCTTAGTTACTGGTGTTTGCGGGAAGATTGAACTTTCGGTGTAAATGTTTGAAAGGAGTTGTGCATTGATAAGTTGATGACTACAAGCAGTTCATCAATTGAGCTAGCATGCAGAGGATTAGGAACTTTAAGAGCCAAATCATGAAAGAATTTCTTAAGATATTTGCGGTACCTTTTCCAATTAGTTTTGGAGGTTAGATATTTGCATTTTTCTTCTCTGTTAATGGGTGTACACGACGTTATCGAGAAGAATACGGGGAGATGGGTTGAAGATAGATCATGTACCGTTACGGGCTGTGCGAAATTCACAACGCCGTCACTAAGAATGAGGTCCAGAGTTGAACATCTTCCGTTCGATGGATAATACGTTGCTTCTGTAGGCGGGTAAACTGCGAAACGAGTTCTATCTATCTCATCAGCTAGTATTCTCCCTGCCTTGTTAGCAGAAAAGCAATTCCAATTTCGGTGGCGCGCGTTAAAGTCTCCACAAAGTAAGACTCGCGAGTATGTTCTAAAAAGATATTTTATGTCTTTGCGAAAAGCATCAAGTTTATAAGCATCTAGCTTAGTTCCTGGGAAGTACACGACAACAATTTGTGTTTTGATGCAGGTAAGCTCAATTGCAATGGTTTCTATTACTAATGTTTTTGGTAAAGGTAATAAAGTGTGTTTAATGCTACTGTTTATGGCTATTGCTACTCCACCACCGTTTTGCTCTCTCCTATCGTGACGATATACCATAAAATTAGGAAGATAAAGCTTGTCTTTAGGCTTGAGCCACGTTTCCGTAATTAATAGAACGTCTATCTTGTTTTAAACTAAAAAGTCTAGTATTTCTCTAATCTTATTTCTAAAGGCGGCTTTAGATATGCGGTGTTTGTCAAATACCTCCTATTCGCCAAATACCGAATACCTAGTCAAGTCATTTGGCTTGGTGATTGCGAAATGACAAGCACATTGAATTAGACATTCGGGCATTGCCGAATGTTTGCCAAAACTGGAACATGTACGAGCTGCTCGTCGTTGTTCACTCCCGCCATTTTCTTAAAAAATTACGAAATAGTTGCTGCTGCATCTCTGAGTAAATAATTAAATAAATTTATGTCATTTAATATGGATTTGACACACGCAGAAAAAGTAGCTGCATATGTAGTGGTAACTTGTGCTGGGCTAACTTTGCAAAATGCAAAGAAAAGAAGAAATAGAAGGTGGTGAATGACGTGGTGCCTACTCGTTAATACGTGCTCATTAATTGTCAAAATTAATGAAAATTGTGTAACGTATATTATATAAAATATACTTTTTTGAAGGTACAATGCAACAAACTTACTTGTGGACTTATTGAGAGAACCAAGTGGACAGTTCGAAAATTTTTGCAGGATGTCTTCCGCAGACTTTCACTACCTTCTTGAAAAAGTTGAAGCAATGATTGCTAAAGAAGATACAAAGTTTAGAAAAGCTCAAAGTTTGAATTCTATTATTAATTATTCATGAAAAGTACGAAAACTATCTAATTGCATTTCCTGAAAATAGTGATAATAAAGTCATGCTAAGCGGTGATAAATTATCGGCATAAAAATATTCGACCTTCAAAACAACATTACGCAAAAAATATGTTGCTTACTGTGCCACATTTGAAAATTTTTACTCGCACCACACACTTTGACACTTTTCAGTATTTATCAACAACCGCAACAAATACCGAATGTCTAAAGCGGGGATCCGAACATACCCAAACACATTGCTCGTCAACTTTGATTTGGTTGAAAGTTCCACAAACTACGGGAATAGCGAGCACCCGAATGTTTGTGCTTGGCCTAGGGCAAGTACTAGGCGAGCAACCCAACCACACATGCGAAGTTTGGCAAACTAGGTGCTCGGTATTTGACAAACACCGCATATCTAAAGCCGCCTTAATGCTTTGGGCATTCCAAAGCACACACCTGACATTCGGTTGCTGTTGCTGGCTGATGCTCATTTCGAGACGATCTCACTGTACAAAAACCGGCACGATACCTCGAAGACTGCTTGCAGTTGTTGTTGTTTTGAAGTACACCCAGCAAGTCTGGATATCAGGTGAGTTGAGAGCTCAATCAGTTGGTCGCAAGTAAATAAGTCATTGCTCGTGGACATTGGGTTTTGACCATTGGATTGCATGGCATTCAGTTGTCGTACAGCATAAGCATAAGATCTTGTCAAGCTGGGTTGACCGTTTGTGTTTGAATGTTGCACTGGTGTGCCTGGTTGCACGTTACGTACCGAGCTTTTTGAGTGGCCGCGTAAAGTCGGGAAGTTATTTTCCATAAGAACAAAATTTTCGGCTGGTAATTTCTTCACGTGTGTCGGTTTTTTGTTTCCATTTTTTGTCAATAGCTTGTACTCTAGAAGTTTCGGACACTCAGTATATGAGGATAAGTGGTTCCCACGACAATTGGCACAGCATATTTTATCAGGCTCAGATTTTTTCAACGGGCATGAGCTATGTGCGTGGTTTTCACTGCATATCATGCAGCGCACAGCTAAATTGCATGACGATGAACCGTGGCCGTATCTTTGACATCTTCGACACTGTGTAGGGCCCGACCGGTTGTTTTTGTAGTAGCGCCAGTTGACCATCACCCTCATAATAGATTTATGTTTTCGTAAATCAGACGTTTTGATACGTGATTGGCGATTGAAGTAAAGCAGATATACAGCATGATCTGCATGGCGCCGTTTTTCAGGGTCAATTTAAATAAGTTTAACGTCGACGACGGGAATATCTTTTTCAACCAAATATTTTTTGAGTGTATTAGTGTCCATAGGAAACAATCCCGATAGAATAACTTTGATAGGACGGTCGTCCGCGAGTCTATGCGTGAAAAACCGAATATCCTTTTTCACAAAAAGTTCACATGCCTTTTCGAACTCTTCAGTCGACTTTAAAAATAATTTCTTACCGGTGGATGTTAGCTTCAGGCTATAGTCGTCGATTTTCAATGCATTCATTAGCACTTCAATAGTTGCTCGATCTAGATCGGTAAATGTAATTGGAGGTATTCTCGACTTTCGCTCTGGTGAGTAAACCGGTTGTGTTTCAATGCAATCTTCGTCATCGAGGTGCTGTAGCGGTGAAAAATAGTTACTGGACCGGGATGCTGACATCGTTTTGAGAAATTTTTTGTTTTCCCGAATTAAATCTGAGGAGTCATCTGGTCTCCTCTTGGTTGGTTCCGCACTTAAGGAAATGTTTTAGCACTTTAAGAACTTTGCTTTATTAGATTTATCACGTTTTTGGCTATTGATCACGAGAGAAATTTTACACGGTACACTAAAGGCTGTACGACACTTCTATATGCTTCGGCGTTCAACCGCGAACTGAATGATATGTTGGTTCAATTATCTAAGATCACTTCGTTTACTCAATGGCTCCGAAACAACATTCGTTTACTGCATATATGGTTTCCAGGGTACTGTAAGTATTTGCTTCTATGTGATTCGACATGAAATCTTCATGGCTTTAAAATATTCTCACAAAAATTTAGAGTCGCAATTCATCATTCATCGAGTGCAGTTCTATAGTTTAGCATATCGCTCTATAGTTTTGAACCGTACATCTCTTCTTTTGTGTTTTTCTGTGCTATACGAACAAGTCTCTATCGTTAAAAATAAGCAAAAGTGCCAGTGTCGATAAGCGCAAACGGGAATCTTCTCCCAGTGACTTATTCCTTAGGGATCGCTTGAAATTCCCTAAAAGCCATTCGAACTCGCTAATGGCAAGTACCGTTAGCTCAAACCGGTATACACCTCTACAAAACCTTGATGGAGGCGATGATGAATCTCCCGCAATCGGCATCGATAACACTATAGCCAAAAAGGCGAAAATCCCTCCTATCATCCTACCGAATCTTGATCGTGACTCCATCACGAAGATGCTGAAATTTTTAGATGTGACTTCATACAACATACAGTTTAACAGTGTCGGGAAAAAGTTGCTGTTGACAAGTTTAGAGTCATACGATAAAGTCCGATCACACCTTGCCTCGAAAAAGGTGCATTTCTATACTTTTGCGCGAGCCGACCAAAAACCAATTAAGTTTATTCTTAGTGGCTTCTACAAGACAGATTGCTCTAAACTGAAAAACTTTCTGGCAGAAGAGCATAATGTAATAAGTGATGACATTAAGCAAATACTCATTCCAGACAAGTCCCGTCGTTATAATGACGAGACGTTGTATTTACTATACTTCGCTCACGGATCAGTTAAATATTCCGATCTGGTCAAGATCGATGCTATCAATCACACAAAGGTCAAATGGAGCTTTCAATGAAAGAAAGCGCACTACCCCACTTAATGCCGAAACTGCCAGGCATACGGTCACGGTACGTCTTTTTGCTTCCTGCCAACTAAATGCTTGATTTGTGGGCAAGCACACAACAAATCCGAATGCCCAACGAAAGACGTCAAAGAAATCAGTTGTGCTCTTTGTAAAGGACCACATCTTTCAAATAGCTTATTTTGCCCTAAGCGGAACGAATATGTCTATGTCAGAGATCTGACTTCCAATCGCCAAGCAATTCGAAAGGGAAATAACGTCATTCGCACTCGCGAGCAATACCCACCTACACGCAACAACACGAATTTTCCAACATTGCCTGCAGCTAGCACTAGCACTGTAAACAATAATCATACTCAAGGTGGGAGACAATCATACAGTACGATCGTTCGCAGCATTCCGGGCGCAGCTACTAGTTTTACGCCACATAGTAAGGGAAACTTGTCACCTTCTCCCAACGAACTTTTCTCAGCAACTGAGCTTATTAATCTCGCGCAAGAACTAATATCAAAACCTGCTCTGTGTTAGTCTCGGAACGATCAATTTGATGTGTTTGTTGATCTCGCAGCCAAATTTGTGTACAAGTAGAGAAAACATAAATTGCTTACTCTGGAATGCACAAAGTATCCGGAATAAATCTCTCGAAACATTCAACTTTTTAAATGAGAATAATATCGATATATTTCTCCTTTGTGAATCATGGTTGAAAGAAGGTGACAAATTATCTAATCCGAATTATAATGTTAAAAGAAACGACAGAGAGCTTGCAATCGAAGGAGTTGTTGCTATCTTCATTAAGAAAGGCTTGAAATACAAAAGCCTGAACAAATTGCAGACAAAAGTAATAGAAACAGTCGTGATATCCATCGATGACATTGATATTACTGTTGTGGTGTTATATTTTAGTGGCAGCAAATTGAATGCTCACAAGCCTAGCTTCTTTAGAGAAGATATTAAGCTACTGCTTAATCTTAAGACAAAGTACATACTTTGCGGGGACTTCAGTTCACGCCATCGGCATTGGAACTGTGTGATAGCAAACAAAGCGGGGAAAATTTTATTTGAGGAAGCTCTCAGCAGTGACGTGATTTTTCACATACCTGATGGCCCCACTTGCTTTCCTCCAAATGGAGCACCATCTACCATTGACCTTATAATTAGTAGGGGACACTACTCTCTATTTCAACCAACTGTGATTAATGACCTTTCGTCGATTCATCTCCCTGTCTATTTTGAAATAAATCAACGCATCACTATGGCAGACTACTCTGGTTTTAATTATGATAAAACTTCCTGGAGTTCCTTTATCAAAATTTTAGACTTTACGATTGCAACCTATCGAAATCACTTAACCACAGACAGATGAACAATCTAGTTGCAGATTTTGTGAATACAATGCACACTGCCCGTGATTTTGCTACCCCAAAACTAAGTTTTAAGCCAACCAAAACAAAAAAGAACACGCTGCCACGGTTAAAATACCATTTGAACGAACTTAACAATCAAATCCGCTTGAATTTTCTTGAAATACGAAACAGACGGTGGAACAATATGCTAGCAACTCAGGAAAGAAGCTCACGCAAAATGTGGCAACTTCTCAAACTTTTGAAAAATAAAAATTGTTGTCTTCGTCCACTACAGCTTGATGATGGCACTGAGGCATATTATAAAAAACAAAAGGCCAACCTGCTAGCAGCAAAATTTCATGATTCCCACATTTTCACACTTCATGCACTAAATCACGATTCTAGCCAGGCAGATGTTAGTGAAATTTGCAAGCTATGTCACTCTTCCACTGACTTTCAACCGCGATCATTCTGTAAACCGTGCGAAATTCGGTCAATCCTAAAAACTCTGAAACTGAAGTCTTCTGCTGGTAACGACGGTTTACCTAACATTATTCTTAAAAATCTCCCAAAGAAAGCGCTTGTCATGCTAGCATTCATCTTCAATATCTGCTTGAAACACGGGTATTTTCCATCTGTGTGGAACCGCCGGAGTGAAATCCGAGCGTGAACAGCCCCAGGCTAATGTAATGCCGTCTCCGTCCCGTTAAAACCTGGCAAGTCTCATAGTACGTTCGAAGCCCGCACCGTTGAGTTGGTGGTGCAGGTTCAGTTGACATTGTTCCCGATTAGCGCTGACCTGGCTCTAAGATCCAGCCCCATGAAGGCTGGTGATCAACCCTCGCGTCGGCCTCCCTGCTTTGCATAGATTACCACGAGGTCATTAAGGTGACTGCACATCCGGGTGGAAATAGCGGCTCTGAGTTGGGACCCAACAAAACTGAACATGTTACATAAACAAAATAACACAAAAGACAAGACAGACGGACAACAGAACATGGTGATGACAGCGGCGACGCAGTGTGAAGGAGGCGCCACCATCGACCGTTTTGCGTTTGCGAGGAAGCCAAGGGTCCAGAGGACCTCCCCTCTGACGCACAATACAACGCAAATAGAGGGATTGATTGGTTCCGGATGCTCAGTAGAGGTGCAGGAACCTCAAACTGCTGAATCCGCTCGCAGTGATCTGGAGACCCCAAAAAGTCATCAACGGGAGAGCACTGAAACAAGAGCTCCAGAAGAAAATATCCCACTTGCACGTGTGTCCCCTAGGAGGGAGAACATAAAGCGTGAGCGAGTGGCTGAGGAGGATATGTGGAAGAAGTGTCAACGTATCCTACAAAAAATGCTCCAAGCCGCCAACGCGCAGAGAAATATTTCAAAGCACGTCAAGGACGGTATGCTGGAGCTGGAGCAGGCCTTTGAGGTCATATTCACCTGCCGAACGAACTGGCAGAAAGCAGAGGTAGATTACCAGCGGGTCTTGGAGGAAAAGATCGCTGAGTCAACCACTGTTGCATCCCGGGGGTAGATCGGCCACGGCAGAATAAGCGCGTGGCTGAATCTAGCCCTGAAGATATTCAGGAAGTCCGGGTGAGGAAGGAGGTGCCAGTTTCGGACCTCAGGAAGTGAAGAAAAAACAGAAGAATGGCAGGCAAAGACAGCGAGGGAAAAAAATAGACGCTGTCATAGTAAAACCGGCTCCGGGAAGGACCTACGCGGAGGTCCTAGGGGCCATCCGCCAAGGTGTTTCCCCGGATGAAACTGGTACGCTAGTAAAGCGTATCAGAAAGACAGCAGAAGGAGGAGTCCTTTTGGAGATCGCGCGCTGTGATGACCACGCGAAATTGCAGGATTCGATCCGGGCCGCCGTAGATGGCCAGGGGGACATGAAGCTTGTGACTCCTAGAGTCAAAATCGAGCTTCTCGACCTCGATTGCCTCACAGTCAGCGAAGAGGTGACATCCTCCATCAAACGCGAGGCTGGAGAGGAAGGAACCGGCGAGGTGAAAACCACACTCTTCCCTCCTAACACAAGGGAGCAGAAGAGAGCCGTGGTGGAGCTGGATGAGGCACCAGCATCCAAAATCCTCAAGTCTGGTCGAGTCCGGGTAGGAATGATAAGTGCCCGAGTGCGAAGGTGGGCTGAGGTGATACGCTGCTACCGATGCCTAGGCTACGACCAAACAAGGCGTAGCTGCAAGGTTCCGGACCGGAGCACTAGCTGATGGAAGTGTGGACAGGTTGGGCACCGGGCAGGAGACTGCTCTGCACAGGCTCAGTGCACATTATGCACTGAGAAACATGGCGTGAATGACGCCAAGCATCTGATGGGATCGAGTGCGTCTCGAGTTTTCAGAGACGCACTCGATGCCAAGAAAAAGCAGGGTAAGACATGAGAGTCCTTCAAGGCAACATGCAGGACTGCAAAGCTGCGGACGACCTCCTCACGAAACTAGTCCGCGAACATTAGGCTCAGATCATATTGCTCAGCGAGCCTTATAGAGGGAGGAACTCGTCCGCTTGGCTAGCAGATGCTACGGGGTACGCGGCGATCTGGATCGCTGACGGGCAGAGGGCTCGCATCGGCGCCCACGGCTCAGGCAACGGTCACGTGTGGGTGACATACGGAGAGATCACCTTTGTGAGCTGCTACCTGTCTCCGAATGACTCAATGCAGGAATTCGGAGTCAAACTTAGCTCACTAGAAGACTCTCTCCGCGGCATCGCTGACAATGTCATCGTAGGTGGTGACTTTAATGCAAGGGCATTGGAGTATGCCTACCGAAAACACTCGCGGACGGCGCATAGTCGAGATGGCATCGAGGTTGGGTTTGTTGCTGTTGAATACGGGTTCGACGCCAACATTCCAAAGGCCCGGTTTTGGCGAATCCATTCCCGATGTCACCATGGCATCGGAGAGACTTGCGGCTCTCGTCAGCGATTGGAGGGTGATGGAAGATTACGCTGCAAGTGATCATAACTACATTACCTTCCCAATTGCTGAGAGCAGGCAAAGACGCCAAGGCTCTTCCTGTAAGTAGCCAGGCTGGAATGCCGCTAAACTTAACAGAGACGAGATGGTCGCATCGCTCATTTCGAGTTTGGGAGGGGAGTCTCTTACATCTGGGTCCCCAGTGACTCGTGCAGCAGCAGAGGCCGCTGCTTACAGAACCATGGGGTGGATTCGCAGGGCGTTTGAGGCTTCAATGCCCCAACGGAAACCCTTTCGTAGGAGGCAACATGCGTACTGGTGGAACGAGAAAATCGCCGAACTGCGACGCATTGCTTTGGCGTGCAGGCGCAGGGCACAGCGAGCCAGAAATAAGGCGGGAGTGGCAGAGCTATCTGCTGCTCACATTGCGGCAAAGAGGGAGCTGACCAAGGCCATCACAGGGAGTAAACGTGCAAAATGGCAGGCTCTTTGTGAGGAGGTCAATTCAGACCCGTGGGGAGATGGCTACAAATTGGCCACTCGCAGACTTGGCTGCATGCGATCTAGCACTCTCATGGACGCAATATCCATGGAGTATATCGTTGGTTCACTGTTCCCGGTGCATCCACCAAGGATTGATGGGCCCATATTCGTTAACCAGGCGGATGTTCCTCTTTTTACGGACGAGGAGCTGAACAGTGCGGTGTCCAGGATGAAGAACCGGAAGGCCCCAGGGCCTGACGGAGTGACGGTCGAGGCACTTAAAGTCGTGGCGGAGAGTCAACCGCGGCTATTATTGGATTTGTATAATTCATGTTTAGTCGCGGGGGTCTTCCCGTCGCGGTGGAAAGTGGCTCGACTAGTACTTGTAGAAAAGGGGAAAGGTAACCTGGGCTGCCCATCGGCATACCGCCCGCTGTGCATGCTGGACACTGCTGGGAAGCTTCTCGAAGGGTTATTAAAGCCGCGATTGCTGTCAGCTTTGAGATCAGCCGGTGATCTTTCTTGCGGGCAGCACGGCTTCCGGAAGGGTCATTCAACAATCGATGCCATCTCAGAGGTTGTTGGGGCTGTAGCAAGAGCGAAAGAGGCATGTTACCGGGCCAGACCGGTCGTCTTGCTGGTAACGCTTGACGTGCAAAACGCCTTCAACTCGGCGAGGTGGACGGACATCCTTCGGGCCCTTGAAGGGAGGTTCCGTATTCGTGGCTACTTGCTGGCCATGATGTGGGACTACCTCAAGGACCGATGGTTGCTCTATAACACTGAGGATGGAGTCAGAAGGAGGCCTGTCACCTCAGGTGTGGCACAGGGGTAAATCTTAGGACCTGACCTCTGGAACATCATGTACGATGATCTGCTGCGCCTGGAAATGCCTGCGGATGTGTTTCTGGTAGGTTACGCTGATGATGTCGCAGCTGTAATCACTTCTAGATCTGCCGATTTCACTCAACTTAGACTTAACCAAGTTATGAGAAGGGTGGATCGGTGGATGACTGAGCACGGCCTCCAGCTGGCACTCTCAAAACAGAGATTGTCATGCTGACGAAGCGGAGGATACCAACTGTCATACCCATGACGGTTGGCTCCGTCAGGGTCCAGACCAGCAAGTCGGTCAGGTATCTGGGAGTGACACTGGACACCAAGCTGGCGTATTGGGATCATATCCGCAGGGCATGTGACAGGGATCTGGTAGTCGTCACTTCGCTGAGTAGGCTAATGGCCAACGTTGGCGGACCTAGTGAGACGAAACGGAGACTACTGATGGTGACGACCAATTCCATCTTGCTATATGGCGCCGAAATTTGGGGAGATGCGCTTCGAACTAGGAAGTTCCGGAAGCGCATTGCCAGTGTCCAGCGCAGGGGTGCCCTGCAAATTGCATGCAGCTACCGCATGTTCTCAGAAGAGGCTGTGATGGTTGTATCGGTAGTAATCCCGATCGATCTGCTAGCACGAGAACGCAAGGAAGGGTACCTCTTTCGCTCAGAGCTGGACAGAACTGAGGCTTTGACGCACGCGCGTACACTGACCCTCCAGCTTTGGCAACAATGCTGGAGTGAAAGTGATAAAGGACGCTAGACGGCTAAGCTAATTGGTCTTTTTGAGCTCTGGCTTAGCCGGAGCCACGGAGAGGTAAACTTTTACCTTTGTCAATTTTTGACAGGGCACGGTTACTTCAGGAAATACCTGAAAAGGATGAGTAAAGTGGTCACACCGTACTGCCGGTACTGTGTGACTGAGCTCGATGATGCTCAGCACACATTCTTTATGTGCAGTCGCTTCGTAAGTTTGAGGCGCACCATTGAGTCCACGATCGGCCTGGTAGCGCCTGAGACGATCGTGGATGCAGTGCTGCGAAACGAGGAGAACTGGCGCGCAGTCTCAACGTACGTTGAGAAAGTGCTGCGTATAAAGCGAGAGGAGGGTTGCCTTACCGGCCTATAAGCTGTGGTAGTTCTTGAAGTCCGTGGTTACCAATGGGTGAGTCAGCACGACCGGGTCGAAGCAGTGCTTAGGCGGGTCCCGACTCGGAACTTCGTGGGCTTGTAGATGGACCTTTTTTTTAGTGAGTCAAACCTCACATACCCTGTGGTGATAGGTTAACCGGGGATCTGGTATGCAGATTTTTTTTTGCCATCTACACTAGGGATAAAAAAAAAATAAAAAAATAACTAAACTATTGTGCAATAGTGAAAAATTATCAAACTGTTTGAAACTTTGAAAAAATTTAGTAAAGTGGGTGAAATATGGGAAAATTAAAGTGACTGCTGGGAGAAAGAAGAAAGAGATCTGATCAGTGTGCTTACCAGAAGGCGGTGTCGTTGGCAGACGTTGTGAATTTATTTGGCCTGGACGAAAAATTTCTGTGATTCCTCGAGCGGGCTCATGGTATGGAAGCCGCTAGCGCATCTAAGTAGAAGCAAATTTCAATGCTAACGTGTTCTTGGGGCGAGACACCAGCTTCCTTGGTGACGATTCTCATCATTTAACATACGCGTATGTAACCGGATAAGTAATTGCCAAGTAACATATTAATTTTATACCTTAAGCCTTGTGGCAAGGAGAAACTTTCAAGTTCAAAGGTTGATATTGAAAATTTATGACTAGGAGTGTCGGAGAGTAATTGAATGCCGTTTTTGCCGCAAACCATACAACTAATTATAAATAGTTTTTTTTCGCTAAGTAAATGAATATGAATATTAAATTGAGAAAAAAAGAAACTAAAGGTGTGGGGGAATGTAAAATTTTATTAGATTTTGCTTTCTTTTTCTTTACTTTTGCATGATTTTATATTTAGTTGATTTATTTATTCGAATTTAACATTTTTTTCAGATTAATTATTTTGGTCTTATAGTTTTTTTTTCGTTATATTTTTTTTGTTGGTTTTATTATTTATCCCTACAATTGGATCACATTTTTATATAAAAAAAAAGGAGAGAAAAATGTATGATCATTGTGAACTCCACTCCGGCCGGGGTTGGGCATGAAAAAAAAGCCCCACCCAAATTAGTCCTTAGTTGATTTAATTTGATTTCTTTGATTTTATTTTATTTATGTGCTTGAATTTAGTTAATTTAATTGTTGAATTTTGTTTTTTTTTTATTATTTTCTTCTTAGATTATTTGATTTGTTTTTTTGCTTGAGTTTTTTTTGTGTAAATAACGCCAAAGGAATAAATATTTCGTTAATGATTCTTACGGAATTTCTTTGTTTTCCTTTCTTTCCTGGTGGTTTCTGATGCAAAACTGTGAAATGTGGTGAGTGTTGTATTGTCTGCGTGCCATAGCACGTAGAGATCTTCCGCCCGCCAACCCACGCCAGGCTGAGCTAGTCGGCTGGGAAAAGGCACGCCGGGCAAGAGAAGGAAGATCTCTAAACAAATATATGCTGCACTGACGACGGCTCGACAGAGTTTAGTCAGTCGCAACAAATGGCGCCCAAGTTTGTTTTGGCTTTCTTTTTATATACTTTTCTTTTTGCAGATGTGCTTTCGGCTGGGGTGGCAAATGTTTAAAAGGAGCATCTTGTTGCCTCAGCCATTTTTTTTTGTTTTCTTTGGCTATGGTTGCAGTTATATACCTGACATTTTCAATTTTCTATCATCATCTTATCGAGCGGTCGTCAATGCAGCATTGGCGCCCATCTCGTGCTATTGTCTTCATTTTATGTGTCTAACAGAGCTTGTCTCTTTAATTGCTGACCAGACTCTTGTGGTTGTAGGATTACCTCCGGATAAATTAAATAAAACTGCGCATTATTTTCGGGTCACTAGAATTAATCTTGTAAAAGATTAACTTGAATTTGAGCAACTGGAGGAAAGTGTCAATTGAGGGGACTCATGAGCTGGTCGTGATCCTTGTCCATCTGTAAGATGTTGTTCAATCATTTGAATTATTTTGAGTAGGACTCAGGACAGATGTTCATGGGGTCCTTTCAAGATAACTACAAGAGATCTGTAGCCTCCTGATTTCCCCAGTCCCATTTCATCATTTAGTGTTAAATTTTATACCTTTTCCCTTCCTGTCTTTAATTCCTGTCACGAAGAGGATCCGTAAGAATCATTATTTTTTTTATGAATTGGAAATTATACTCATCAAATTCGAAGAACTTTGGTTTTGCTGATACTTCACTAGTGTGTGCTATTATTTTCGCTGCACATAACTGCGTTATCATTGAACGATATTGAGAAGAATTTGAAGGTTTTTCTTTTGATTGTGAATTCTTTCGGTTGTTGCCCATACTTATCTGGAAAAAAAGATATACTTAATTTTGGATTGATTTGGTTTGGATAAGAAACTATATACTTTATTTGAACATGCGTCGCAGAACAAATATTTGGGACCCTAGCTACACGCCTTTCCAGCACCAATTGGAACGCTTGAGCCTATCCCCTTCGGCTGCTCCAGGCACGAGAATCACAGAGGCAATGAGAACGAATTCGTCTCCTACTGGTCAAACGGTAAAACACAGTTCAGCCACTGAGTCATCAAGAAGACGAATTCCTCACGAAGAAAGTTCTTTCATGCACCAGGAGTAAGCGTCTCATCCGAATACTTCGATCAGTAATGACCCACTGAGAGTCACTTTTCAGGCGCAAGCAGAGATGAGTGAGCGATCGTCAATCAAAGTCCCTATTACTAATTGGAACCTGATTTTCGATGGCTCGACTTCAGGTTTGACCGCGAGACAGTTTATGTTTCGTGTGTTGTCCTTGGCGGAAGATAACTATGTTCCTCTAGCCACCCTTGCTATAGACTTTCACCTGCTTCTGAGAGGTCAGGCCGCAGATTGGTACTGGCGTTTCCGGGAATTAAATTTTTAACAAAAACCAGGAGAATGGTTCCAGGATTTATTTGATGCCCTTGAGAGTATTTCTCTACAATTAAATACCCCTGTTGAATTCGATACCCGAAACTACAATGGATTTAATAATACAACCGAATTTATTTTCTTATTATCGTCTTTCTTAGACGAGCCAATGTTTTCACAACAGCAAATAACTGACTACTAAACTTCTTTTATTTTTCACAAAAATGGCAGCTCGTTCAGAGCTTACTAGTATAAAATGTTCTTAGCATGGCCAAGGTCCAGGCGGGAAATAGAATAATTCAAATATAGCTATCGTTCGCAACATCAATGTTGAATTCGATACCCGAAACTACAATGGATTTAATAATACAACCGAATACTACGCGACGATGTCGGTAAATTTTAGTTACACCGCTCTTGTCTATCCACAAGAATCTCAAAAAATCTCTATCCTTTTCATGGACACCAATCTGCAGAAACGCTTTGCGTATATCTGAAACTACTCCGATTCGGAATTTTCTAAATCGCAACAAAATGACAGGAATCAATTCGATAAGATTCATTCCCTTCTCCAAACAATCATTCAACGCAGGTTTGTTCTTCTCTCTGGCGGAAGCATCCAACACAGGACGAATTCTTGTTGTACTGTTCTCTTTTATAACTGGTCTATGCGGAAGATAGTGTGCATTTGAATGATCATGATCCACTGTGATCTGCTCAATAATTCCACTTCTTTCCCATTCTTGGAAAACTTCATCATAGCTCTTTAACAAGTTATTTCTTCGCAACTTGTCAATAGTGCTCTCCAACCTCTTTTTCGCTATCTCATAGTTACTTGGTAGAGGTGGATGACCTTTTATCCAAGGCAATCTAACTACATATCTGTTGTCGTGGTCAATGGTAACTGTTTGTTTAAAAAAGTCCAAAGCATCAAGAGCTCTTTGCTCTGCCGTCTTCTTTTCATGTGGATCAGTTATACCCAAGACATCTAGTTCCCATAAATGAGTGATGGTAACATCTTTATCCAAAAGAGAATACACACTCATCGTCACATTGCATACCTCCGGATCATCCGGATACCTCATTTTACCCATCAACGACCATCCAAATATTGTTTCCATAGCCACTAAGCCACAATTCAGAACAAATCTCTTGCCTGTATATAACTTCCCTGCTATATCAGCTCCAAACAGAAGCTCCACTGGTCCTGAATTATTGCTGTCACTGAGGGTAATACCCAGCTCCTCAATCTCTTCTTCCCAGGGTCCATTCTTCGCCAATCGAATGTCGCTGCATATTGTGGACTGCTCCAAAGCTTCAAACTTATGCAGTGAATTGCCATAAACAGCATTTAAATCGTACACATTATGCCACTGCTCAGCAGAGTTCATACCACCAAAGAGAGAATGTATAAGTTTTTCTCTTCTCTTCGATTTCAATCCAAGGGCTGTGATAACATCACTCAAAACATAGGATCTCTGGGATCCCGTATCAATCAAAGCTCGAACAATCTGGTCTGAATTGACACCTTTTAACCTTATCTGTAGGGTTTGCAAAAACACTTGAGTATTTGCTTGCGACGAAAGTGCTTGACTTTGCGCACTTTGCAACGTTTCGGCGATGGTATTCGACGATGTTGTGCATATTGATCTACAATGCGCTTGGTGACATCTCACACATTTCAAATCAAGTTTGCATATATTTGCACGATGCCCAACTTGACAGCATCGAAAACAAGCTCCCTGATTGGCCAGTTTTCTTCTTTTATGTTGCAACGTCCAAATATCTGTTTTCCTGCAATCTGCCGTGAGATGGCTACCACTGCAAAATATACGTTGCTGAGATTGATAATTCACCAAATCAGCTGCTGTTCTCGTAACAATTTCCCTCCTATAGGGTTTAATATTCCGCTCTTTCGGCTGATTATTTTGGAACCTATCCGAGGCTAAAGGAAGATGTTGCTCGTTGTCTACTTCCCGCTTGATAAACGCCATCAAGCTCAACAGCCGATGTTCCATTGGCGCGGAAGTATCAACATCTGATTTTGTAAAATCGACAGATCGCTGCCACACACGCAGTAGTTGACTTGGGATGCCGGATTCAATCAAAGGGAAAAGCATTGCTGCACATTTGTCCGCGGTAACACCTAACGTGTCAAGAGCTCGCATATGCGCCTCCAACTTGTCGTACAACGACATTAAATCCAAATTAGTTTTTGTCACTGAATTCTGTAGAATAATTTTCAATAATTCACGTACATAAACCTCTATCTGAAGATCTTCGCGACCGAAACGAGCCTTCAAACTCTCCACAATTTTAGGATAATTTTCACCAGTCGCGGGAAAACTCTCAACCAGCCGTCGAGCTCTACTTTCAATGGTCGTCGCTTGTAGTAGATAATGTACCTTGTCACAATCGTCAATTTCAGGATCAGCGTCAATTTTGGCTAATTGGCACCAAAATGGCAGCCAATCTTTCACATCGCCACCAAAACGTTTCAATTCAATGTTGGGCAGCTTATATTTCCGCCGTCTAACAGTACTCGATGCCTGGCTTGCACCATCACCTTCACATGCCGACTCCGCGGCACTGTGTGCGTCCGTCTGACGACCTTGAATTTGTCCTTTGACTTCAAAGTATCTCGTATCATACGAGAGACAGCTATTCAGTTCTGCCTGCAACTCCTCTTCGGTGGCCTCGTCCAAAAGCGCCTCGTAGAGCTGTTGGTTGCCATCAAGCAATTTTTCATATCTTCTTTCAGTTACTTCCCAGACCGCAAAAAGCTTCCCCTTATCCGGTTGCTGACTCTGCAGCAAGGTTTCCAAATCGCCAACTGTTTTTGTGAATGCTCCTCTGAGCACAGAACGATTTTTTTTTAGACGATCCATCGTTGCCGGGTCCTGTCACGGTCGCCACTAATGTTGAATTCGATACCCGAAACTACCATGGATTTAATAATACAACCGAATTTATTTTCTTATCATCGTCTCTCTTAGACGAGCCAATGTTTTCACAACAGCAAATAACTGACTACTAAACTTCTTATATTTTTCACAAAAATGGCAGCTCGTTCAGAGCCTACTAGTATAAAATGTTCTTAGCATGGACAAGGTCCCAGGCGGGAAATAGAATAATTCAAATATAGCTATCGTTCGCAACAACCCCCTTAATGGATCTTGGTCTTCAGTGTGTAGTGCTTAGGAATATGTCTCCAGCACTTAGAATACACTTAGCTGGCGTGGAATTTACCTCAACCCGAGAGTTAGTCAGACGCTGCTGTCTGGTGGAATCAGAATGGAGACTCTTGAGAATGAACTCTGATCGAGACATCAATCGTCGGCCACGTCAAGTGCAAGAGGTGCATTTCGACTCGGATTACCTTGACAATAGTCATCTGAGTGAACCCACTTTGCTCGCTCGTCATCCGCTATGGGAACAGGGATATGCTCCATCTGATGATGGTATCCAAAACAATGTGCGGGTGATTCAATCGGGTCTTAAAGGTGTCTCTTTTGATAATCCTAATTTAAGACCGGCTAGTTAGAATGCAAGGCTTACACAAGAAAGTCAATCTAGACCTGATTGTGGAAATTATGCTCAAGTAGATTCAAATCCACCAGCCCCTGGGTACTTTTCTGAATTTGTAGGTTTCACTCCCTCAAATGTGTCAACAAAACAGGAAGTACACGCCGTACTAACGAACTCCAGCACGTTTAGGAATAAAGATCGTGAAGGAGAATACCGAGTGTGTTGGAATTGTCGTGAACTGGGTCATGGTTTTATGGACTGTCCCGCTCCAATCCAGGGGATATTCTGCTTCGGATGTGGCAAGGAAGGAGTACTAAAACCTAAATGCCCTAGATGCCAAGCGGAAAACTCCAGCAGGAATGCGCTTTCAACGGGGAGGATGCGTATTCCGCTGGCTATTCACTCATCTAGACCCCAAAAGACCGACGTAACCACCAATGTCTACCCCGAATTGCAATGCCGTCAATAAATGCACCCCCAAATCCATGTCCTTCTGTTCTTTTCCATTCGTCTACCAACTCAAAACATGATGCTCGTAAACAGTCATCAAGGCGTTTTAATCGGGCCTGGAGATATTTCACCCTTCGGCGATTTTTGCGGAAAGCTTTTTTAGATTCCAATGTATCCATCCATGGAGACAACCGACCATTTGCCACCATTTCCATCAAAGGTCGGCAGTTGACTGGCTTGCTTGACAGTGGAGCAAGTGTAAGCATCCTCGGAGCAGGGGCGTTGAAGCTGGTTGAGGAGTTGGGCTTGAATATACATTCAATGACTACTGAAGTTCATACCGCTTCTGGCCAAAAGGTGCCTGTACTCGGATTTGTAAGCACATTGGTGCAATTCAAGGAGAAGACGAGGCTAATACGTTTCCTAATATGCCCCAGTTTAATCAATTCAGTTAATCTGGGCATAGACTTCTGGGATGCATTCGATATTGCACCACATTGCTCTGCTGTTGAGTTCGTTCCACAGGAGCCTGGTTATCATCAGTTGTCTCTGGGGGACAAGCAACGGCTCGATGAAGTCGTGCGTCAATTTCCATCGTTTAACCAGCTAGGATTGGGCAAAACCAATTAGTTGTCACACGTGATAGACACAGGTGATGCTCAACCAATTAAACAGCGTCACTACGCAGTGTCACCAGTGGTGCAGAAATTGATGTACGACGAATTGGACCGTATGCTGTCTTTAGGGGTAATTGAGGAGAGTAGGAGTTCCTGGAGCTCTCCGGTCACAATAGTAAGGAAACCCGATAAAGTGTGGTTATGCTTGGACGCCAGACGATTGAACAAGGTAACTGTCAAGGATGCGTACCCTTTGCCGTTGATCGAGGACCTGTTAACACGTCTGCAGTCCACACGCTTTATAACCAGTCTGGACCTAAAAGATGCCTTTTGGCAGATTCCTTTGGATGCAAAATCGCGGGAAAAGACAGCGTTTACAATACCTGGACGTCCTTTGTATCACTTCACTGTCATACCTTTTGGATTGTGCAATGCTCCACAGACTATGTGTCGATTGATGCATAAGGTCATCCCTCACGAGTTGCATGACCAGGTATTCATTTATTTGGACGATTTGCTGATAACAAGTCCAACATTTGATGACTATCTCAAATTGCTGTCTATTGTGGCCAATTTATTACAGCAGGCGAATTTGACCATCAATGTTGAGAAAAGCAAATTCGTCCAAAAAGAAATTCGATACCTAGGTTATGTCATAAGTGATGGTGTCCTAAAGACGGATCCTGAAAAGGTTTCCGGCATCATAGCATATCCACGACCCAAAACGGTAAAGGACGTGAGGAGATTCATGGGGATGGCTGGGTGGTATAGGCGTTTCATCCCAAATTTTTCGACTATTACATCACTTATGACGGATCTGCTGAAAGGTAAAAGAAGGTTCGTATGGAATGAGGCTGCTAATAAGGCTTTCGATCGGACGAAGGAACTTTTAGTGTCTGCACCTGTGTTGATTAACCCAGATTTCTCTCGGCACTTTTATATTCAGTGCGATGCAAGCGCCACTGGCATCGGCAGTGTTTTATTTCAGAAAGATGATGATGGTGGAGAGCATCCCATCGCCTTTATGTCATCGAAGTTGAATGCTGCGCAGCGCAACTAAAGCGTTACCGAACCAGAATGCTTGGCTGCGGTGCAGAGTGTCAAAAGGTTTCGGGCATATGTCGAGGGGCTGCCTTTCACCATTATCACAGACCATGCCAGTCTGAAATGGTTAATGGGCCAGAGAGATCTGTCGGGGAAGGTAGCACGGTGGAGTCTAAAATTACAAGGGTTCAATTTCAACATCGAACATCGAGCAGGCACTCAAAATGTCGTACCAGACGCGTTATCACGAGCACGCGACTCTGAAGGGGGGCCTCATTGTGCTGTTGTTTGTTTTCCTGAGCATCACCAATTGCTAGGGAACATTCCATCACAGGCCTTTCAGGATCCTGATTACATGAATCTCGTCCATCAGATTGAGCAACATCCGGATCAGTTCGAAAACCTGTACACAAAGAACGGAGTTGTGTATATTCATCTAAGATAACACGGAGGTCTTGACTTACATATTCCCAGTGCAAAAGTGTGGGTGTCTGAAGGAGGAAGATAAGTGTTGCTGGCACGTAGTCATGACAGTCCTTTGGGGTCACATTGTGGGATTCGTAAAACACTAGAAGTCTTGCGACGCTATTATTACTGGCCGAAGCTGCGTCAAGATGTCACCAGCTATGTCAACAATTGTTCTATTTGCAAGCAAGTTAAGGCCACGAATGCTACAATGAGACCACCTATGGGTGCTGCCAGGATTACTGATCGGCCAATGCAACGCTTGTTTATTGACTTCATGGGCCCATATCCTCGTTCAAAGCTAGGTAACACCCAGTTGCTGGTGGTGCTCGATCACTATACCAAATTAATTTTGCTCAAGGCCCTACCCAAGGCAACAGCTGAGTCGATGGTGAAATTTTTAAAAAAATATGTATTCTTGACCTTTGGCGTGTCTGAAACCGTCCATACTGACAATGGGGTCCAATTTGTGTCTAAACTCTTCTCGGAATTCCTGGCTCAATATGGGGTGAACCATTGCTACACCCCTTTCTATTCACCCCAAGCTAATGCTTCCGAAAGAGCCAACCAGTCTATTCTAACCGCTATTCGAACCTACAAGGGGACGACCATCGGAATTGGGACGCTAACCTGCCGGAGTCATGTGCCGCATTTCGTAATGTAGTACATGAGTCCACAGGTTGTTCGCCCTATTTCCTGATGTTCGGGTACCAACCTATCCACCATGATTCTGAATACGCGCTTTTGAAGTCTTTACAGGCTTTTGAAGTCTTTACAGGTCATCTACGAGTTGGTAGACGAGAAAGGAAAGGTGCTTTGAAATTACCACGCTAAAGACATCAAAGCGTGAGGACTGATGACTGATGAAGCCAGCGAGTTGTGCCCGGCATTTTGAGACCTCTCGGGGTCTGGGTCGTCCCCACGATTGTTGAGACTCTATCCACTTACATTATAAATAATCCGCTTTCGGAGCACCTTTCGGGACACATTCTTCCGCTACAACATGCTTCCGTCAGGCTAACCTTTCTTCGTCCTAACATTACTGGTATTCTCCGTGTGGTGCCGGAATAAATTATAGTCACGGGCAGCGTAAATTGCAATCCAATTTGGGGATTCAAGATTCGAATCACTTTGAAGTGTCACACGGCGGTGATGTTGACAGATGAATGTCAACATTCAAAAAGTCACCACTGACCGGTGGACAATTCAGCAGTACAGCGAATCTGGTGTCAGATTCCTGTACTTTATGCTTTGGGGAATGCCCTAGTTGCGTCGACATGGAAAGCAATGAGAAATTGGAAATAAACTGCTCTAGCGGTACAGTGAAAATTTTTCTCGACAAAGAAAAAAGGGGATTCGAAGGTGAGAAGCGAAAGAAAGAAGTTCAGTAGATATTTTTTGTGGTGCCTAGAAAATTAATAAAAAGTTGATTTGAACAAAAAAAGGGGAGATTTTGAGGGAAATTTCGGAAAAGAATCCAGTACAAAACTGTCTGAAGTAATAAAAAATAACTTAACTATTGTGCAATATTGGGACTGCGCAAACAAAACAATCGAACAGAAACATTTCACATACATCGCTCCGAGAATGTTCAATGAGCTACCACAATACCTAAAAATATGGTTTCTAGTGCAGATCATTTTAAAAGATACTTAAAATTATACCTCCACGAGTGCCAAAACATGATATTTTGATAATATAGTCTTCATACATTTTTATACAGATAAACAAAGCCCAACAATACATGAACTTTCATAATTTTTACTTTTAATGGTTGCATTGTATAGTTGTATTTTTGATTAAAGCAGCAATAATACAGCTTAAGTCTCATATCGACATTATGTATCAGGTTAGCAAATATATTGTCTATTCAAGAATGAGTTTGTAAATATTTTAAGGATTAATGTTTGCTAAAGTTATAGAAAGTAAAATAAAATTAACATGTATTGTATATTGTTACTCCTCCCTTCATACCACAAGTCTCGACTTACATTGAAGGGAGTAAGAAATATATCAATAAAAAAAAAAAAAAAAACAAAAATATAGTGAAAAATTATTAAACTGTTTGAAACTTTGAAAAAATTTAGTAAAGTGGGTGAAATATTGGAAAATTAAAGTGACTGCTGGGAGAAAGAAGAAAGAGATCTGATCAGTGTGCTTACCAGAAGGCGGTGTTGTTGGCAGACGTTGTGAATTTATTTGGCCTGGACGAAAAATTTCTGTGATTCCTCGAGCGGGCTTATGGTATGGAAGCCGCTAACGCATCTAAGCAGAAGAAAATTTCAATGCTAACGTGTTCTTGGGGCGAGACACCAGCTTCCTTGGTGACGATTCTCATCATTTGACATACGCGTATGGAACCAGATAAGTAATTGCCAAGTAACATATTAATTTTATACCTTAAGCCTTGTGGGAAGGAGAAACTTTCAAGTTCAAAGGTTGATATTGAAGATTTATGACTAGGAGTGTCGAAGAGTAATTGAATGCCGTTTTTACCGCAAACCATTCAACTAATTATAAATAGTTTTTTTTTCGCTAAGTAAATGAATATGAATATTAAACTGAGAAAAAAAGAAACTAAAGGTGTGGGGGAATGTAAAATTTCCTTAGATTTTGCTTTCTTTTTCTTTACTTTTGCATGATTATATATTTAGTTGATTTATTTATTCGAATTTAACATTTTTTTTCAGATTAATTATTTTGGTATTATAGTTTTTACTAATGTTCGAAGAACATTAGTATTAAAATCGATTCGGCCAAAAATTCATATTTCCATATATATATATATATATATATATATATATATATATATATATATATATATATATATATATATATATATATATATATATATATATATATATATATATATATATATATATATATATATATGTATATATATATATATCATCAAAAAATTTCAGTGAGATAATCTCGGGAACGCGCCATCCGATTGAGCTGAAACTTTCAGGATACATTGGTGTATATGCAGAATAGGTCCAGGTCTCTTTAAATGTCAGTTATTGTTATTCTTTTGGCGCCGGCGGCCATTTAAGTGATATTTTTAATATACCTATTATTTCGTGCACACATGATTTTCGCAAAAATAAAGTTAACGAAATAAATTTCTAACGTGTTTTACATATGAATCGGATAATGTTTTGGAATTTTTTAACCCCATGTGTGCGCTGGGTGCCTAAAAAGAGGACGGGAAAATTTGAAAATATTTAAATTTCGATAACTTTTGACACAGCTATTCAATCATTACGAAATTTTCAGGACATATTGATATTATTTAGTTGTAGATTTGTGTAGCTTTTAATGAGCGTGCTGGCAACCCTGTAGCTAGGGCAGGCACTGAAAGTTAAAACCTCCAAATCATCGTCTCTCTTGCAAAAATGCCGTTTCTTCAAAAAAAAAGCCA
This sequence comes from Nemotelus nigrinus, assembly GCA_947369275.1. Lineage (NCBI taxonomy): Eukaryota > Metazoa > Arthropoda > Insecta > Diptera > Stratiomyidae > Nemotelus > Nemotelus nigrinus. Next base: position 94,754,442 of record OX376372.1, on the reverse strand, counting down.
CTCATATGTAAATCTTGTGCTTTGTTTACATAACCAAAAAAAAAAGATATGGTATAACGGGCACGCCTGGTAACTCTTGCCCAATTTACCTATATTTTTAGCATCAAAAACTTCTGTTCACGGAAACTCACGATCCGATGAGCAGAATTATTTGAAATTCACAGAATGTATTGGCCTTAAATAGGACCAGGTCTGATAGAAGTGATTTTGAAATGTGGGCGATTCTGTGCCAGTGGTGCCATCTTGAAAAACCACTAAAAGAGATAACTGTTTTTAGCCCTATAAATTCTGATTGAATCGTTCGATTTTGACGAAACTCACACAATTGCTGGATCTTGCTTTAAGCCACGTTTCGTAGAAATTTGGTTGAAAAATTCGGTTGGAGCTGCCAGCTATGATAATTTTGGTTTCTTCATTTTGAAAAAAAAAATTTGGAAGTGAAAACATTCAAACCATCGAATATTCAAAAAAATGTCCGTTTCTTACAATAAAACCAATCTGTATATAAATCTTATGTTGTATCTACACGTTCAAAATAAAACTTTGGAAATTTCATGTCGGACAAGAACGGTAACCCTCTCCCAGTTAACCTATATTTTTAGCATCAAAAACTTCTGTTCACGGAAACTCACGAACCAATAATCAGATACAGCTGAAATTTACAGAATTCATTGGACTTAAGTAAAACCAGATTTGATAGAAGCGATTTTGAATTGTGGGCAAGTCTTTGCCAGTGGTGCCATCTTGAAAAATTACAAAGAAAAAAAAACAGCTTTTTGCCCTTTGAAATGTGAATAAGTTACCAGATTTTCATGAAATTGACACAGTAGCTGAATCTTACTTTAAGCTCTGTTTGATGAATTTGGTTTAAAAATTCGATTGGTGCTGCCAGCTATGGTAATTTTTGTGTCTTTGGTCTTGAAAATTCGCTCAGGAAAATAAAACTTTTTACCCTATAACTTCCAGTGCAGTCATGAAATCAATACGAATTTCATACAATTAATGAAACCTGTCATAAACATTATTCAGGCCAAATTTGTTTGAAAAGCCGTGATAGGGTTGCCAGCTATTGTTGGTTTTGTGTTTAATTGCAATATCTTTATTAAGCGGTTTTATCGTAGAATTTTCAAATGGTAATGATATTGTAGTGACAATAAACAGCAAATATTAAGCTTTCGGTCATTTGAAAAAACTCGCTGCATGTAACCCTAAATTTCTTTATACTCCTTTAACTTCGAATGTAATTAAACAACGTGAAGCAGATTTGATATATTCTTGGCTTTGATACTGGCAGAAGGTTGCCAGTACGAGTCGGTTGTGCTACTTTTGTATCAATAAATGCTTACAGTTAGTATTCATACCGGAAACATTTGCAATGAAAATAAATAACCAATGTTTCAATTCCCAAAGCTCTGCAAATTTTTCAGATCGCAGCCCCAAACACCAACTTCAGTTACAGTGCTGCAGGCACTGAGCTTTTTCTTCATTGATGTTATATGAGATGCTGCTTTCAAAATTTTGTGAAATAAGCAACTGATAACGAATATAATCAACCCGTGTTTTCTCTCATGAACGTTGAAATTCATGCCAGTGGTAATATCTGAAACCTTGCACCATATGAGTTTTAATGCATTCTTGAGACCAAAGTAAAACGATGCGTTTGAAACAGTTTGGCCGTAATAAGCAGCTCATGTGGTGGAATATGCACTCAAAACCTGCACGATTCATCTACTGTTCTTCGAACATCAGTGTTTCTAGTGGTTCAGGTGCGCTAGAGTTTTTTTTCGTTATATTTATTTGTTGGTGTTAGTATTTTATCCCTACAATTGGATCACATTTTTTTATTCAAAAAAAAAAAAATGGAAAGAAAAATGTATGATCAATGTGAACTCCACTCCGGC
>OX376372.1:94659928-94752341 GCA_947369275.1 Nemotelus nigrinus | reverse complement strand
TATATATATATATATATATATATATATATATATATATATATATATATATATATATATATATATATATATATATATATATATATATATATATATATATATATATATATACATATATATATATATATATATATTATATATAATATATATATATATATATACATATATATATATATATATATATATATATATATATATATATATATATATATATCTATATATATATATATATATATATATATATAAGTATATATATCATCAAAAAATTTCAGTGAAAAAATCTCAGGAACGCGCCATCCGATTGAACTGAAATTTTTAGAACACGTTGGTAAATATGCAGAATAGTGCCAGGTCTCAGAAAAAGTAAAAAATCTTTAACCCTTTGGCGCCGGCGGCCATTTTAGTAATATTTTTAATATACCTATTTTTCCGTACACAAATAAGTATTGCAAAAATAAAGTTAACAAAATAAATTTCGAACGTGTTTTACATGTGAATCGGATAATGTTTTGAAATTTTTTAACCCCATGTGTGCGCTGGGTGCCTAAAAAGAGAACCGGAAAATTTGGAAATTTTTAAATTGCGATAACTTTAGACAGAGCTATTCAATCATTACCAAATTTTTAGAACATATTAATATTAGTTAGTTGTAAATTTGTATAGCTTTTAATGAGCGTGCTGGCAACCCTGAAGCTAGGGCAGGCACTGAAAGTGAAAACCTCCAAATTATCGTCTCTCTTGAAAAAATGCCGCTTCTTCAAAAAAAAGCCACTCATATGTAAATTTCGTGTTTTTTTGACATGGACCAAAAAAAAATTTGATATGGTATAACGGACACGCCTGGTAACCCTTGCCCAATTTACCTATATTTTTAGCATCAAAAACTTCTGTTCACGGAAACTCACGATCCAATAAGCAGAATTAATTGAAATTTGCAGAATGTATTGGTCTTAAATAGGACCAAGTCTGATAGAAGTAATTTTGAAATGCGGGCGATTCTGTGCCAGTGGTGCCATCTTGAAAAATCACTAAAAAAGATATTTGCTTTTAGCCCTATAAATTCTGATTGAATCGTTCGATTTTGACGAAATTCACACAGTAGCTGGACCTTATTTTAAGCCACGTTTGGTCGAAATTTGGTTGAAAAATTCGGTTGGAGCTGCCAGCTATGATAATTTTGGTGTCTTAAATTTGAAAAAATAAAAATTTGGAAGTGAAAACATTCAAATCATCGAATATCCTAAAAATGTCCGTTTCTTACAATAAAACCAATCTGTATACTAATCTTATGCTTTATCTACGCGTTCAAAGTAAAACTTTGGAAATTTCATGTCGGAAAAGATCGGTAACCATCTCCCAGTTAACCTATATTTTTAGCATCAAAAACTTCTGTTCACGGGAATTCACGAACCAATAATCAGATACCATTGAAATTTACATAATGCATTGGACTTAAGTAGAACCAGGTTTGATAGAAGCGATTTTGAATTGTGGGCAACTCTGTGCCAGTGGTGCCATCTTGAAAAATTACAAAGAAAAAAAAACCGCTTTTTGCCCTATGAAATGTGAATGAGTAACCAGATTTTCATGAAATCGACACAGTAACTGCACCTTACTCTAAACTCTGTTTGATAGAAATTTGGTTGAAAAATTCGATTGGTGCTGCCAGCTATGGTAAGTTTTGTGTCTTTGGATTTGAAAATTCTCTCAGGAAAATAAAACTTTTTGCCCTATAACTTCCAGTGCAGTCACGAAATCAATACGAGTTTCATACAATTAATGGAACCTATTATAAGCATTATCCAGGCCAAATTTGGTTGAAAAGCCTCGATAGGGTTGCCAGCTATTGTTGGTTTTGTGTTTGTTTGCAATATCTTTATTAAGCAGTTTTATCGTAGAATTTTCAATTGGTAATGATATTGTAGTGACAATAAACAGCAAATATTAAGCTTTCGATTATTTGAAAAAACTCGCTGCAGGTAACCCTAAATTTCTTTATACTCCTATAACTTCGAATGTAATATAACAACGTGAAGCAGATTTGATATATTCTTGGCTTTGATACTGGCGAAAGGTTGCCAGCACGAGTCGGTTGTGCTACTTTTGTATCAATAAATGCTTACAGTTAGTATTCATACCGGAAACATTTACAATGAATATAAATAACCGATGTTTCAATCCCAAAGTTCTACAAATTTTTCGGATCGCAGCCCCAAACACCAACTTCAGTTACAGTGCTGCAGGCACTGAACATTTTCTTCATTGATGTTATATGAGATACTGCTTTCAAAGTTTGGTGAAATAAGCAACTGATAACGAATATAATTAACAAGTGTTTTTCTTTCATAAACTTTGAAACCCATGCCAGTGGTAATATCTGAAACCTTCTACCATATGAGTTATAATGCATTCTTGAGACCAAAGTAAAACCTGGCATTTGAAACAGTTTGGCCGTAATAAGCAGCTCATGTGGTGGAATATGCACTCAAAACCTGCACGATTCTTTTACTGTTCTTCGAACATTAGTGTTTCTAGCGGTTCAGGTGCGCTAGAGTTTTTTTTGTATTTGATTTTATTTTAAGCCAAGCAAGGCATATCACAAACAAATCACATTTTGAATTAAATATAAGTTTTCTTAAACTACACTATAACAAATTAGCATAAATAATTTTAAGTCCATGTTCCAAACTTCTATTTGGTTGTCAATTTGAGGAATTTATAAGGAAAAATGTTTTTTTTAAAAGATTTTAGAGCCTTGAATAAAGCATAGTTGAAACTTGTCTTGGGAATAGATCAGGAACAGTAGTTGGAAAAGTTGTTAAATATTTTGCAGCATTTATTGATGGGCTCCCTGTTACCATAAACAGTACGATGCTGATGTTAATTGAGAAGACGTGTATATCTAGTACGTCTTACAGAGTTATTGAAAGTGATTTTATTCGAAAGATACTCAACGTTGATCAAGCCCCTAATTGCATCAAAAATGAAACATGAGCATATTACCGTTCTGCTCGAAGAAAGTGTCTCAAGTGATAAAAGGCATAATCTGTAATTATAAGATGGCAAACTATCAAAGTTGTGTGGGTTATATATATATCTCTCAAAGCAACTGCTTTTGGATGGATTCCAATCTATCGCTATAACAGTTGAAAATGGGATTCCAAACGATGCCACCATATTCCAGCTGCTTTTGGATGAATTCCAATCTATCGCTATAACAGTTGAAAATGGGATTCCAAACGATGCAACCATATTCCAATATTGGGCGAACTAAGGATACGTAAAGAGATTTTGTAGCCCATAAGTTCTTAAATTCTTTCGCACGTCTCTTAATGAATCCTAATTGCTTGCTGGCTCTTGCTAGAACTTTGTCGTACTGAAGATTGAAGCGCAGCTTTTTATCTAGAACGACTCCGAGATCTACAACACTATCCACTTTTTTCAGCAACTGATTACTAAGGCGGTAATCAAAATTTAATCTAATTTTTTTTTTATCATAATTGAAAGTTAATTCAAAATAATAACAGGGAAATTATAAGAATCGATGAAGAAACAATAATCGTAAAAAAACGAAACAAAATGAGGATTAATCAAACGTGTGACGAACGAAAAATGTTAATGGAAAAAAGTGCACTGATACATTTTAATAATTGTGAAATTAAAATCATGGATCATTACTTTTCAAATGTAAAAAAAACATTCAATGAATGATTCTATTACCAATCGGCTACATTTACTCAAATTTTTACTGACAAAGTAACTTTAGAGGACATAATTGTCAGAAACACGAAAAACATAAATCAAATTGAAGAGTTATAGCTTAAGGTAGAGATATCATACGGATTTAATATAAGTTTTGTAATAATAATAATAATAATTTTGATACATGTAACATTTACTTACCTAAGAAATCCAAAAAATTTCAAAATACAAATAGATCATCGGATCCAGGCGAATCCTAACCAGAAGGGGGGAGAAGTCACATATCAAAATGAGTTGGATATGATAATTAAGAATGTAATGCGACACCTCCCACAGGTAGTCAAGTAGACAGTCAATGCTAAACGCAACATAAACATTTTGCAATCAAGCGAAGCATGAGAAAAATAGTAATATGAAGACAATTGAAGAATGCAGACACTAGGTCAGTATTCAATTCACATTAAATGAAACTGAGGTGTGGCTCATCCTCCAGTCCGTGTTTAGATTAAAGACAAAAACGCTGTCCGTAAAAATGTGAATAAAAGTATCTTAGAAGTCACAAATTGTGTGTTGTTATTTTAAATTGCGTGGAGTTGTTACTAATTTTCGAAGAAAATTAGTATTAAACTCGTTTTGCCGTCATGCCTAAAAGTAGACAAGGATTTTTTTTCACATTTTGATTTGTCATTCCTTTTGACAAAAACATTGGATCATCGTGAAAATTTTAAAGCGTATTGATGTTGGCTAGGACTTAGTATAGCTGAGTTTTCAAGGTTGTGCAGGTAACCCTGTAGCTACAGCAGGCTCCTGAAAAAAATTCTTCAAATCATAGACCCTCCTAAAAAATTTTTGATTTTTGAAAAAAATTTCAAATCATTGATAAATTTTGGCTTTTGTCCATCATGTCAAATTGAAATTTTGAAAATTCCGATTTGCACAAGAATGGCAACCCATCACCAAATTACCTCTATTTTCAGCACTCGAAAGTTCTGTTCAGGAGAACTGACGACCAGATTATCCGATCATTATGAAATTTAAAGGATATGTTGGTATTAGCTAGGACCAGGTCTGATAGAAGTGATTTTGAAATGCCGGCAACCCTGTGGCAATGGTACCATCTCGAAAAATCACCCAGAAAAAAAACGGTTTTTGGCCTATAACGTCCGGTTCAGCCATAAAATTTTAACGAAATTCACACAGTACTTGAACCTTACTTTAGATAACGTTTGGTGAAAATTTCGCTAAAAAATTAGAATTGCCAGTTATGGTGATTCTTGTCTCCTAAATCTTGCAAATTTGCTCAGCAAAATAAAGCTTATTTCCCTATAACTTCCGGTCCAGTCATGAAATCAAAACGAACTTCATGCAGTAAATGGACCTTATTGAAAGCCAAATGTTGTAGGAATTTTGTAAGAAAATCATGAAAGGGCTGCCAGCTATGATCGTTTTTGTAATTTTTTGGAATTTCTTTGCTGAGCGATTTGTCATTAGATTTGCAAATGGGAATGATCCTGCAATGAAAATTAACAATAAATATTAGCGATTTAAAAATTTGGAAAGTTTTGAGGGTGGCAACCCAACATTTTTTTTTCACCTGTACAACAAATTTACTGGTTGGGCTTAACTTAACGTGAAGCAGATTTGGTATGTATTTTGCTTTGCTGCTGACACAGAGTAACCAGCACTGGCCATTTTCGTAAATATTGCACCAACGGATACTTCAAATTACGTACTCATATGCAAAGTATTAGCATTAAAAATAAGAAACCAATTTTTAAATTTTCCGAGTTTTGAACATTTTTCGGATGGCAGCCTCAAACAACGTTTAACCGCGGAAACTTTCGATGAAATCCTCCGATGAGAACGAAATTCAAAGGATAAGCTGATTTAAGTATGAGCTTGTCATGGTAAACTTATTGCTGCTTCGTTGGGAAAGTTTTGCCAGCACTGAAAATTTTCATCATTTGTGTTATATTTGAGTTTTGTTGCTTTGGATAAGGAATGGTTGATATTATTCTACAAAAAAGTGTATTACGTCTTTCCACGTTTTTTTGTCATCCAAAGACAATTTCTTCGAAAATTACATTTCTAGCGGTTCTGATGCGCTAGTTTTTTTTTTTTTTGAAGAGTCTGAAAAGACATTACAAGACTTGCTCTTAGTAGTGTGGAAATTGTATAAATATGGATTTAGTGTTTTTCTGTTTTTTTTTGAACCAAGTCTTGAGTTTTGATGAAAGAAATATGGTGAGTATGATGATGCAGAATCCTTAGCATGTCCAGGTACTGAGTTTGTAGTTTAATTTGATGGCGTTTATTTTCAGTATGTTATCCAAATATAGTTCTTTCAGCATTTCCAAAGATAGTATTTTTTCGATCTCACCGTTGTTATGCCCTAGTTGAATGATTCGTAGTAGCAATTGAATGTTCGATATCTCAGAAGATATACATTTTTTCTGGTTAATGAGGATGCTCGTGTTCTGGAAGGTGATTAAGTAAGTTCCACGTTGTTGTTGTTCTGTTCCGTTGGTGTTGATTAGCCCGTCGAAATCGTTAAGGAATATTACTCCAGGTGCCAGCTCTTCTAAGGATGGTAAATGGTGACCAATCGTTCTTGAAAAACTAGTTTTCTTACTCTTAAATATGTCTGTTATACATTTTACGGTATTTAAATCTACATTATTTTGCATGAGTTTAAAATGCAAAAAATTTTTCGTTATTTTTATAGAATGTATTGATAATAGATTTTATTTACTAGATTTTGTTTTCTTATAGGTCTAATTAAATATTATTGGAAATTTTCTTCGGAAGCTGTTGGAACGTTAATGTTATAAAGTATATGAGTTTTATTTTGAAAAACATTTACATCGGAAAATTGCAATGCATCTTCGACGTTATGGTATGGAATATGTCTTTTGGAAAAATTATCTAAGATATTTGCAATTTCATCTTTTGAAAGGATATTCGCATTAACGATGTTGGCTCTTGCCAATTGGATTGACTGAGTTAGGCTTACAAGATCTTTTTTAACTATTCTTATTTTGTATTGGGTGCTTAAGGCAAGTGTTTTCTCGAAAATTTGTCTCTTTTAATAGTATTTAGTATTTCATTCGCAATGTTAGTAATTCTATTGATTACTGTGCTCTTGATTTCTAAAGAATTGTTTGTCATTATTTTTGAGTAGGTCATTGATCCTTCTTTCCAGTAATGCGTTATCATCATAATCAGGATTTTCCGCTATCCATTTGATAGCGGAACCAATAAAATTGAGAGATCTTTTCTTTCTTTGCTGATCTATTTCGGTGATTAAATTTTCAATTTGATTTAGTTCAAAGTCTTGGAGATGATGGTGTTCCTTCAGAGTGGCTGAAGCTTCCAAGGCAAAGTTCGTGTACTGATCTATGGGGATGATATGAAACAGTTTAATGTTTCCTTTCTGAATTCGTGCCGTTCCGATGTCGAGACTCAAGAATTGTGAGTTGGAGTAATCGATAATTTGGATGTTGGCGTTTGCTAATGCAAAGCAAAATCTGTCACTTTTGTGAACAGTTCTCCCTGATATGGTAATGACTAAGGTTGTTCTATCTTCCCTAATGATTTCCTTGCGGTATCTAGCTGTTAATTTGCTCCCTACGCGTTTGTTAACCTTCACATATATTTGTTGCCCTATTTCATAATCCTTGATTGGCTGCCTAACTTTGTTGTGCGTTTGGAGATCCTTACTCTGTTTCTTTTTCAGCTGCTCTACGTTGTCTCTTCTTGACTTTTCTAATTGTTCCAGTTCTGTGGAAACGACCCGACTGTAAAACAATTCGATGGGTGTTTTTTCCGGTGACCGAGTGAATGCTTGAGTTATATTCGTAAACGGAGCGCTGTAATTGTTCCTCGAAAGTTCTATGAGTGCCATCCGTTTCAAAACATCTCATAATTTCCGTTAGCGTGGAATGAAATCTCTCAACTTGACGATTCACCTCGCTCTTGTACGCCGGAGTTTTGTAGATGCTAGTCCCGAATGGGTCTTGCATCATGAATAATATTGATGCGGAATTGAGCGACTTATCTCCGTTCATAACCACGTATTTGGGTACCCCATAAAAAAAGAAAAGCTCTCGAAGGGGTTTTCGCAAAGATGTGCTCTTGACTTAAGCAATCTTGCCTATGCGAACTTTGTGAACTTGTCTATCACCGTAAGGATAAGATGTTTTTCGGTAGAGTAGATGTCTTAGTGTAACGTATGACCGGGGAATTCGGGAATCGGCGTGGGTTTTAGGTAAAGCTTGTTTAGCTACCGATCGTACTTGTTTTCTTTGCAGATCAAACACTGCTTTACAAAACGCTTGATTTTGAAGTTCACCTAAGGTAAAAAATATTGCTGGAGAATTTGAAGCTTGTTTTCATGGGCGTTCCTATGCGCTCTCTTATGAAACCTAAGGATGATTTCTTCCTGTTCACTTTTGTTTTGGACGCTAGTTACTTCTATTTGCGTAAACTTTGTCTTGTAATTGCTGAAAAATAGTGCGTAGATCTCTTGTATCAGACCCATTAGTTCTTCTCTTGCTTTGATGCCGTTGATAACATTTGGGCTTAGATATCTTTTAAATATGTCTATCAGGCTCTCGCGCGTATACTCTCGTTCAGTAAACGTATGCTTCCAGTAGTTGAGGAAAGGTTTCTGAAGTTGGTATTGGGTTTGCTCTCCCACCTTTAGAATGATCTGATTTCGAAAAGTATTTTCAGGAGTTTCGACTGAAGCGATGAGATGTTGCGATGAGCTTTCATCACTATGAGTACAGGTTGTCATGGAGTTGATATCTGGAAGTCGAGACAGTGCATCTGCAACTTCGTTCAGTTTTCCGAGTTTACAGTGGTTAGATCAAAATCTTTATCGAAGTCCGGATTAATGAGCAACACATTCTGGGAGACAAGGGAGATTTTAATTTTCTCGGAAGCATCTAAACAATTCGCGTCCAAATAAATTCACGGTTTCCGATTGTGTTGCTAACCTGACTGTTTGATGACAGAGGACTGACTGCCAGCATGACATCGCCCAGCCATTCCAGTCAAATTGGCAAAATTCCAGTCAGCTGATATGTTGAAAGTTAATGATGTGTTCCATTTTGAAAATTTGACCAAGCTAATAGTGGTTCAATAAACTGTTGATTTGTACCAAAATTTTCTTCAATATAAAATTGAAATTTCGCGGGTTCTTTGTATAGTACAGTTGAAGTTCGCATTCGTTTTAAAACTATATCTTTTGTTCATAAGGCAGCGAGGAGCTGGTTAATTTAAAAAATGAATGTTGGCGCAATCGGAACCTTGTTCGCCGGTTTCTCCAATGGGGGTCTCCGTGCCATTAGCCACCGATGACTGCTCCACGCCTATGTAATTGATAAGGGTTTTAAAGGGTTCGTTTCTTCCTGGTGTAAGTTTCTTTCGTATTTTGCTACTTATTCTTGTTGCTCAGAGTTACTTATGTGGAATGTGCGCTGCTGTTTTTTCGGGTGAAGGGCGCAAGGATGTGAAGCTCATTTAACGGTAGTTGAGAGCCTATTTATGGGTCTATTTTGGTAGTTTACGGTGGCAGAATGGATTGAACGGTCTAATTCTGTAGAAATTTCTCTCAAAAGCTTTAAATTCTTACTCCTTCTCAATTACTTCCATTAATGTAGTTATGATATTGTTAGTTAGTTACCAATAAGCTATCTCCTAGTGCAAACCATTTGGATTATTAAGAACAATAAATCATTTGTGTAATAGCCGGGTGTTTTACGGAAAATAAACAATTATCTTCAATATTTGGTGCCAAAACCCGGGAACGAAAACGTGGTAACTCAATTGTGAAACGACATTGCTTGTTTTTTTCAAAAATGGAATTAGCAATTCGTGCAGTCTCCCGAGATATTCAACGATATTAACGGTAAAACGCAGGATGAAATTATCCAAAACTGTGAAAGCATTTTGGAAGTTAATGGTTTTAAAGCAACGATTAACGGCTGCCCATGGAAGCTTTTGCAAGGTTAATATAGAGGTACGTTCTTTTTTAAAACCAGATGAACTTTTAAAAGAAAGTGAAGCAATTGTGGATTATGAGGGTAGAGCCATAACCACACTTGCAAGGTTGGATCAGCGTATCGGTAAATTTAATTCGGTTCAACAATCACGTGTAATGCAAGCGAATCCCATACCGATGCATATTGAAAGCAGTAATACAGTTAGACTGCCGAAACTAGAATTGAAAAGCTTTTCAGGAGATTTTCGTGAATGGCTTCCATTTTGGGAGCAATTCAAGACAACAATTCATGAAAATGATGCGTTAAGGCAACGTAGCACCTCCAAATTTTTGAAAAATCGATTTTTGTTTTTTGATTGAATATGTTAGAATGGAGCTTTAAAAACATGATTTTAATAATATAAAATTGAAATTCTAAAAAAAAAAAAATTTGTGAGTAAATATAGCGAAGCGGCCCAAGGTCATTTTTTCTATGATTTTCGTTGACTTCGCTATATCGCTACATCGACTTAACCCAAAGTGTAGATAAAGATAAGTGAATCATTTTCTTTAAAAGAAGCAAAAAAACAGTTAGCCTTGGAAAAAAAAACAAAAAAAATTGCTGTAAAAAAGTGTAGAATCTCCAAAAAAAGTTCAACTGACACTAAAATTAATGAAAAATTTTGCTACATATTATGGCCTAGCTATACGACGAAATCCTGGTTCAGTTGAAAATATGCGCAAACAAATTTAGGCAGCATATTACCGCAAAATTTCAACTGATGAGAACCCTCAACACTGTTATTGTCCTGTTGGAGAAACGACTTGGTGTAACTGGCGCAAGGCGGAGGCAGCTGGTGGTAATACTTTAAAAAGTTTCAATCAACCTCCACCTTTAGATGATGAAGTACAAGAATTTGATGAAGATTTATCATCAGAAGATTTATTAAAGCGCTGCTTGGGCAATTTTACGCAGAATGATAACGAAAGCTATAATTCTTGTGTTTGCAATTTGGCCCCCAAACATACTTTTTGTGGGAAAACGTGCTAAATATGGCTGCAAATATTTCTGCATGTACATTTAATGAAGGATTTATAGCTATCTTGAAAATAATGCAAGTAATGGGAGTTTTGATTAGCGAACGTGCGCTGGAACATGCAGAACATAGAGATGCTGCAAGAATCAACCAGGCGGAAAAACACTCGACTGAAGCATCTAAAGAGACCAGAATTGCTCGAAGGGAGCAAAAATCTTTGGAAGAGTATGAGCAAGAAAAAGGTACATTGCATGGTCCAGGCATCGCAGATTAATTTTCGGTAAGATTTATTGCAAAAAAATATTGAATTTTAACTTTAAGCGCGATTTTCTCGAAACAACGTTTTGCAAGTTGGCGTGCATGATTAAGAAAAACAATATTATCCAATCGTTCTGAAATTTTAACACGTTATTTTGCACATGTTGAAGCTCAGAATGAACTACGGATGTAAAAATCAGCACAAAATTTTTTTTGTTATAACCGAGTTCTGGGGGAAAAAAAACTCGATTTTCGAAAAAACGTCGCCATTTTGTTATTTTTCAACCAAATTTTTTTTTTTTTAGTTCATTTGAAGGCCGCTTTGATGTTGATCAAAACCACGTTTTTGTTTGTTTTTTCAGACTTTCCTGAGGACAGTTATCATGCACGCCAGGTTTTTTTGGTGTATTTTCCAAAAAATTGTAGCAGACGACAGGGGGCAACAAAACATTTTTAACAATTTGTTTAATGTAGTATAAAAAAAGTAAAGTATCTGTAAAAAGTTTCATTAAGATAGGTTTTTTTATTCAATTAAAAACAAGCCTTTGGAAATAACATTTATTTTTCAATTTGAAGGTGCTACGTCCCCTTAAGTGGAGCTAATAAATTTAACTATTTACAACCAGATGTCAAAGGTAAAGCAAGCGAAACTTTAGCTGGCTTCACGCCAACGCCACAGTGCTATGAATCTGGCATAGCATTACTTCAAGAAGAATTTGGAAGATAAGAGAAACTGATTGATAAAAACATGCAAACTTTAATGAATTTACCGGCAGTTAGTTCTCAAACTGATGCCAAAGCATTGCAAAAACTATACAATACGGTCTTAGCGTGTTTTCGATCACTAACCGCAATGCAGGTCTCATTAAGCCAGCCCCTGGACACGGACGGTATAACTTTCCACCATTAGCCCCTTCAATCCTCTCGCGCACAAAGCATGTTAAAGCTGCCTTTACGCTATTTCGACCTCATTGTCAAATTGGAGGCGAACTACTTGAATTTGACTCGATTTGACAATGAGTAGCTAAAAAATTACTACCATCCCCTTCAATGTAAATCTTATGGGCATGTCCACTCTATTTCTACTACCTCACTGCATTAAGCACATATTCTGTCATGCTCAAATTGAAACTCTTTCATTGCCTATCAAACGAACTCCGAGTGAGTTTTTATCGTGTTCAAGATGACTCTGACACCGGGGCTAGACTAGCAATTTACCCTGCCATATCCGATGGTAGCGACTGTCAAATGTATGGTATGCCATCTGTGCATGGGCAATTTCATGCCATGCAATTTCATTTCGAAAATGCCTTTGAACAGTGAACAAGTACGGGCCGTAATGCAGAATAATGATGTCAAGCTAGAATGTCAAAGTGTCACGAAAATGTTAATTGTGCAGGTTGTGTTAAAGTGAGTGAATTGAAAAGAAAGTCAGATGCGCGGAACAGTGCTAGTGAACAGCAAAAACACAAATTAATGCGGTGCGTGCGGTATAATTGGAAAAATTCGCTCCGAAATGTTTCAGTTGTTGTGAGGTTATGTCATGTAATGGTAGTACAAAAGAGAATTGATTGGGATTTTGCCGTATATGTTAAATTGGTTGTTTGTATTAAATTAGGCCCGTTAACATTAATGCGGCAATTTCCTAGTCAAATACCAAGACGAATTAGATCCGGAAGAAATGTGTGTGACATTTGAGAACGTCAGCGGCTGCGACGAAGCCACAAAATAATTGAAAGTAGTTGAATTTATGAAAAATCCAGACAAGTTTTCAAATCTTGTTAGCAAACTACCAAAGGGTGTTTTTCTCATTGTACCTCCTAGAACAGGCAAAACTCTACTGGCTCGCGCTGTGGCTGGAGAAACCACTTTTCTCTTTTTCCATGCAGCTGGGCCGGAATTCGAAGAAGTTCTAGTCGAGCAAGTTGCCGGAAGGGTTCAAGATATTTTCAGTGTGCTGCTAGGCCTTTTAATTTATGGGTGTACAATTATTCATCTTTTAATCGTATAGCAGAAGCGGCCAAGGAAAAAGCACCATGTGTGATATTTATTGATGAAATCTATTCAGTGGGGGGCGAAACCAGCTAATTCTGTGCTGCATCCATTTGGAAATCAAATAATCAATCAGCTGCTATCCGAAATTGATGGTTTCCATCAAAACAAAAGAGTTATGATTTTAGGAGCAACAAACCAACGAGATGATTTAGACGAAGCCCTGCTAAGACCCGGTCGTTTGGACGTTGAGGTAAATCGCAAAAGTCGGTTTTCAGTGCAGTTTGTGAAGGATGTTTTATTTTCTAGGTGGTTGTCCCGACGCCAGACTTCCGAACGTAAGGAAATATTATATATGTATTTAGCAAAAGTCTTATAAGATGACATTGACATTGATATGTTGGCGAGGGGTACTACTGGCTTCACAGAAGCTGACTTGCAAAATATGGTTAATCAGGCCGCTCTTAGGTAATGTTTTAAAATTTTTTCTTTGTTGGTGCTTCCTAGAACATAACATAAGTAACAAACATTAAATATATGTAAAGGGCCGCAATCGATGGAGCGGACAATGTCACAAAGAAGCTTTTAGAAGCAACAAGAGACATAGTACTGATGGGACCTAAAAGAAAGTCTCGTTTACTGGATGAACAAGCAAACAAAATCACCGCATACCATGAAGGTGGATATGCTATCGTGGTACATTTTACGAAAGAGGCACATCCGCTGCACAAAGTGACAATCATGCCAAGAGACCCGTCTCTCGGTCATACTGCATATATAACTGAAAAAGAACGATATCATGTGACAAAGGTACAGCTACTGGCTATGATGGATACAATGATGGGTGGACGTCCAGCAGAAGAACTTATTTTCGGAGCTGAAAAAAATTACATTGGGTTTGTTGATTTATTAATCACGTAAAATAGTTATTATGTTTACCTTTGATTTGATCACCAGGTGCAAGCAGTGACATAAAACAAGCAGCATCAATCGCTTAACATATGGCTAAAGAATCGGGCATATTGGAACGTGCTGGGTTGTGGACTATAGAAGGAGCAAAAGGCCTAATGCCAAGCAAAAATTTGGGACCAAATACGATTGAAGTTGTCGATGTAGAAATTAAGAAAATTCTTAGTGATATTTACGAACGAACAAAGCGATTTTAAAAGCTCACTCAAAAGAACACAAAACTTTAGCAGAGCAATAACGTCCGGGGCAGAAAATCTAGTGATGCATATGCTTCATAGAAGATAAGCTTTAGCGATTAGAAATAATATTGTAAACAGATTGCAAAAGTTTTGAAATAACTTTGTGCAAAACAAGGTATCGGAAATCATACAAATTGCAAGTATTGGAAATAACTAATGTCTACATCTGCTAAAAAAAATTTAAAAAAAAAATACATAAAGAATCTACAAGTGTGGAATATTATCATTCATTTATATTTTATAGATAATTTATTGCTACATCATAAATAAATATTTTCAAGCAAAGCTTCTCTTAAATTTTACAATGCGTACTTCTGTTTGTTAAATAATAACAATGGGGTCAGTTTCATTGCAAAGCCTCTTCTTCATACGAGCTGTAAGCTGCTTAGTCAAGAAACAAGCAATTAAATAATAATAATCCCCCACAATATCCATTATTGATTAACTACATATAAATTTACTTGCAAAATTTGAAATACCATTAATTATGGCGCGAAATCTGATTGTAATAAACCACATTATAGCTAGTTTATATGCCATGCTCTAGGTAGCATTGATATCAATGCCTGCCCAAATTGACGTCATAGCTAAAACAATTACGTAGCCTCAAGGCCCGTACTTCTAAGAGGCATTGAGTGAACACGTGTGCTGCATGTGAACTTTGAATGCCGTTCAAAAGTGACTTGAAGTTGAAAGCGAAGATATTTTGCTGTTAATGAAATCTCGGCGTATATGATAAGTAAATTGTTGGATAAGCGAGGAAAATTCCAGATTTATTTAAACCTCCGCGTGTATGATACCAAAACAAACAAATTATACCATAAACGAGTAAAATTTCAGATGAAGCTGAAACTATTACATGATTTGCTGGGAGTATGAAGGGTGATGGCGTAGAAATAATTTTTAAAAAATATGCTGATCATCAATCGTTTCAAATTTAAATGATTTATCTTTTAATTATAATATATATTTAATTTTACTATCCAAAATGTCATCAAAAATAAACTTCTTCCCAATTTCTCATCATATCATAATTTGTAGTATTTTATTGCTCAGCGAGATCTTGACCACGTTGCCATCGCATGTGACAGGGAAACCGGATAGTTGAGTCCCAGTCACAGCGTAAGAAGTTAGTTAATAACCAGCGTGCGGACTCCGTATATGTATACGGACCAAAAATCCAGTGAATTAGCCTGAGATGGTATTGTTGATCAGCCTGGAAAACTGGGAAAAATTTCATGGGACAGAAAGAGATGCAAGATAAGATTCGGCGACTACATACTCAGGCTAGGCTTTGCGTTACTCACATACGGCTCACTCTCGCAAAAAATACTAGCACACCCTCAGGTTGCTTTGACAGATAATGCATTGCGTAAATGGAGGCGCAATTTCAATGTCAAAGTGTTTTTCCTGGAAAACGGAAGGAGTTCATCCACTTATTCTATACACTTTGTCCTGGTGCCGAAATATAGGTAGCTACGTGGTGCGTGGGCAAATGTCACGCCATATCATTTCAAATATGTCGCTGAGCAGTTAAAAAGTGCGCGCTATCCGAGGTCTGAGAGCTCTGCAAGAGCTGGAGCAACTTGGAATCGAAGAAACGCGGAAACTGAGGAAGAAGCCAGCATATTGGGTTAATCCTTTTTTGCAAAAGCGATCCGCTTTCAGTTTAGAAGCGAATCTTCTAAACGATTTGCTGTGGGAAAACGGGAGTAATTTTCGCAATTTCTGCCGGCTATCGATTGATAGTTTCGAATTGCTGTTGCAAAAGCTGAGAGTTGGATGTGAATAGCATAATTATTTTAAAGTTTTGTCTGCATAGGTTGATTGAAGAATAAGAAAAATAGATACTGTGCTACGGTACGCTATACCGGTGAGAACGAGGCTAGCTATAACGTTCTGGTATATAGCGTCCGGAGACTCGTACAGGTCGTAAGAGTATCTTACACGAGTGTCTCGGAAGACCATAGGTTGTTTCGTACCAGAGGTTTTAGAAGCAGCCCGAATATTTTAAGGTAAAGGTTATTGGGAGACTTTCCTTAATTTAAAACGAGTATTTCCAAATGCCGTCAACTGAATCCGAATGCCTCGAGATCGCTCAGGATTTTAGTAGCCTCTGGGATTTCCCACATACGCTTGGAGCAATTGATGGGAAACATATCAGAATAAATGCACCACCAAGCTCTGGTTCCGATTTTGATAATTATAAAGGATTTTTCAGCATGGCACTGCTTGCGGTTGTGAACGCGCACAGCCAATTCATATACATAAATGTAGGAGCGAATGGGCAAGCATCTGACACTCTTGTATATGGAGGGTCAAATCTGTACAAATCCATTAAAGAGGGGAAATGTAGCCTGCCACCACGATCGAAATTTAGAGGGCAGGTGGAAAACACACCGTTTTACCTGATTGGCGATGACATTTTCGCATTAGATCGCCATTTAATGAAGGGCTATAATAGAAGCGGTGAATTATCAACGATGCAGCAGGTGTTCAATTACAGGTTGAGTCGGGCCAGACTTACAGTCGAGATGGCTTTCGGGCAGTTGGCAGCAAGGTTCCGCATATTTCACCGCCCTATTGATGTGAAGCTGCAATATTGTGAAAACGTATTGCGTATTGCACAATTTTTTAACAAAAAAAATTACAAAACCACACACACTTGAGGAAAACGCGTCCGTAAATGTTCTTCCTGAAACAATAATTGCTTTGAAACCACAGCACTATGAAGCGTATTTTCGGGCACAACAAATTCGAACAAATATTGCTTAACAGATGGAACTGTGGAGTATCAGTGGGCAAAAGTGTTCCCTACAAGTTAAAACCATATTGTAAATAATTTTATATCATATTGCCAATATAATTCCTACTTTAATGAAAATAAATCATTATTTCTTATTCCTTTAATATTTTTTCTACTATTCACTTACTACGTACATTTCACTTCTGATCTTTATTATATTTATTCCTAACTTTAACTTAGATATAACCTTACAAACTGAAAAATATTTCGACTTTTATATAAACTAAAAAACAATATATCAAATATCTTAATAACTAGTCGTCATAGTCGCTGCAGGCACTGTCGAATGCAGCCGCAATTATGTTTAACTTTTGCTGAGCGAGTGATAGTGGTTTTCTGGCTATTTTTTGCCCCTCATTTTCCTTTTTGAACCATTTCAAAGTGGCTGATTTCACCTGTATATTTGAAATTATTCTGGCTCCGAAGCTGGTGCTGGGCTGGGTTTGTCTCGGAGTAGACGTGAAATTTGGTTCAAAATTCTCTTTATCATTTTGAACCAAATTCTCTTTAAAACTTTGAGCCAAATTTTCTTTCTCTTTGAGCGCAATAGCTGTGATTGAAACTTTGGTTTGAATTTCTGCCATCAATTTTATGGCTTCCACGCGCGGCATTGCTTCAAGCTCAGAAACAATGCTATAAAAAAATTTCTGAAACATATTTTTCTGCGGTGTAATCGTTACCTGCACGATTTGCTGAATGACATCATTATATTTATTAGGCGCTTCAGTCTTTCTTTTGCGTCTCGGAGCATCAGAAGCAGTGAAGCTATCTTCACGAAGTGCCGTCTCGATTTCGTCGCCAGGATCTTGCGGAAATAACGACACTGTTGTCTCTTCCTCCAGTGCCGGCTCGTCAGTTGCTGAAAACTAAAAGCAACTCCATTACTGTTTAAATTAAAATATAAAATATTAAAAACCTCGATATTATCCTCGCTTTTACGGATTCAAAAACCGCATCTCCTCAAAATAGAAGAGCGTCGGTTCATAAACCTCCCCAGATGCTCCTGAGACGGTACTTGCTTCCACCTTTTTCTTCTCGGCAACGTATGCCGTACGCATGTGTTTAATTTTTTTTTACACTTTCCACATCCATTCCACTGATTTGTGCAATTTCACGCCACGCACGGTTTTTAATGTCCAGTCTCTTATATAAACCAGACTTATAGTTCCATAAACATTCTCTTTTTTTATACTCGTTCAACATTATTAAAGCACGCTCACGCGACATCGCCATTTTCAAAGTACAGTGCTATAAAATATAGACAGTTTTATGAACCTGCAAGTGGTATGCCATATGCCTTACTATTAAGTAAAGTATGATACGATTTGCAGGGGTACAAAGAGGCATGAGGCAGATACAATTTAAAAAACTAAGCCGATCATCAATGAGAAGTTTCACTTATTTACTCATGTATAAACATTGAAAAAAATATCTCTTCCGAAAATATGAAGCACTCGATTGTGTTATTGTAAATTTTTGGATCATAATTTGACTTTTTCGCATTTTCCTACCATTCCTGCTTATGTATACCATTTTTATCGGTCAAAGAGCTTCTAAAAACCATGTAAATTCAGAATTCTTCCATTTTCTTATAAGAAACAGAATATGACCACAGTTTAACCATATAGAGCTGTGTGAGCTATTCCATATAGAACTACATATACGAATTATTTACAAATGTGTTTTTTATACTGCTCTACAAGTCCCGATATTTCATCATTGTGCAAAGATTAAAATTTTATTGATAGCGGTTTTTGTTCCAATAGAAGCAAGGATTTTCCATCAAATCGATGTTTTTTGCAGATAATTCAACTAGGATACAGTTTAATTAGCTGGTTGGCTAATTGAATTAGTGCGACGTTAGAATGTTGTCAGCAAAACATGTGTACCGAATATGAAATGCATGGATTCAAATATTGTATCGGTGTAAAGGAAATATATTTGAAAGAAACCATTATAAAATTTATAACATAATTGTTTTACTTATAAACATTACGCCTATTTTCTACCAGCTTAATGGAATTTAGGCTGAAACTAGTTGTTAAAATTTGCTACTATAAGTTGTTTTTACCGTAAACTTCGATATGGTTCATAATATAGCAGTCTTATGAGCCAGCAAAGCTGAACGAATTTAAAATTCAACACTTGTAAGAAACATTGATAAAGGAGTAACATATAGTATTTATCATACAGTTGATATTAATTTTATTTTCCAAGAAAGTTAATTTCTAAATCACATACCCCCAAACTTCAGCCTAATGCGGTGTTAAAGTTGTTTTGGAACAGTTTAAATGTGAAGCGGACTGCAGGCTTGTACTTTCCATGCAAAATAATATTACAGCATAGCCAATTTCAAATTTTCAATAAGTATGTTATAGAGAATTTTTCGACCTACAATTTATTAAAGTTTGAGCACCAGAATATTTATTTTGCGTCTGAAAAATATTCAAATGGCATCAGATATCTTCAATAGAACAATAATTAATAATGAAGAAATTGGTACATTGGAAAATAAAAGTTACTATTTGTATTGCTTGAGAAAAACAAATTGGTTTCAGCTAAGTACTTGTATATTTGGACTAGCTTGCAAAACTTACCTCTTAAATCTTCCTTTTGCTTTTTTTTCAATGAGATCTTCACCCTCATTGATGGTTTCTTCTTTTTATTTTTTTGTTACGAATGATTCACTACAAATGCGCCGTACATCAACAGCAAACTCGCGAAACTACTAGCCATTATTGTGTTTGCTGAAAATTAAAAATTAAAATGGCAAACATCAACACACTTAACTGTCACTTTGTAATATTGCCAGGCAGATTGCCAAGCCAATTGCTTACCATATTGCCTACCATTTATGACAGACCATAAAATATTGCATACCATAGGCTGCCTCCACTGGCAATTTCAAATGTTATGCCATGAGAAATCGCTAGTCGAGGCAGCCTGTGATATCAACCAGAAAGAAGAATTGCCTTTGGACAGTGCCGCATTAGTTGTTAGTAATGAGTTCAATTGTAGCAGTGAACGCCAACTCAAAGCTTTACTAAGATTCATCAAACGAGAAGCTGAGTCGTTGGAGAATGCCTCGGATGAGAGAGAAAAGCGAAAAGAAAATAAAGTGTTCGCTACGGCTTATTTGCTTCTAAAAATAGCATCTGCTTTTTTTGTAAATCATAATTTCATGATTCGAGAGAATGCGATAATAGCATCACGGCGTCTCAACGAAAGACAATGCTGAAACGCGACGGCAGATGTTTTCGATGTACGGGCCGAGGACACACATCCAAAACGTGTTCTTATCGACAATTGACTCGTGCAAGGTGTAGTGCTAGGCATGCTACTTCTCTGTGTGACCCAAACTATCAAGCAAGATCTTTGAAGGTAAAAACAGAGACCGCCAAGCTGGTTACGGGCAACGATAAGCAAATGCTTAATCTTTAAACTGCAAAAGAAATACACAAGAGAGTATCAGATGTGTACTTGGAAACAGCTGCTGTATTTGCCTTCAACCCAAAAGAGAAGCGTAAAATATATGTGTTGTGATTGTTGCCTGCACTTATGTCAATTCACTGAATTTACTAATAAGAACACACAGTTGCAAATACATTAATTATTTATTTAACAACACACAACTTAACTTAAGACAATGGCAAACATTACACACGATAACTAAACTAGGACTTCGACTAACAAAGGATTTCGACTAACAAAAGATTTCGACTCACAAAGAATGATAATGACAGCTAGCGCTAATCATCTGTTGATGCGGTGAGTGCATCATTGCTTGCAGCGGCAAGCGTACGAACTTATGACGGCTCTGACGGCTACAATATTGTGCTGAGCGAGCTATAATTGGATTCCAAATTGTAGTACTGTGTTTACGGTTGGATGTCAACTTTGTTTGATTTCAAAAACTTGCTGTGCTAGTTGATTCGGATGGAGGCAGATTTGTATGCTGTTTAGTTGATGGTGAATCGAACTTGGCATAGGAATGATCAAAAAAGCAAGGTTGCTTTCGATGCAGGAATAGGTGGTATTGCTATATCTGATGATTCGGCAACTATAAACGCTGGCTTTAATCTTTCCGTAGAAACATTTGCATGTCGTCCATTAATGCCGATGGCGAATAGGACATTAGAAAGTCGTTTAATTATGCGATGTGGACCAGTATAAGGCTGGCATAAAGATTTTTTTATTGCATCGACCCTTAGAAAAACATGAGTACAGTCCATGAATCAAGGAAATAAGATTACGACAATAGGTTTTCGCTGTTCGGCGCTGCATCTTATTTCGTCACGTACCGGAGACCGGCGAATCAGGAAAAAATAGTCGAGTGTCTGAATTTTATTGAATTTTTCTTTTCATTGTATAAGATATGTAAAAGACAAAGTTAGAGAATATTTTTTTATTGTTCAATGATACTTTAGCTTCAGTCATTCATCCTCAACTATGCAAAATTATAACAATTTCTTTGTAAAAAGTCATCTATTTCAATAATTTTCACGTCGATCTTGCTCCATTTGTGTTCTAATGCAATGAATTACACACACTTCTAACAGTTTCAATTGCTCCATTTCAGATCAGCAATTTAAGTACCCGTCTGCCTAGACTTGCAACATCCAATAAATTCATTAACAGAAATATTTGGACACAGCCGAAAACAGTACTCTTCATTCACCTAAAAACCAGTTAATTCGGGATAATTTCTAGGCGTGTTTGCATCTTATTTCGTCATAAGTAGGCGTGGTTACGCTCATGTCGTAACCTTTAGTACTTGATCCATGAGTACATTCATTTAGGTCCTTGAAAACGAACGTTGATTTGTTATTGCGGTATGTTATTGGCTGACGTCGAATTTCACGCATTTGCTCACGAAGAAAAGCAACAAGACGATGCGGGTTGGAATGGTGTCAGCATGATCAACGAAAAATTCACCAGGCAATCGTAATGTTGTTCCATACAACATTTTAGCACAGGATGCTCCTTAATCTTCTTTGTAGCTGGTGCGAAGGCCTAGTAATACGGTCGGTAATATTTCGGTCCAATTGTTGTTTCGCTCGTGACACATAATCGAAGCTTTAAGTGTCCGATGCCATCGCTCAACCAATCCATTAGCAGCTGGGTGATACGGTGAGGTCCGAGAAGTTTTGAAAGAGAGTTGAAAAATAACGACTCGAATTGGGCACCCTGATCAGTCGTAATAATATTCGGAGAACCATAACGAGAAATCCAATTTGTGTAGAAAGCTTCTGCTGTTGACTTTGCTGTCTGATCAGGCATTGGAATGGCTTCTGGCCAACGCGAAAACCTGTCGATTATCGTAAGACAGTATCACTGGCCTCGTGAAGGTATAAATGGCCGAATAATGTCCAGGTGGACCTGTTGAAACCTCTTATCAGGAACTGGAAATGGTTGGAAATCATTTTTAACATATCTTGCGACTTTTGATTTTTGGCAGGGTATACATGAACGAGCCAATGAAGTCACATCTTTGCGCATACTTGGCCAAACAAATTTATTCCGAATCACTGTAGCCAGATTGGGCTATTTCCCGCCAATTGGGCTATCTAAAATTTGAATTCGCGGGACGTTTTTTCATTTCGCGGGCTCGTGGTTTTTGGGCTATCTATTTTTATGAAAAACTATATTTGGGCTATACAGTAAAACATACTAATCATGGCACTGTATGATCGAACCACCTGAACAATTGAACTATAACATCATCGCACCTACTATTTCTTGAAGAAAATTCACTCTGTAACCGGGCAACCTCTAGAATTGGGCCGTGAACCAGATTAGCTGCACAAAAATTTGCTTAGTGGTACCTGCTAATCGGACCAAAAACGGTTTTAAGACCAGCATCAAAATTGTGCGAAATTGAGTTTTCCAGAAAAATATTATCTGTTCAAGGTCAAGAAAATTTTTCGTATAATTTCGGCATAACTTTCTGCTAAAAAATTATTTTATGTGTAGAATTCGGTACCTTATAGATAGCTTGAATTTTATTGGTATTCTGATAATAATAAAATATTGATTTATTTGAGCATTGTTGTTTGTTTTCCTTTTAAGCAAGTGTGAATGCAATTCATTTGATATTGATGATGTAAATATTTGAATGTTTGTTTAGGCAACGTCGAAACAACTGAAAAATATACTATGAGTGCAAAATACAACGATCTAAGTGTTCGCAATAAGTTAGAAGTAATACGGTCATCCGACAAACAATTGCTCATCCAAAGAAAAACTGCCGATAGCTTTAAAAACCCACTAAAACGGAAATTAAACGACGTTGGAAAATTTTGAAGGCACTGGGAGAAAGCGGTTGAATTTAAATTTACCATACTACCAGATAGATAAATTGTTGTATTAATGGTATTTTAAGACACGCTTCAAAAAATTGCCAATGTCCAGCCAGATACTTCACAGTAAAGCCTGTCAAATCACTGCAAAATTAAAACTTTGTTATTTGAAGGCATTAAACAGAAGGCCAAAATCCGTTAAAAAAGGACTACAATATTCACTACGGCATACTAGACACAGTTGAGGAATTTCAGTCACAGCTAGGACTATTATGTGATGGTTATGATGCTTCAAATACCAATAATGTTGATGAGACAGGAATATTTTTTAGAGCAACACCTAAAAAATCACTACGTCTTAAATAGAAAAAAATGTACATATGGAAATGGAAGCTGCATAGGAAAAACCGAAAAACCAAGATCATTCGGAATAATTGACATGAAGCGAAGTTTGGGCATAATTTGGCGAGCTAACACAAAATATTGAATGACGGGTGGTATTTTGAAAGAAAGGATGCACACACTTGATATTGAAATGCAAAAACAAAACCGAAACATCACCATATTTTTTGATAAAGCTAGATGTGATAGCATTGATGATCTGGAAGACTTCAAGCTTCGGTTTTTTCCAACAATTTGCACTTCTCATTTACAGCCCTATCTTATTTGAAGGGGTTTCAACCGAAGAAGCCTTAGCAGCTTTTTTGAATTAGTGAATTCACGAAACAGAAAATGAATTTCGAGTAAAATATTAATTCCATTATACGGAACATCAAATCTCTAAACGAGCTTATCTAAAGTTTTGCAAACATTAAAACATTGCGCAGTTCTAATGGAGTAGGTACATCTTACGAACGCAAAGAAGAAAATTTCTATATCTAATTATTTTAAATCATTGAAAAATTAAGCATTTGTAAAACATTTACGTGAAAAGCCTATATTTTGCATTTTATTTTCTTGTACTCAAGATTTGATAATAATAAATATGTGAACATAATTTAGAGTAACCATTGATAAAAATAAATATTGGGGAAAATATCTTCAACGTAATTTTTTTTGAACCTTTAAAATCGGACCACCTGTGAAATGGGACCATTTAATTTGTGTCGCTAATTTTGTCCGATTTCAAGGTTTCACTGTGTTTTCACTGTTTCACTATAAAATATATATGTTTAAACATGATATATCCCATCCATTTCATTGTCAAAAAATTATTCATTTTATTTCAAAACACACTTCAATTGTTTCGCGAAACGTCGCTTGGAGGCCCGTATGTGAAATTGTTTGACGTATTTTTTCTTTTGGTAGTATTTAAACGTCTAAACATAATGCTAACAGCTCATCGTCTAACCGAAAAAATAATTTATTTCAAAACTTGCTTTCATAGTTTTGATGTATGAAATCGGATAAAATATTAATATTTGACTCATCTTAAATAAAACATTTAGCCATTCTAGCCATTAAGATTGCTGCTTATACTAATTCATTTTTTGTGCCACCCAAATTTGCAAGTTGTTTTTATTTTCTGTGTGAAAATATTAAAAAAAGTCCTTAAAAAAATAAGTGCTCATCTACGTTTATTTTTTCACGGAATTTTCTAAAGTTTTCACACAGTTCCTGTAATTTATTCACATTTTTCCTGCTTTCCCAATTCAAATACGTTATGAATAAAATTTTATCTGTATAAAATATCGGAAATTTTTATTGTTCTAAAAGACTTTTGAGCTGCATTTAGAACATTTATGTTACTTGGTATGAATTTTATTGGTACAAAAATTATAATTTAACCAGCTCAAATGAATTGATTTAGTTATAAAGACAGCTATGAGCCGGTTTAGACGAGCGGTTTTTTGCTGGATCCAGCACGAGCTTTCAGGCAAGAGAAGTGAAGGACGGAACGGAACAGCGAGCACGACTGATATAGTTGGCCATCGAGCACGGCAGCGATTTTTCTGTCATTTTCTTAGAAAAAATTTGAGGCACAGACATTTTTTTGGTAGAAAGCAGTCTGCTACGAATATAAAAAACTGTGTGCTAGCACAGCAAGAAATCGCTCGTGAAAACTTGCAACGAGGACCATCGGCCAGCAAACTCTGTGCTGGCAAAGCACAACATCGCTCGTCTAAACCGGCTCTATCTGATGTGGCGGTTTTTGGGCTACAAATAAAATTTTTTCGCTATTTTGGGCTTTGAAAATTTGAAATTGGGCTATATTTTCTCCCAAATATCTGGCCACACTGTTCTGAATGGCTTTAAGTGTTGCTTGTGCTCTTGTGTGTGAACACCGATGGAAAACTTCGAAAATTTTCTTCCGGAGCTGAAGTGGCACAAAAGGTCTTATATGTTTGGGTGATTTATCACAATAAATTTCATGACCTTGTATTTTTAGAAGTTTGAGCTGGAGCAAAGTTGAATTTTATTTTAATAATTGCTGGAGCTCGTTATCAATTTGCTGCGCTGTTGATAATTCATTAGCATCAATTAGTGTTGGCATAACAATACTTTCAATGCGAGAAAGTGAATCGGCCACGATGTTCTCTTCGCCAGGCACATGCACAATATTTTTGCTGAACTGGGAAATGTAGTTCAAGTGTGGTAATTGGTGAGGTGATGCCTTTTCCGCTTTTTGAACAAATGCAAAAGTGAGCGGTTTATGGTTTGTTTTTATAACGAACTTTGCACCTGCCAGCATGTGTCTAAAGCAAGGGTGGCCAACAGGCGGCCCGCGGGCCACATGCGGCCCGCTGAGTGTCTGCTTATGGCCCGCGGACCACATTTACATTTTTTATTTCAGTGTACATAAAACCCCCAAAAGAATATTCCATCGTGCGTAGTCCAGATCATATCCCATATATGGAAGTATCTCAGAAAATTGATTCACGGCGTTCAAAGCTTAATATACATCATGCCGGATCGCTTGCTGTGTGCCCAGTGCTTAAGTTGATTTTAAAAAGCGCGCACGTTGATCTTGCGTAGATAGTCGTGAGTCTGAATGCGGGATGTGGGGCAGGATGCGACCGCCAGTCTGTGGTAAGCTCGCAAAGCCGTAGGACGTGTGGTCGCTTTCATTGTGTTGTTATCGCCATATGTGTGTTGAGATGTATACTATACCGACTCTTTTCTACTTTTTAAATATAGTCCAGGCTAGAAAACCCAGCCTTTATTATTTTTAAATAAATCCGTGGCATTTGGCTTTGAATTTGTAGAGTTCTATTTTTTGTTTTGTGCTTAATTATGGATGCCTAACCAAATTACCAACCGTGCTTACCACTTCTTCTTTTTCTAAGTATCTACTTTCAAGTTCATTAGTACAAAAAAATTAAAGGCCTCTCATCAGTATTTTACTTTATTTACATGCTTTGCTTTTATTTTACTAATGAAATAGTCCGAATCAGATTCCTAATGGCATTATATATTTTTTACAATGCATTACAATTATCTCATCCTTTTTTCAGAAAGTTAGGCAATACTTTGTCATTTAGTTTATTTATTTTGTTCAAAACAAAGACTCACAATGGCGTCAACTAGTACAAATGTTGCACCAAATAAAAGAAGAGTCACAGAAGAACTGAGAAGTTTCCAAGACAGATGGACTATAAACTATTTTTCCGTGGAATTGAAAACAAAGCCAATATGATTGATATGCATTAATTCTGTTTCTGTCTTGAAAGAATATAACATTAAACGACATTACGAGACTAAGCATGCAATGAAGTTTGATAAGTATGAAGGGCAATTTCGACAAGACCAGGTAAATGAATTAAAAAGAAAACCTTCTGCACAACGTCAGATATTTACTAGAGTGGCTCAAGAGTCAACATGCTATGTAAAAGCTAGTTATGCAGTAGTCATGATACTAGCAAAAAAACCGAAGCCATATTCAGATGGTGAAATGGTTAAGGAATGTTTGGAGAGTGTCGTTGAAATTATGTGCCCAGAAAAGAAAACGGATGTCTCAAAAATAAGCCTGTCTCGTCAAACTATTAGTAGGCGTGTGGATGACATTGGAAAACACATTGAAGATAATTCACAAAATCGAGCATCCAAGTTCATATTTTATTCTCTAGCATTGGATGAAAGCATAGACCTAACAGATACCGCTCAAATGGCAATTTTCATCAGGAGTATTGATGTTCATTTGAACAAAATAGAAGAATTAACCGCTCTGTATCCATTTAAGGGCACCACTTGTTCACGAGATTTGTTAGGTTACATCGACATTGAATCGCTTTTCGTTACAACTCAACAACCTAGCGGGCTTAACGACAGATGGTGCTCCAGCAATGGTTGGGAAACACGAAGGTTTAGTCAAATTGATTGAAAACAAGGCCTGAAAAGTTGGAAATACTTCGATGCTAAATTTTCATTGCATTATTCACTAGGAGAATTTATGTTTCAAGTCCCTTAAAATGGATCATGTCATGAAGGTGGTCATCAAAATATTGAACTTTATTAAGTCGAAGAGGTTGAATCACCGTCAGTTCCAAGAGTTTCTTAAGTCTTTTTTTTTAATGACGTTACATTTTATACAGAAGTAAAATGGCTGACCCGTGCCAAAATGTTGAAAAGAGTGTTTGATTTGAAACAAGAAATACAATTATTCTTCGCAATCAAGTCAAAAAGTAT
The DNA here is from genome assembly GCA_947369275.1 of Nemotelus nigrinus. NCBI lineage: Eukaryota > Metazoa > Arthropoda > Insecta > Diptera > Stratiomyidae > Nemotelus > Nemotelus nigrinus. Next base: position 94,724,430 of record OX376372.1, on the reverse strand, counting down.
CCCAGAATTTGAAGACAAGGAGTGGATTAGCGACTTTGCATTTCTGGTCGATATAGTTAGCCACCTAAATGTTGTTAATGCTCGTCTACAAGGAGAAGATCAACTAATTAATAACATGTATGATCTTATTTCCGCATTTCAAAAGAAACTTGGGCTTTGGGAACAACAGTTGGAAACAAAAATCTTCACTCACTTTCCTACATTATTACTGCAGCCAGACGTCACACAAATAGCGGCGGATAAATACGCTTCGTTGATATCCGACTTGAACCTGGAATTTGATAACCGATTTCAAGATTTTATAAGCATCGTGTACTTTTTGCTGCATTTGCAACGCCATTCGCCGTAGACGTGAATTTATTGCCAGAAATCTTACAAATAGAACATTGTGATATGTGTTGTGATGCACAGTTAAAGGAGAAATTCAATCAGGTTGGTTTGGAAGAGTTTTACAAATCATATTTAGACAAGGAGAAATATACTGCATTTTACAAACATGGTCTATCGATGATTTCGCTATTTGGAAACAATTACCCGTGTGAACAGCTTTTTAGTCGAATGAAGCATATTAAATCTCAGATGAGAACACGAATTACTGATGGGCATTTGGAAAACTGTTTGCGTGTAGCAACATCATCAATCGTTATTAGCACTGATGCACTTAGTTCTGATAAACAAAATTAGACGTCTCATTAAAATTTATTATATATTGTTTATTTTTAGTTTTATTTTTTGTATTGCCGAAATCTAATCTAATAAATATGTTTGTATCTCATTTTTTAATATCTTCTTTAAAAAACTACATATATTGCTTGCTTTGAATAATAAAAGAAATTTTGTTGTACAGCCCGGTATGAAATATCATTTCTAAAATCTGGCCCGGCTGCTAAAAAGGTTGGCCACCCATGGTCTTAAGTGTCGGATACTACTGTAGATGGCAAGTAGCTCACGATCATAGGTGCTATACTTGGATTCAGGAGATGTTAATTTTTTGTGAAAAAATGCTAACGGAAACCAGCGATTAGCTTGATATTGCTCCAGAACAGCACCCAAGGCAATGTCCGATGCATCCGTTTTAAGGGCTAGTGGTGCTCCTGGCTTATGATGAACCAAAAGCGTTGCATCGGCTAAACTGTTTTTGCAACCTTCAAAGGATTTAATTGTATGTGGAGTCCAATTAATAGGTGTTTTATCTCCTTTTTTAAAATCATGAAGGAAAGAATTCGATGATGCTTGTATATTTGCCGCATTTTTGATAAATCTCCGATAAAAATTGATAGTTCCTACAAATCGGCGTAAATCTTTAACAGTATTAGGACGCTTATCATTGCGTATAGCGTCTACTCTGGCTGTAGGTGGGGAGATTCCGTGCTTATTAATGACGTGCCCCAAATATTCAATTTCTTTAACGCCAAAGATGCACTTGGCGGCGTTAATTACTACTCCATAGTCATTTAGTCTTTGAAAAACCAAACGGAGGTGTTTAGTGTGTTCTTCGGGGGTGCATGATGCTATTAAAATGTCGTCCAAATAGCAATTGCAGAATTCGAGTCCTCGCAACACTTTGTCCATAAATCTTTGGAACGATTGTGCTGCGTTCCTTAAGCCGAAAGTCATGGCAGTAAATTCAAATAGTCCAAATGGCGTGATGACTGCGGTCTTTGGTATGTCATCTTCTGCCACTGGAATCTGATGGAAGGCTTGTAAGAGGTCTATTTTGGAAAAATTGGTTTTACCTTCTAGATTGGTGACTGTATCCTGTATGTGGCACATCGGATACCTATCTGGTCTGGTCACAGAATTAAGATGGCGATAATCACCACATGGCCGCCAAGGACCATCTTTCTTTTGCGCTAAGTGCAGAGGACTTGCCCAAGGACTAGTAGAAGGGCGACAGTACCCTCTTTCCATCAGGTATTTGATTTCGTCCTTAGCTATCTTGAGTTTTCAGTCAGTGTCAGTCATCTCGGACGGTCTGCCACTGGTGGGCCATCAGTTGTTATGTGATGGAGTACACTATGACATGACTTTGTTTTAGGTAGACTGGGGTTAGTGATGTTAGGGAATTCTTTAAGTACATTAACATATGGCGATTTGAAATTTAAAATGGAGATTGTGATTGATTTGTTAACTGTTGCAAGGTTTCCTTGTGTGGAAAGGTTAGTTATTGGGTCGATAATGCGTTTGTGTTTAAGATCAACTAACAGACCGTGATATTGGAGGAAGTTCGCTCCTATTATTGGTCGAGCAACATCAGCCACACAGAATTTCCAATGGAAAGATCGTCTTAAACCCAGTGATGTACTAAGGACTTTGGTATCGAATGTCGCAATAGGCGTACCATTAGCATTGTAGAACTTGTAGTTGGACGATTTTTTAAGCTTGTGCTTTTTACCGCAAGGAATCACTGAAAAGTCAGCTCCCGTGTCTATCAAAAGATTCAAGCCAGTTTGCTGATCGAAGATGTTAAGGCTGGTTTTTTACATGCGATGCTAACTGCCGATTCAAACAGTGGGTTTACAGTTTTTTTTGAGTAAATGAACATGGCTTTTTGCAACGCCTTGCATTGGAGCCGTATTTCCTATGGTAGTAGCAGATAAAATTTTTCTCATCAGGTGAGGAAGATTTCCGATTTGAATTAGTGACGCAATTACGTGAACGCGATCGAGATCGATTGTATTGCGGACGATTTGAACGAAGCTGGAGAGCATCTAACTGTGATTTAATTTCAGCAAGTTCACTTGTCACTCAGTTTTCAGATTGTGAAACAGCGGCTAATTGATATGGCTCATTAACTTCTAAAATCTTGTCTGCCATTTCGGCTAAACGAACAAGAATTGAAACTTCTGCTGTTACCAGAATAGCCTGAATGTTGGCTGGCAAGCGCTGAAGCCACAGTGATTTTAGGAAATTGTCGGAAACTTTTGTACCAGCTCTAAGCTTCATAGCTCTTAGAAGCTGTGACGGCTTTAGGTCCATCAAGCCGGTTAAAAAATTTCCTTATCTCTTTCTCCTCCGATACCGCATATACACTCAAGATTCTATTTTTTAATGCAACGTACTGACCTGTTTCTGGCGGAGACTAAGCTATGTCAGCTACTTGTGTTAAAATATCGCTGTCTAATTCGCTAAGTAATCGATCGAATTTGGTCGATTCTCGTTTTATTCCATACGATCTGAATTGCGCCTCCACACGCGCAAACCACAGATCTGGCTGAGTTCGCCAAAACGGCGGCATCCGGAAAACCGCGATATTGTTTATTGATTTCTCATTGTTCTGGAAGTCGTCACCAAGTGGTGGCAATGGTGGGCCTTCGTCTGCTTCGAATGTACTGTCTGTTGCCATAGCGAACTTGTTGCGCAGTTAGTATTTTCCACCAACTGTTGTCTAATTGCGGCGCCAGAGTCACCACTTGTTGTGATTGTTGCGTGCACTTATGTCAATTCACTGAATTTACCAATAAGAATGCACAGTTGCAAATACATTAATTATTTATTTAACAACACACAACTTAACTTAAGGGGTAACACCTATGTGGAACGCTGTTTTCGAGGGTGATTTTTTGCATTTTTTTCAAGGAAACTTTATATTTGATTGAAAAAATAATTACATGGCTTTATTATACATGTTTTGAAGTATACAAATTAATTTTTACAACGTCCTAAAATACAAAATGGCGGCTGTACCAGGCTACGAGCATCAGACAATTTTTCAAAGATGCCTCAACGGCCCGCAACTTTTCGTCGTCGCAAATGGTCTGAAACACATAAATCAAAATTTTTCTTAAAGTTTGAACTAAAAGCAAGGGAAGTACGTACGGGTTCCCTAGAAAATGCTGTTGTGAAGCTTGCACCAAAATTTCAATTTGATCGGATACAAATTGGCTGCATAATCGTGCGGGCCGTATAAAAAAATGTGGTTTCGAGAAAAACGAATTTAAAGTTTGAAAACAAAGGGCGGCTCTTTCACGTTTCTCCTTTTTGCTTTGTGGATTTATTGCCTTTTTTGTGGCAAATGTTGGTCTACTACCTGTCATACTGAATGGTAATTTACTAATGAGAAAAGTCGCTAACGGATACCTGTGGTAGGTATAAGGAGTTTGGAGCAGAGCGTGCCGTACGCGAGTTATAGAGCCTCCACACGAGCATACAATACCAACAAAGTTCATTAAGACATCTGACACTCAAGCAACATCAAAGTAAACATTAGTCATAAACTAGAATTCAATTATAAATTGCATCAACAAATGAATGCAAGCTAAGCAATATTTCAAATCCTAAAACAAATGAATCACGAAATCCAATTATAATATAATGCAAGCTAAGCAATATTCCAAAACATAATTATATACAAAGATCGTGAAAGAAAGCCATTGAGCACGAATCTTATTAAACGCTAAAGTAAACATCCGTTCCAAATCAATAAACCAATTATGCTGAATGGACAAAATCCAATTTAGTCTCGAACTCAAGAAGACATTTCAAGATGCATAAACATAAACAATATCACAGCATAAATACAGGGGTCCGATGCGAACCTCGCTCTCTTCAAATCTAACCACGTCAAGTTCAGTTCAAGTTCGTTCTAAGTGTAGATCAAGTGTTGTGTAAGATTATTTTGTGTAAGATAATTTAATCAAGTTTAAATATAGTTTAAGGAAAACTTAAACAATATTATAATAAAATTGAGCTAAGAGGAAAACTCGGTGTTTCATTAAATAGTGTCGCGGAGACACTTTAAAACTATTATTTTTATAAATTAGTTAAAACACTAATTTAACTGGCGCAGTCTACCGTCTAAGGAGGGAGGAAGCCTCTTTAAGACAAATTGAACCTACAAAGTGATAGTGAAAGTGTTTTAATAGCTAGGGTATTGCAAAGCCCCAGGCAGAATTTTCCGAGAATTCGCCTCTGACCTTTCCAAAAAGGAATGAGCCAGCTAAACAAAATAAACACTTAACTAACTTACGTTACAAGAAAATTGTAAACGTACATACATCAAAGTATTGCAGGAAAACTGTAATACATAACAAAAACATTACAAATAAAACTTGTGCAGTGCATCGAAGTATCTCAAGAAAATTGAAATACTATCGCAACTTGATCGAAGTACCTCAAGAAAATTGAGTACACCAACACTAAACACCTATAACTGATCCAGACAGAACACAACAGGTAAATAGAACAGTAAGACCATGGCCCAACCCCAGCTTTTACCACTCGAACTACCGTTCGAGGAATTAATCAAAGAAGCGCGAAGATTGCCCATATATTCAGGCCAGGAGAGCGAATATTCCCTTAACTGTTGGATAGAAGAAGCCGATACACTCCTTTCTCTAGCTGAAGGCAACCAACAGACATATCTATTCCGTTTAATTCTAAGAAAGATCCAAGGCAGTGCAAGATGTGCAATCCAGAAAATCGTGGACCCAACTTGGCAAGGCGTAAAAACAGCCCTTCTTTTCACATTTGGAGTAAACGAAAGCTACAACAGCATCGTAACACAAATTCATAGAATCAAATACAATTCTAATATAAGTGAACTATACAATAGCTTAAGTAATTTGTTAAATAAATTAAATACTAAGTATATCCAAGATCCCATGAGAAACGGATACCCAGAGTTTAGTCCTATTAGAAACGAGGGACTCGTACTCAATAAATTTAAAGCACTTATCCCAGAATACAAATCGTACTTACTTGAGATTAGAAACTGTATAACTTTGGAACAAGCATTTAATGTTCTTAATGAAATTAGACATAATTCTGAACATGATTCTAATTCACACAATAGTGAGTACAGAAAACAAAATAAGCATGGAAAAAATCGTTCTTATCACAAAGTCAATAATTCAAGCTCAAATAATAATAGTGGTAATGAAAATAAAATAGATCATGAAAGAAAATATAACTACAATAACAAAAATTTTCGTAACCCTAATAATAATAACTACAATAATAATTATAATAATAATATATGAGCACATTAATAAAATATGCGTGGTATATTTAGACGACATACTCATTTTCGCTACATCTCTGCAAGAAATGGAATTAAACATAAAAAAAAATATTCAACACCTTACATAAACACAAACTTAAAATTCAAATTAACAAATGTAAATTCTTTGCTAAAGAAACAGATTATCTAGGTCACATATTAAACCAAATCCTGACAAAGTAGAAATCATCAAACATCTTAAAATTCCTGATACCCCGAAAAAGATCAGATCATTCTTAGGCATTACTGGATATTATCGCAAATTCATAAATAATTATTCAAAAATTGCTTCACCTTTAACAGATTCATTGAAGAAAAACAACAAAATTGATGTTAACAACCCCAAATATATTGCTGCTTTCGAAAAATTAAAAGAATTAATAATTAATTACCCAGTTCTTCATTACCCGAATTTCAAACAAAAGTTTGTTCTAACAACCGATGCTTCTGACAAAGCTGTAGGAGCAGTCCTGTCACAAAATGGACACCCCATATCATTTGCAAGCCGTACCCTAAATGAACATGAAAGAAATTACGCAACTATTGAAAAGGAATTATTTGCAATCGTTTGGGCTACAAAGTATTTCAGGCCATATTTATACGGTGTAAAATTTGATATTAAGACCGACCACAGGCCTCTCGTATGGTTAAATGGACTAAAGGAACCAAATAGCAAGCTACAGAGATGGAAGATTAAACTTAACGAATTTAATTTCAACATAGAATATGTCAAGGGAAAGGACAATAAAGTCGCAGATTTTCTCAGTCGTATAAACGCAGATAACCATGAGATAAATGTAATGGACATGGAAGAAGTTAATGCTGCAACAGTAGAAGACCCTATCGAAAACTACTACGATGATATTAGTGATAACGCCACCATTCATTCAGGTGAAGAAGACGAAAACGATCACATACCCATAAAGGAAGGTATTGTTAATCTCTATAAGACACAAATCATAATTGTAAAAACAAAACAAAGGGAAATTAAAAACCTAAATAAAAACAGGAAAATATACATCGAAGAAACAGATATACAAAGTGATACAATCGTCAAAGACATTTTACGAAGATATATACCAGAAAAAGGAACCGTAGGAATTTATTGCGAACTTTCAGATCAAACATGGAACAAAGTCCAAATGTCAATAATTAACCTTTACTCTAATAAACAAGACTTGAAATTTATAAAGTGTACTCTTCATGCAATAGACCTTTTGAGCGAAGATCAGTGTTATGAAAAAATTAAAGAAGTTCATGAAAGTAGCAACCATCGAGGAATAATGGAAAATTATCTCGAAATAAAAAACAAGTATTACTATAAGAATCTGATGAAACTAACTACTAAATACATAAACAATTGTGACATTTGCAATCAAACTAAATATGATAGAAAACCTGTAAAGCCCGAATTCAAGTTAACTGAAACCCCTTCCGATATCAATCAAATAATCCATATAGATATATTTTACATTGCCAAACGTCAATTCTTTACTGCCATAGATAAATTTTCTAAACACTTATACACGAAAGAGACTACAGATAAAAATTCAACCACTTTTATTAAACTTATCCTAGAAAGAAATGCAATTATGGGCAAACCAAGTAAAATAGTTGCAGAAAATGAATTTAATATGATAAATATCAAAGACGCTTTACGAAAAGAAAATATTGAATTACACTTTACATCGCCAAAATCACACACCGGAAATTCTGACATGAATAGATGTCATAGCACTCTTCTAGAACACATTCGAACACTCAAGTACACTTATCCAGACCTTAATATAGAAGAAAAAGTAATCAAAGCTACAGAATATTATAATAACACCATACACTCTGTCATTCAATGCAAGCCCATAGAGGTACAACAAGGTTTAAAAGATAGAAACAAAATTCATGAAATTCTAATTGGAAAGAAAACAAAATGGATCGAATACCATAACCGCAAACGCGAGAAACCCCAAGAGATTGTACATGATAAAATATTTATCAAAAACTATGGTAACGAAAGGCACAAGGAAGAGCCAAAATACCGAAAAATAAATGTAGCTAAAAATGAAGAAAATGATGTAGTCCTTATTAAAAATAACAAACCCCGGAATAAAATACACCCAATAAGAATACGAAGAATCAAGAAGTATGTTGACGAAAAACCCATTGAAAAATGTATTCAGTCTCCAGAAAAAGAGCAACCTATTGAAATAGAAATCTCGTTTTCCGAAGAACAAAAATCCTTAATCAACGATGTTCTTACTAAAAATCAACCAGACGACATTATTACTTCAAAATTCGGACTTAGAATAACTCGTTCTGATATAAAAACAGTCGAAAATAATAACTGGATAAACGATCAAATCATTAACTTTTATTTGAATCTTATAGCTTAAAGAAGTAAATTAAAAACCTTACCCAAAGTTCACGTAATGAATACATTCTTTTTATCGAAGCTACTGCAATCAGGATATGAATCAATAAGTAGATGGACAAGAAAAATTGATATTTTTTTATATGACTTTATAGCTATACCAGTACATGTAAATCAGACCCATTGGTGCATAGCCATAATTAACTTAAAAGATAAGACTATCAAATATTATGACTCCTTAGGAAACGATAACGATGAAATTCTAAACGCAATAGAAGAATATCTATTAAAAGAATCAATAACTAAACGAGGAACAGCCTATGACATTACATTATTTACTAAAGAAAATGTAAAAGATTCACCGCAACAAACAAATGGAACAGATTGGAATTTTCGCTTGTACAACAGCCGAAATGATCACTAGAAACCAAGAAATAAATTTCTCCCAAAATAATATTCCCTACTTAAGACAGAAAATAATATTAGAAATAATTCAAGGAAAGTTAATTACATAATCTAAAATCATGCATTTAAAATTTCAGGTATATCATCCCTCAAACAACAACATGAAAGCACTCATCATTAACCTGATACTTTTTACCATACACTCCACTATATCGGAAATAATATTAGAACAATTAGTATCTGACTCAGGAATAGTATTGATTAAGAAAGATACTACCCGATTAATTCAAGACTATCATAGAATTTACCATAAAGTAAATCTTAACCAATATGAAAAAGCTTTAAACGAAATCTCTAAAGTAATTGAACCAAACCCTTACACCTTAGAAACCATTAAAATCATCAAAGGAGAATTGAAATCACTAAAATTTACAAATAATGAAGTTAAGACATATACTACAGAAAGATCAACAACCCAACGAAGTACTCAAGATCTAACCACAATAAGGAATTCTTTATATACTCCACACCCATTATCAGAAATTTGTGAATTATCAATTCTTGGCACAAAACCAGGATACATTGAACGTTGCAGAAAACTTGGACTCGAATCCAAATTAAAAAATTATCAAAAAATGAAACGAGGATTAATAAACCCTATTGGTACAGTTTATAAATATTTGTTTGGTCTAATGAACAATGACGACTATGAAGAAATAACAAATCATTTAAATATCATAGATAAGAATAATCATGCTTTAATAGAATCAATGAATAAACAGATACAAATTAACAACGTCTTTCAAAATAATCTAAACAAAATCATTGAGAATATAAATCAAACTAATAACCAATATAAAGAATTCATTAACCATGTTAACAATTCAACAGAATATATGAGTAAAATTCTAACTACAATACAATTAAATCACAATCTCGATTTAATCAAAGACGAGCTAGAAAAAATTATTGATAACATAAATTCAGCCAAAACCGGAATAATGACTAGATCTCTACTCACTTATGATGAAATAGATTCTCATAACTTAACGATAGATCAACTTAAGGAAATAACAATCAATGTATTAACTAAAGAAGAAACAATTGTATTTGTGATAAGTATTCCCATTCTCACAAATCCACTATTATCCTATTATGTACGTAAAACACCAAATGTTAATATGGAAACATTAGACATAAGCATCAAAGAAGTTATATTGTACAATAACACATATTATGAGAAGAAAAACCATGTAAAATACTTATTAAACAAACTACAATGTAAGAACCCAAAATGTATAATTAAGTATGACAATAATTGTACTAATGTAGAAGAACTTGAAAAAGGATTGTTACTAATAATAAATGCAAAAGAAATTATAAAACATAATTGTAATGAAAAAATATACAAAATGAATGGAAATTATCTAATAAGATTTAGTAATTGCGAAATCAGAATAAACAACAAACAATATACAAACACAATTAAAGAATTTCAACAAATACTCACATTAGATCCAATAAAGAATTTATCTAATTACATATTCAAACCAAATTTTGACCAAATAAATCTAGACAACATAAATAATCTCGAAAAAATCGAAGAAATAAAATATATTCATAACAGAAATACAATTACAGTAAGCACAATCCTTACAACTTTCATAGTAATAACAATAATATTAATAATACTGTATTATTACTGTAATAAAAGAAAAACAAATATTAATGTAAACATAAATAAACGAAATGATACTGAACTACAAAAAAGTCCTGTTGAGGACAACAGTAAACTTAAGGAGGGAGGAGTTATAGAGCCTCCACACGAGCATACAATATCAACAAAGTTCATTAAGACATCTGACACTCAAGCAACACCAAAGTAAACATTAGTCATAAACTAGAATTCAATTATAAATTGCATCAACAAATGAATGCAAGCTAAGCAATATTTCAAATCCTAAAACAAATGAATCACGAAATCCAATTATAATATAATGCAAGCTAAGCAATATTCCAAAACATAATTATATACAAAGATCGTGAAAGAAAGCCATTGAGCACGAATCTTATTAAACGCTAAAGTAAACATCCGTTCCAAATCAATAAACCAATTATGCTGAATGGACAAAATCCAATTTAGTCTCGAACTCAAGAAGACATTTCAAGATGCATAAACATAAACAATATCACAGCATAAATACAGGGGTCCGATGCGAACCTCGCTCTCTTCAAATCTAACCACGTCAAGTTCAGTTCAAGTTCGTTCTAAGTGTAGATCAAGTGTTGTGTAAGATCATTTTGTGTAAGATAATTTAATCAAGTTTAAATATAGTTTAAGGAAAACTTAAACAATATTATAATAAAATTGAACTAAGAGGAAAACTCGGTGTTTCATTAAATAGTGTCGCGGAGACACTTTAAAACCATTATTTTTATAAATTAGTTAAAACACTTATTTAACTCGCGCGCCGCATAGGCTCCGACCGCACGATCGTGCGTCCAACGTTTATGCTCATAACTCGGAAAAAAAATTTTATTTTTGAAAATAACTTAAGACGTTATTTTAGACATGTTTCCCTGCCATTTTAGCAAATACAAACAAATAGATTTTTTTTGAAATTTCTACATAGGTGTTACCCCTTAAGACAATGGCAAACATTACACACGATGACTAAACTAGGACTTCGACTAACAAAGGATTTCGACTTACAAAAGATTTCGACTCACAAATAATGATAATAACAACTAGCGCTAATCATCTGTTGATGCGGTGAGTGCAGGAAGCATCATTGCTTGCAGCGGCGAGCGTATGAACTTATGACGGCTCTGACGGCTACATATGTACGTATCATTATGGATGGCGGAAGCCAGATAACGTTCATCAAGGAAAGTCTTGCGAAAAGGTTGAACTTGACAACTATTCGAAAACGAAAAGTCAGTGTTGTTACCTTTGCTAGCTATGAAAAAGCTTCTGCCAGAGAACACGATATTGTTTGTATTTGTTTAGCAAATCAACATAATGCGGAAAGCATTACAATTGAAGCCGTCATCGTACCAGAGATCTGTGTCGACGTGTTGGCTGTGCACAAAGTAGAAAAGGAATTTGATTCATTATTACTAGCCGATGATCGACTGTTTTGCTATCAGCCAGAACACGGAACCGGGTTGGTCATACGTGTTGATAGTTATTGGAAATGTAGTATTGGGAAAATTAAACGGCTAACCGATAAGTTCACGGCTATCGACACGATTTTCGGTTGGAAGTTAGATGGACCTGCTCCTATTCAAAAATCCAACGGCAACAGATATGTAATAATGTTTTGTTATAGGCGCGACTTTTATTGAAGAATCTGACTACCGACGTATGTGGGAACTGGAGGTTATCGGAATTAAGTCACCATCTTACGAAGCTAATTCATGTTTTGATAGTTATTGCAGTTCTTTAATAACAAAGCGAAATGGCAGGTTTGTTGTTTGTTTGCCTTGGAGAACGGATACAATACTTTCAGATAATCACAAGGTCGGAGCTGCAAACAAATTAAAATCATTGATAACGTCTCTGAAACGACGTCCTAATAAACTTTACGAATATGACAATGTTGTGACTTCATCGTGTTTAAATTTAGAACTGATTAATTGCTCAAATGCTATTGAATTTGTTGAACTTTTACTGTAAAATTTATATTAAATTTTCTAATCATAGCAAACAAAAAAAAACCTGTCAAAATGAAAAAATAGAAAAAAAAAAACAAATTGAGTTGAAAAGTTGGAGTTGTTATTGGAATTGTGTAATTGAAAGATTGTAATTCAAAATAGTAATTAAAATTGTAATTGGAGCTCTGTCATGTTGTTAAAATAAAAGTATTTTCGAAGGAGATTTTGTCTTGTCGATGGTCCTTCGAACCGGATAGAGAAATTCGGAATGATACTTTGTCGTTGCAGCGTTACCGCAAGTTTTATTGTTGCTACTTTGTCGTATATCGAATATATACGTTGAAGAAACTAAACATGGTCCTTCGAGCCAGATTGAAGAAAAATAGAATTGTCGAATAAAATCCATTGAAGAAAATACTCTTTGTTTAAAATCATGCCAAGGACTTGGTTCACTTGAGTAATCGAATTCAATTATTGAATCTAAAACCATAATAGAAAACCTTAGATTCCTACTTAAGACATCAGTGAAAGCATGGAGAAACTTATCAAACTGCAATATAACGAGAAGAGTGACATGGAGATTTTTATGCGGAATTATAATAAAAATTCAATGGAAAGACAATCTAAAGAATCATATTATAAGGTTCGACTAGAAAGCTTAGAAGGATATTGGAAAGTTTTTAGCAGACGACATCGAGACATTATTGCACTAGCCACAGACGAAATTAAGGAGACCAAAAGGTATTTTGTAGATGAGATACATTCTACAATGGAAGAATTTTATATTGATGCATATACTAAGATGATGAGTGAATTTCGACGTGATCATCCTATAAAGGAAATTGAAACTTTGAAAGATGAGAAAGTTATGACGCAAGTCTTTCAAATACGCTCGAAACAAGACGAAACTAAACTTCCAAGGATATCGATTCCGATGTTTTCCGGAGATTATGTGGCCTGGACACCATTTTATGACATGTTTAAATCTCTGGTTCATAATAATGAGCATTTATCCTCAGTGCAAAAACTCAAATATTTGAAGGCGCATTTGTCAGGAGAAGCGCAAACCCTTCTTAGTAATACCCCAATAACGGATGCGAATTATGATCTTGCTTGGAGTACTTTGGTCAGAAGCTATGACAATAAAAGAATTTTGGTAAAAGCCCAACTCGATATGTTGTTCAACCAACCGATGGTAAACCAGGAATCTGCTAAAAGCGTGAAGAGTCTGCTCGACAAAACTTCCGAATGTTGGGCAGCTCTTAAAAATCTTAATATGAATACCGCCTCTTGGGATCCAATCATCGTTAATTTTCTCAGCAAAAGACTGCCATATGAGACAATTGAAACTTGGGAACAATCACTTAGTACAAAGGTTGAACTGCCAACTTGGGAGGAGTTAAACCAGTTTCTGGAAACCCGTTTTCGTACATTGGAAGCGATTAATGCGAATAAGCGTCGGATAGTACCAAAAGAGATACAAGGTGTGATGTATGTAAGAAGATCGGGGAATAGAAATCAAACTTTTCATTTAGCAACAATTTCGTCATGCCAGCTATGTAAAGCAGTTCATGCTATTCGGCAATGTCCAAAATATTTAGGTCTTGATCATCAAAGAAAATTGGATCTCATTAAATCTCAAGGTCTTTGCATGAACTGTTTGGGGAAAGGTCATTTCATCGCTAAATGTCCAAGTAATTTAAAGTGTTACATCTGCAAGAAACCGCATCATGCTACGTTGCACAAAAAAAGAAACTCAGTCCAGATTCAGCGGAAAGAAAATCAAAATCATACTCCTCAACAGTCATTTATGGAATAGCCTGGTGTAGTCACTCAGCCGACCACTCAATCTTTCGTCGTGAATCAAAGTTCAAAGTCCAAAGGAATCTTGTTAGCGACAGCGCTAGTCACTATCATTTCACTACAAGGTCAAACAGAAGTTTGTAGAGCTCTCATAGATCCTGGGTCACAAGCCTCGTTTGTGACAGAGAACACTGTTCAGTTTTACGACTACCTCACAAAGCAGTCAACATAGAGGTGTCTGGGCTAGGAAGCATTTCCACAGAAAGAGTTAAATCACGTGCATCAATAATACTTTCAACAAAAGATTCTACAATGAAAAGCATTTGAATTGAGGCGATTATTGTCACCAAAATCACAAATGGACTGCCAAGTCAACATTTAGCGAGAACTAAATGGACTCATCTGGAACGATTACCGCTGGCTGAACCCAAATTTGATCGCTCAGGACGAATAGATATTTTATTAGGTGCTGATGTCTATCCATTAATAATTGCTGAAGGATTACAAAAAGGACCTCCTGGAACTCCAATAGGTCAGCACACTATATTTGGCTGGAATATTTCTGGTCAAGCATCCCAGCAATCAATTCAAACTAAACTCTTAGAAAATTTTCATGTCAATGTTAATGAAAATCTAAAGTTGGTTTTGGAATTAGAGGAATTGCCTGTTACAGCTCATCTCTCTAACGAGGACCAACGCTGTGAACAACATTTCATAGAAAACCATATAAGAAGGGATGATAAGAGGTATCAAGTTCGTTTACCATTTGATAGCAAGCAAGTGCAACTGGGTTAATCTAGAAATATGGCCATCATCAGAATGATTCAACTCGAAAAACGCTTGTCTCAAGACGCTTACTTGAAAGAAGAATATACAAACTGTATTAAAGAATATCTCGATCTTAATCACATGGAACCCTCAAGCACAAAGGAAACCGATTTCTTGAAATACGATGAGCATGGTAACTCGTACTACAATTGTACATATTTACCACATCATGCAGTTGTGAAATTGAGCAGCACAAGTACTAAAGTTCGCGTCGTTTTTGATGCCTCGCAAAGAACATGTAACGGAAAATCACTAAATGATGTATTATTAAAAGGACCGACTATTCAAGAATCGTTATTTTCGATCCTAATGCGCTGGAGAAAATATGAAATTGCATTTATGGTCGATGTTCATAAAATGTATCGACAAATACGCATCCATCCAGACGATAGTGACTACCAAAGAATAATATGGAGAGATTCACCACACAAACCCCTTTGCGATTACAAGTTGACCACCGTCACTTTCGGAACAAATAGCCCACCGTATTTAGCAATACGTGCGATGCATCAATTAGCAAAAGATGAACAACATAATTACCATGTTGGAGTAGAGGCAGTACTCAATGATTTTTATGTTGACGATTTGATCTCTGGAGGTAACAGCATTGGAGAAGCAACACAAAAACAATGCCAAATTCGCAGTCTGTTGGAGAGTGGTGGGCTAGAACTCCGAAAGTGGGCTTCCAACAATGAATTACTCCTACAAGCTATTCCTGAGAAATTTCGAGAAGTAAACTTACCATTGTCCGTTGATGCAGATACCATAAAGGCATTGGGAATATTATGGAATCCTCGAGATGATTATTTGAAGATACGTTGCAAACTTGGACGAAACGAACGATATTATCCGAAATATCTAAACTATTTGACCCGCTCGATTGGCTCGCACCGGTAACTTTATAAGCAAAACATCTCATTCAAACCCTTTGACTTGCAGGAATACAATGGGATGATGAAATTCCTCGAGACATCGAAGAGAAGTGGAAGTGTTATCGCGAAGGCTTACCTTCTCTACAATATATTCAGATTCCACGGTGGATTCGAACAGGAAGTACATCAACAATTGTAGACCTCCATGGATTTTGTAACACATCCATAAAAGCATACGTAGCTGTTGTTTACGTGAGAGTTGAACAAGTGAATGGTGAGGTTGATGTCCAGTTAATATCGGCAAAGACCAAGGTGGCACCTATCAAGACAATTTCGTTGCCGAAACTTAAATTATGTGGAGCAAATTTACTTGGCTCAGGTAAAAAAGGACATGCAACTCAATATACAAGATGTCTATTGTTGGACCGATTCTACGATCGTGTTGACCTGGCTGAGAAAACACCCTTTCGACTTTCGTTAGTAATAGAGTGTCCAATATCCATCAATTGTTCGAGGAATGTTCATGGAATCATGTACCAACAGAAACAAACCCTGCTGACTGTGCCAGTACAGGAATATCACCTGAAAGGTTGCAAAATTATGTTCTTTGGTGGAAAGGACCACAATAGTTAAGAGGAGCAAAGAATGTGTGGTCTAGAAAAAGCGACGATATCGAAACAACAGTGGGATATCATAAAAGAACAATAACTTTGCATGTGCAAATCATGGATGATTCTCATGAAC
Organism: Nemotelus nigrinus; assembly: GCA_947369275.1. NCBI lineage: Eukaryota > Metazoa > Arthropoda > Insecta > Diptera > Stratiomyidae > Nemotelus > Nemotelus nigrinus. The sequence goes on along the minus strand of OX376372.1, from coordinate 94,707,752 downwards.
TACTTGAAAGATTCTCATTCTTTTCAAGGCTTATTAGAGTAACTGCTTACTGTCAACGTTAGATAGGAAATGTTCAAAGTCCTCTGCAAAATCAAAAGCTAAAATATCTCACGTCTGAAGAGCTTCAGTCAGGCTTAAAATTTTGGATAAGAACCGTGCAGCAGAAAGAATTTTCTTCGGAAATAAAAGCACTTCAAATTCAAAAACAAATAGCTCGAAACAGTTGGTTGAATAAATTACACCCATTCCTGAGCAACGACAAACTAATTCGAGTGGGAGGTCGACTCCAACATTCCTCATTATCATATGCGAAACAGCATCCTATAATCTTACCTGAAAAAAAACCCATTTGACTAAACTGATTATTGACGATTATCACAGGAAATCAATGCATGGAGGAGTTCAACTCATGTTATCGTTATTGAGAAGAAAATTCTGGATACTTAACGCAAGAAACGCAATTCGAAGCCATATTCATCAATGCATTAGTTGCTTCCGTCAGACTGCTCAAACAAGGACTCAACTAATGGCGAATTTACCAACGTATCGAGTTCAACCAGCACGACCTTTCGCACATTGTGCTGTTGACTATTGTGGTCCGTTCGACGTAAAAAGCTCAAAAGGGAAAGGAATAAGAAGTTATAAAGGCTACATAGCAGTATTTATTTGCATGGTGACGAAGGCAATGCATCTCGAAATCGTAAGCGACCTTTCCAATGTCCAAGTAATTTAATAAATGTCCAAGTAATTTAAAGTGTTACATCTGCAAGAAACCGCATCATGCTACGTTGCACAAAAAAAGAAACTCAGTCCAGATTCAGCGGAAAGAAAATCAAAATCATACTCCTCAACAGTCATTTATGGAATAGCCTGGTGTAGTCACTCAGCCGACCACTCAATCTTTCGTCGTGAATCAAAGTTCAAAGTCCAAAGGAATCTTGTTAGCGACAGCGCTAGTCACTATCATTTCACTACAAGGTCAAACAGAAGTTTGTAGAGCTCTCATAGATCCTGGGTCACAAGCCTCGTTTGTGACAGAGAACACTGTTCAGTTTTACGACTACCTCACAAAGCAGTCAACATAGAGGTGTCTGGGCTAGGAAGCATTTCCACAGAAAGAGTTAAATCACGTGCATCAATAATACTTTCAACAAAAGATTCTACAATGAAAAGCATTTGAATTGAGGCGATTATTGTCACCAAAATCACAAATGGACTGCCAAGTCAACATTTAGCGAGAACTAAATGGACTCATCTGGAACGATTACCGCTGGCTGAACCCAAATTTGATCGCTCAGGACGAATAGATATTTTATTAGGTGCTGATGTCTATCCATTAATAATTGCTGAAGGATTACAAAAAGGACCTCCTGGAACTCCAATAGGTCAGCACACTATATTTGGCTGGAATATTTCTGGTCAAGCATCCCAGCAATCAATTCAAACTAAACTCTTAGAAAATTTTCATGTCAATGTTAATGAAAATCTAAAGTTGGTTTTGGAATTAGAGGAATTGCCTGTTACAGCTCATCTCTCTAACGAGGACCAACGCTGTGAACAACATTTCATAGAAAACCATATAAGAAGGGATGATAAGAGGTATCAAGTTCGTTTACCATTTGATAGCAAGCAAGTGCAACTGGGTTAATCTAGAAATATGGCCATCATCAGAATGATTCAACTCGAAAAACGCTTGTCTCAAGACGCTTACTTGAAAGAAGAATATACAAACTGTATTAAAGAATATCTCGATCTTAATCACATGGAACCCTCAAGCACAAAGGAAACCGATTTCTTGAAATACGATGAGCATGGTAACTCGTACTACAATTGTACATATTTACCACATCATGCAGTTGTGAAATTGAGCAGCACAAGTACTAAAGTTCGCGTCGTTTTTGATGCCTCGCAAAGAACATGTAACGGAAAATCACTAAATGATGTATTATTAAAAGGACCGACTATTCAAGAATCGTTATTTTCGATCCTAATGCGCTGGAGAAAATATGAAATTGCATTTATGGTCGATGTTCATAAAATGTATCGACAAATACGCATCCATCCAGACGATAGTGACTACCAAAGAATAATATGGAGAGATTCACCACACAAACCCCTTTGCGATTACAAGTTGACCACCGTCACTTTCGGAACAAATAGCCCACCGTATTTAGCAATACGTGCGATGCATCAATTAGCAAAAGATGAACAACATAATTACCATGTTGGAGTAGAGGCAGTACTCAATGATTTTTATGTTGACGATTTGATCTCTGGAGGTAACAGCATTGGAGAAGCAACACAAAAACAATGCCAAATTCGCAGTCTGTTGGAGAGTGGTGGGCTAGAACTCCGAAAGTGGGCTTCCAACAATGAATTACTCCTACAAGCTATTCCTGAGAAATTTCGAGAAGTAAACTTACCATTGTCCGTTGATGCAGATACCATAAAGGCATTGGGAATATTATGGAATCCTCGAGATGATTATTTGAAGATACGTTGCAAACTTGGACGAAACGAACGATATTATCCGAAATATCTAAACTATTTGACCCGCTCGATTGGCTCGCACCGGTAACTTTATAAGCAAAACATCTCATTCAAACCCTTTGACTTGCAGGAATACAATGGGATGATGAAATTCCTCGAGACATCGAAGAGAAGTGGAAGTGTTATCGCGAAGGCTTACCTTCTCTACAATATATTCAGATTCCACGGTGGATTCGAACAGGAAGTACATCAACAATTGTAGACCTCCATGGATTTTGTAACACATCCATAAAAGCATACGTAGCTGTTGTTTACGTGAGAGTTGAACAAGTGAATGGTGAGGTTGATGTCCAGTTAATATCGGCAAAGACCAAGGTGGCACCTATCAAGACAATTTCGTTGCCGAAACTTAAATTATGTGGAGCAAATTTACTTGGCTCAGGTAAAAAAGGACATGCAACTCAATATACAAGATGTCTATTGTTGGACCGATTCTACGATCGTGTTGACCTGGCTGAGAAAACACCCTTTCGACTTTCGTTAGTAATAGAGTGTCCAATATCCATCAATTGTTCGAGGAATGTTCATGGAATCATGTACCAACAGAAACAAACCCTGCTGACTGTGCCAGTACAGGAATATCACCTGAAAGGTTGCAAAATTATGTTCTTTGGTGGAAAGGACCACAATAGTTAAGAGGAGCAAAGAATGTGTGGTCTAGAAAAAGCGACGATATCGAAACAACAGTGGGATATCATAAAAGAACAATAACTTTGCATGTGCAAATCATGGATGATTCTCATGAACTACTTGAAAGATTCTCATTCTTTTCAAGGCTTATTAGAGTAACTGCTTACTGTCAACGTTAGATAGGAAATGTTCAAAGTCCTCTGCAAAATCAAAAGCTAAAATATCTCACGTCTGAAGAGCTTCAGTCAGGCTTAAAATTTTGGATAAGAACCGTGCAGCAGAAAGAATTTTCTTCGGAAATAAAAGCACTTCAAATTCAAAAACAAATAGCTCGAAACAGTTGGTTGAATAAATTACACCCATTCCTGAGCAACGACAAACTAATTCGAGTGGGAGGTCGACTCCAACATTCCTCATTATCATATGCGAAACAGCATCCTATAATCTTACCTGAAAAAAAACCCATTTGACTAAACTGATTATTGACGATTATCACAGGAAATCAATGCATGGAGGAGTTCAACTCATGTTATCGTTATTGAGAAGAAAATTCTGGATACTTAACGCAAGAAACGCAATTCGAAGCCATATTCATCAATGCATTAGTTGCTTCCGTCAGACTGCTCAAACAAGGACTCAACTAATGGCGAATTTACCAACGTATCGAGTTCAACCAGCACGACCTTTCGCACATTGTGCTGTTGACTATTGTGGTCCGTTCGACGTAAAAAGCTCAAAAGGGAAAGGAATAAGAAGTTATAAAGGCTACATAGCAGTATTTATTTGCATGGTGACGAAGGCAATGCATCTCGAAATCGTAAGCGACCTTTCCACTCCCGGCTTTATTGCAAAATTTAGAAGATTCGTATCACGACGTGGTTTGTGTACTGACATTTACAGCGACTGCGGATCGAATTTTATTGGAGCTAATGCAATATTAACTCGCTACAAATTTACGCAAGTCCAACAGCATGAGCATGAAATCGCACAAGCCATCGAAAATTAAGGAATAAAATGGCACTTTATTCCTCCTTCTTCACCCCACTTTGGAGGATTGTGGAAAAGTGGAGTGAAAACAGTAAAAACACATTTAAAAAGAACCATGGGAAATACATTACTTACTTATGAAGAGCTAAGTACATTGTTGACCCAGATCAAAGCCAGCCTGAACTCTAGACCATTGACCGAGATGACACAAGATCCACAGGATATTACAGCTTTAACGCCAGGACATTTTTTAATAGGAGGACCACTGTTTATGCCACCAGAGCCTAGACTTCTCGATGAAAATGTGAATCACTTAGATCGTTATAATCACTGTTTAAGCATAACTTTATTACATTTCACTAATTATTTTATCAATAACTAAATTAATTGATTGTAACGTACTATTTTTCATTTCATCTCATCTCACATTCAAACAGCATAAGTACTTTATTTGAATCAACATACCGATACAATAAATTCTGCATGCACAATAATCTTCCCAAACGAGCGTTTAAAATCCAGACATTATGTCAGCACATTTTGCAGATTCTTTTCCTATATGTGAGAAACGAATCAACGAAATATCAAATTTATTCTCGCACCTGGGAAAATTATTGTGCATGTTATGCAGCGTCAGCTTTTTCTAGACTAAGAATTAGTGTAGGTAATTTGTTATAAATACGTTGGTAATAGTAAAATAAAGTTGAGTTGTTAATCAAACGCTTTAGCATTCATTTCGAAGACGTTTCACAGCTCAGTGAGTAAAATCTATTTGGTAGAGTTTCCTGCCATAATAGAGAATTAGAAAACCAGGCAACAATTTTAGAAGTAGAGAAACCTGCTCTCTATAATTGCATAAGCCTAAACATTTTTGGTGACCCCGAGTTCTATGAACACAAGTTCATAGATTTGATTTAGATATTAGTTGCTAGTATCTAGCAATTGATTGACAAATTTCAATTTGAAAGCACAAAACGTGCGAAACTAACAAAATAATATTTGCAATTTTGAAATAATAGAGCCAATTGCAATAGAACAGTCTCGTCTCGGAAAAGAGATCGAAAAAATAATTAAATCTTATCAGGAACAATCACCTGATAAGAAGACAATTTCCTACTTGGAAGAAAAACTTACAATTGTCGAAAGTTTGTAGGAAAAATTTGAGAAAAATGACGATGAGATACGAGAAATCACTGGTGTGTCTCTCGATCATCCATATTTCTCAAAGGATTACCATAGAACTGTAAAGACAGCAGTTGAAAAAATTCGAATAGAGGTGATGTCTTTATTGGAATATGTTAAAACGCAATCATTCGAAGAGGCTCACACAAGTTCGAATAACCAAGCAATACAAAAGATTGCATCGAAACTTGAAAGTCCCGATCTAGCTCGGCTTATGAAAAAGCAACAAGCGTTGAAAGTTGCATTGAAACATTTAATTAGCAATACAACTGTCACTTCAAATCAGCCTTTAGAATATTTACAGCTGAAGAAAGAAAAAGTGACTAAAACGTGGTTCGACATTGAACAAATTGATAATTTGATTTGGGAATCATTAGAAGATATTGAATCTACAGTATACAATTTGCAAGAATATTTTGAACTGCAAAATTTAAGCGACACTCTTCTCATTGAGTTAAACAGCAGTATAAAGCAGCCAGAATCTAATGGTAGCATTCCTTCAGCTGCAAATGAGTCTCAATTGAAGCTTCCAAAGATAGAGCTCCCAAAATTCGGTGGAGAATACATAAAATGGCCCCAATTCACAGACCTTTTCAAACAAATGGTTCACGATCAACCAATAGGAAATTGCCAAAAATTCTGGTATCTAAAAATGAACCTGACGGGAGAAGCAGCAAAGCTGGTGATGCATTTACCAATTTCTAATAGCAACTACAACATTGCTTGGGGTATGTTGAACAACAGATACGCCAATAAGCGGTTATTGGTAAATGCCTTACTAGATAAACTAATGGCCCAATCAGCTATTACAACTGAGTCAGCTTCAGCACTCAGATCATTGCATGACTCAACAAAAGAATGTCTGCTCACCCTACAAGCAATAGGTGTTGCAGCCAAAGAGCATTGGGATCCAATAATAGTACATTCGATCCTCAAAAAACTGGACAAGACCTCGTACACATTGTACGAACAAACATTGAAATCGCCACGCGAGCTTCCGTCATTAGACGAACTACTAAAGTTCATTGAAATGAGATTCCAGACATTGGAAACTCAGAATCAGAGGGCAGGTTCATCTAAACAATGAAACAAGCCAGCTAAGCAATCATCGTTAGTAGGAACGAACAAAGGACTAGAATGCCCTCTTTGCAAAAACGGACATGCAATATATCATTGCGAATCGTTTCTAAAATTGATACCAGCGAAACGAGTTGAAAAGTCACGAGAACTAGACCTTTGTACAAATTGCTTGAAAAAGGGACACATTTACAAAAGATGCTTATCAAGAGAATGTCAGAAATGTGGTAAAAAACACAATACACTCCTAGACTACCAAGTTGCCAAGAACACATCGAAAGAAGCACAAAATACAAATTTGTCGGCACAATGCAGTGAAAGCGATGCATACGTCTTCCTAGGAACTGCGATTGCAGAATTTATTGATCATGAAGGTAAAGCCATGAGAGCGCGTATACTGCTTGACTCTGGCTCGCAGCTAAATTTCATAACCGACAAGTTGCGGAAAAGGTTAGGTTTCACATCAGGTGACTCAACCATAAACATATCTGGGATAGGCAACACAAGAGTAAAAGCAAGTAATAAAATCAAAGTATCACTAAAATCTATTAATAAAGAATTTACAACCCAAATGGAGGTATATTCTATCAAAGAAATTACGAACAATCAGCCGCAATGTTACATCAATATCGATGACTGGAACATACCAGAAAACATTCCACTGGCTGATCCAACATTCAATAAACCTGGAAGAATAGACATTCTTTTGGGGGCGGAGATTTACGGAGAAGTCATAAGAAATGGACAAATTCGGTTATTGGACAATCTACCCATTCTACAAAATACCGCATTAGGTTGGGTAGTTCTGGGTAAAGTATACAACTGCACCCCGTTTTGTGGAATATCCAATACAAACTTAGAACGCCAGTTAGAAAAGTTTTGGGAACTGGAAGAATGCTCTAGCCAAGTCGTACTGTCAACGGCTGACAAAAAATGCGAAGAGTATTTTGAAGCTATAACCAATCGAGACTCTAGTGGTCAATTTATCGTAAACTTACCATTATTGGGCGACGTCTCACTGCTTGGAGAGTCGAAATCATTAGCATTCAAAAGACTATTAGCAACGGAAAGAAAATTAGCCAAACAGCCCACGTTAAAAAAGCAGTATGATCAGTTTCTGCAAGAATATCTAGACTTAAAGCACATGAAGGAAATTCCAGCATCAGAAATTAAGGGACCCCATTACTTTATGCCACATCATTATGTACTGAAACCCGACAGTAGTACGACAAAATTACGGGTAGTTTTTGATGCTTCGGCAAAAACCTCGAACAAGCTTTCACTTAATGATCTATTGCTCAAAGGACCGAAAGTACAAGAAGATATTAGCGCAATCATAACCAGGTTCCGCTTGAAACGATTTGTATTCACGGCTGATATTACAAAAATGTATCGCCAAATACTTGTGGCAGAAGAAGATCAAAGCCTCCAGTTAATAATGTGGCGAAAGAATAGTAGCGAAGACGTGAAATACTACAAACTTTCCACGGTCACATACGGTACCAAATCAGCACCTTATTTGGCAATTAAATGCTTGAGACGCTTGGCTGAAGAAGGAAGTAGCCAGTACCCATTAGGGACTGCAGCAATTCAAGATTTTTACGTCGACGATGTCCTAATTGGCAGTGATAGCTTGGACGAAGCGGTAGCAATACGCAATGAACTACAACTATTACTGACCTCAGCAGGGTTTGATCTTCATAAAGGGTGCGCAAATCATCCAAAATTAATAGAAGGTATTGCAAACCAGCACCTTGATATCAAACTAGATTTCGCGAAATTAGATAGCGACTCTGTAAAAACTCTAGGAATGATTTGGCAGCCAGTGACAGATATGTTCACGCTCGTCACAGATTTAAAGGACCAAAAAACGACAACCAAAAGGAGTATACTTGCCGATATTTCGCAAATTTTCGATTCCCTGGGTTTAGTAGGCCCGGTGATTGTTACGGGGAAGCTGTTAATGCAACAGTTATGGAAATCCCACGTGGATTGGGGTGAAAAAATACCAGAAGAACTCCAAACGGTGTGGGAAAGATATCATCATGAGCTTCAATCCTTGAATCAAATCCAGATACCAAGGTATATGTTTAGCGAAAATGACACTATCGACATACAAATTCACGTTTTTGCTGACGCAAGTGAAAAGGCGTATGGTGCAGCCATATACATACGGTCAAAAGATAAACGAGGGAAAGTTTCAGTCAGATTACTATGTGCAAAATCTAGAGTAGCTCCAATCAAACCCACGACAATTCCGAGATTGGAACTATGTGCAGCAAAATTGGCTGCCCATTTGGTGAAACAAGTTACAGACTCCACCAATTTGAACATGGATGCAACTTTCTATTAGTCTGATTCACTCATCGTCATTAATTGGATACGAGGCCATCAATTCGAAAAACATTTGTGGCAAATAGAGTTGCAGCCATACAAGAAATGACGTCAACAAAAGAATGGAAATATGTCTGCACAAAGGACAATCCGGCTGACCTTGTTTTACGAGGACTCTTTCCGGAACAGTTAAGGCAATCAGATATATGGTTTAATTGCCCAGCTTTCTTGAAAATGCCCAAAATCGCATGGCCAATTGAACCGAATTCAAGCATTATAACTGATGAAGAAACTAAGATTAACAAATATGTTGCCACCACTATGGTTGAAACAAATACACATCCATTATATTCGATCAATCATGGTAATTCATTCCGCAAACTACTGCGCGTCATGGCCTACATAATCAGAATGATAAACATTATTAAAAACCAAAACAGCAAAGTAGAGTCTAGCTATTTGTCAACCCAAGAGCTAAATGATGCCCTCAAACTTATCGTCAGAGAAGTGCAGCAAAAGAGCTTCCGGGATGAAATTGGCGCATTGAGAGCAAACAAAGAAATTGCTAAATCAAGTAAACTTCGAACCCTAACACCTTTCATAACATCCGATAATATTATTAGAGTCGGAGGAAGATTACAAGCAGCAGAAATCAATTTCGATGCGAAACATCCTATTGTTCTGCCAGGTGACCATTTCGTTACACGGCTATTACTGATTCAGCTCCACTGAGAGAACTTGCATGCAGGTCCCCAAGCACTGCACAACATCGCAAGACAAAAATATTGGGTTTTAAATGGCCGAAACATAACTAGGACCATAGTGACAAATTGTGTTTTATGTACCAAATTTCGACCACGTCTCCAGATTCAGCAAAAGGGCAATTTAACTAAGGATCGTGTTCGATTAACTCGACCATTTTTAAATAGCGGCGTAGACTTTTGCGGGCCTATATATACCCACTTCAAGATTCGAGGCAAAAGACCCCAAAAATCGTACATAGCTGTGTTTTGCTGTTTCGCAACGAAAGCGATACATTTGGAGGTCGTTTCAGATCTAAACACTGATGGATTCCTAAGTGCACTAAAACGGTTCAAATCCAGGAGAGGTAGGTGCGAAAATATCTACTGTGATAACGCACGGAATTTTGTGGGTGCAAATAACCAACTGAAGGAATTAGAAAATATATTGACCGATCAAAAATGCCGGGAAAAAATTGCTAACAGCTGTTTAAGTGTCAATATTCAGTTCCATTTCATCCCCCCTCGATCACCGCACTTCGGGGGACTTTGGGAAGCAGCGGTAAAATCCACTAAGCATTTGCTACAACGAACATTGATATCAGCATCATTAACATATGAAGAGCTTTGCACTGTAGTAACTGAAGTGGAGGCGATTCTTAACTCGAGACCCCTGACTCCATTGTCTTCCGACCCGAACGATTTAGCACCATTAACACCAGCACATTTCTTGATTGGTGAACCACTCGTTAGCGCAAGCAGCGCCACAAATTATACGACGAGAATATCTTTAGCGTCCAGAAGGCAGCTGACAAATCAGCCGAAGAGCGAGTTTTGGAAACGGTGGTACATAGAATACTTAGGCGAGTTACAGAAACGTGCAAAATGCGCTTCCACGCAGATGAATATCAAAACGGGAACGCTAGTTACCATAAAAGAAGATAATCTACCACCTTTCAAATGGACACTAGGTCGAATTTTAGAGACCATTCATGGAGCAGACGGCCGTGTACGTGTTGCTGATGTGCAGACGAGCTCTGGAATCATAAGACGATCAGTTCGTCAGTTAGCGCCATTACCAATCGATTACGACGGTGTAGAGTTCAAAGATTCGTACGAGTCGTTTGAGGAGGCTGATGAACCGATGGAAACAAACGAGAACATTGACACAAGCTATAAAAGTCACAGAAAATGAAGATGTTCACCCGCAAAACTCAGCTCACTCAAAATATGCCTTTTGACTTTGCTGGTATTGCCACTTACTACCTTGCACATGTCACATGCAGTAAAAGTACCAATAGACATTATCAATATTGAAAACAATGCAGGTGTATATTTTGAAAATGTAGGGAGTGTACGATTATCACCAAACACTTGGAAACTCATAGTCTTTTTCGATCTGAAAGGCTACTGGGAAGTTTTTCAAACCTTAGAAGCAGGTATAAAACAACTAGAACGGCTGAAAGAGACAATTACCAACAACACGTATCATGACGCTCTTGTCACACAATACCGTCATCGACTACAACTACTCAGCCGAGACCATCTGCTTATACAGGATATGACGAAAACTAGGCAGAAAAGATCCCCTTTTGATATAATTGGATCGATAGCTAACAAACTTTTCGGAGTTTTAGATAACGAATACGCAACATCGATGAGCGAGACCATTGCTAAAATTCAAAATAATAAAAATAGCCTTAATGACCTGGTGAGATAGCACACCTCTATTTTGGAAACCACAATCAATGTCATCACAAAAAGCGAATGGGAAAGAGGAAATCAAACGGAACAAATTAATAAGGCATTCGATACTGTTTATGAGAACATTAAATTCTTCAACTCTGAATTCAAACATCAAAAGACAGTTGAAGCTTTCAATACCCTTTCATTATTCATTATGGCTTTGATAACTGAATGCCAAGATATGCAACATTCACTGATTGAAGTAATAATCGACGCTCATCATGAAACAGTTAATCCAAATGTCATATCGCCTCAACAACTCAAATCTCAGATCGCATTGATCAAAGACAATCTCCCACAAGATTTAGAGCTCCCAGCTTTTGGAACTCCAATCAGTGTCTCACGTCTATACCAGATCGCTAAAGTTCAACACATGCATGAAGGAAGATATCTCATATTTGCCGTTACAATACCTCTGCTGCTCTCAACCACATTCCATGTTTTTCGACTATTAACTTTACCCACGATGATCAACAATACCTTTTTGTTTCTACCACCGTCTCCGGAGCTCATCATATCAAATATTTTCAAGGATCAATTTTATCCTATGGATATGACCGAACTCATGCAATGCAAAACTCCAGAGGACAATTATTACATCTGCGACCAACATCGACCCATAACACTTCGACCCATAACCATCGAAGCAAGATATGGCATCAATTAAGAACACCAAACCATTGGCTTTTTTCCTTAAACAAACCATATGAATTCACTTTTGTCTGCGACAACCAATTGTCCCAACAACGTCTTCAGCAAAAAGGGATCTTAGCAATGAAACCCGGCTGCACACTAAAAGATGAGGAGCTCACACTTCAATCATTTGACTACAGACAAACTTCATTGAATGCATCGTTTTTTTCCTATCATTAACATATCCATTTCAGAGTTCGAAGATATAATTGGCTCATTTCGATCAATAACAAATCCCAAAATCATCCAACATACATTGCACATGGAAGCACTGACAAGGAAGATGGAGGAACTAACAGATAAGCAAACAGAATTACACGACCTTCAACCTCATACCACTCATACAATAACAGTGAGTTACAGTGCCTTGGTCATCATTGGTGTCATCGGTGTATGGCTAATCTATCGACATCTGAAGTCAACAAGGATCCGAATCGTCAATAAGCCAGTTCCAGCTCCACGGCAGTCAACGCATGATCTTCAGTATAGTTTTGAAGTATAATACTTCAACAGGCGGCAGTATGTTTAAGCATAACTTTATTACATTTCACTAATTATTTTATCAATAACTAAATTAATTGATTGTAACGTACTATTTTTCATTTCATCTCATCTCACATTCAAACAGCATAAGTACTATATTTGAATCAACATACTGATACAATAATTTCTGCATGCACAATAATCTTCCCAAACGAACGTTTCAAATCCAGACATTATGTCAGCACATTTTGCAGATTCTTCTCCCATATGTGGGAAACGAATCAACGACATATCAAGTTTATTCTTGCGCCTGGGAAAATTATTGTGCATGTTATGCAGCGTCAGCTTTTTCTAGACTAAGAATTAGTGTAGGTAATTTGTTATAAATACGTTGGTAATAGTAAAATAAAGTTGAGTTGTTAATCAAATGTTTTAGGATTCATTTCGAAGACGTTTCACAGCTCAGTGAGTAAAGTTTATTTGGTAGAGTTTCCTGCCATAATAGAGAATTACAAAATCAGGCAACAATTTTAGAAGTAGAGAAACCTGCTCTCTATAATTGCATAAGCCTAAACAATCACATTCAAAAACTTACTCAGTCATTTTGGGCCCGATGGAATAAAGAATATTTGCATCGTTTGCAACAACGTCCAAAGTGGCTGACACAACAACCAAATCTGAAGGATAGCGAACTAGTTTTAGTAAATGATGACAGACTGCCTCCTGCACATTGGTTATTAGGAAGAATTATAAGCACACATCCAGGAAGAGATAATCCGACAAGAGTGGTGACCATAAAAACACAATATAATGTAATCAAACGACCCATTCCAAAGGTTTGTGCGTTAACCATAATGTATTCTAATCAGACAACATCGAATCTTAAATAATATTGAACTTGGTCGTTTCAACACGGGGAGTATGTTGTGACTTCATCGTGTTTAAATTTAGAACTGATTAATTGCTCAAATGCTATTGAATTTGTTGAACTTTTACTGTAAAATTTGTATTAAATTTTCTAATCATAGCAAACAAAAAAAAAGCCTGTCAAAATGAAAAAAAAACAAAAAAAAACAAATTGAGTTGAAAAGTTGGAGTTGTAATTGGAATTGTGTAATTGAAAGATTGTAATTCAAAATAGTAATTAAAATTGTAATTGGAGTTCTGTCATGTTGTTAAAATAAAAGTATTTTCGAAGGAGATTTTGTCATGTCGATGGTCCTTTGAACCGGATAGAGAAATTCGGAATGATACTGTGTCGTTGCAGCGTTACCGCAAGTTTTATTGTTGCTACTTTGTCGTATATTGAATATATACTTTGAAAAAACCAAACAGGCAAAGCTATGAGAGAGTTATTTGATAACGGAATAGCTGAGCCTTTTGAAGATGAAAGTAATTCAAACAAATTTCAATCATACTATTTACCTCATCACCCAATATATTGATATGATAAGTCCACTACCAAGCTTCGCATTGTTTTTAACGCATCAGCTCATGCTGCCAAAATACTATTGAATTTTCGCACAGGCCCCATTGCCTTGGTCGCAGATATCGAAAAAGCCATCTTACAGCTAGAGTTGCATTCTACGGAAAGAGACGTCCACAGATTCTTCTGGTACGCGCAAAAATTAGCATCTGCTAAAAAGATTCCTTCTGTACAAACTTACCGAATGACTAGGATGACCTTCGGAGTAACGTCAAGCCCTTTCTTACTGACTACACCTTGAAAAAACATTTTGATAATGAAAGTTTGACATATCCACGAACGTGTGCAGTCCTTAAGGAAAGTTTTTATATGGATGACCTTATGTAGAGTGTCAAAACTGAAGAAGAAGCCATTCTCTTGTACAAAGAGGCTAAAGTAATTTTGAAGAACGCGTCTATGAACTTGAGGAAATTGAACTCTAATAATGGACAAGTAAGGGGTGCCATTTTTGAGAATTGTTGTCCGTCCGAGTCACAAAAGACTTTAGGAGTTTGATGGAGAGTTTTCAGTGATGAGATGACAGTGGATATGAAAGCTGCAAAGGATGTGGTGAGCACCGCACCAACTGGAACGAAACGACTTATTCTCTCAGTAATGGCAAAAATTTTCGATCCATTTGGATTTATCAGACCATTTCTGATCAAGCTTAAGGTGTTGTTTCAGAATACCTGGAAAATGAAACTGGGTTGGGATGAACCGCTACCTGCAGATCTAATGTCGGTGTGGACATCGTGTTGAGTTGGTATCGAAAAACTTGAAAGGTTCGCGATTTCTCGGTGCTTGCTGAGTAGTATTCACGTTCGTGCAATTGAGCTGCATTTATTTACGGATGCTAGTCCTCTGGGGTCATGGATCAAGTACTAAAGGCTACGACATGAGCGTGACCACGCCTACTTATGACGAAATAAGGTGCAAACATGCCTAGAAATTATCCCGAAATAACTGGTTTTTAGGTGAATGAAGAGTACTGTTTTCGGTTGTGTCCAAATGTTTCTGTTAATGAGTTTATTAGATGTTGCAAGTCTAGGCAGACGGACACTTAAATTGCTGATCTGAAATGGAGCAATTGAAACTGCTTGAAGTGTATGTTGCCTCTTTTATGCTGTAATTCATTAAATTTGAGCACAAATGGAGCAAGATCGACGTGAAAATGATTGATATAGATGACTTTTTGCAAAGAAATTATTATAATTTTGCATAGTTGAATGAGCTCACAGCTCATTCAAGGATGCATGACTAAAGCTAAAGTATCATTAAACAATAAAAAAATATTCTCTTACTTTGTCTTTCACATATCTTATACAATGAAAAGAAAAATTCAATGAAATTCAGACACTCGACTATTTTTCCCTGATTCGCCGGTCTCCGGTACGTGTCGAAATAAGATGCAGCGCCGAGCAGCGAAAACCCATTGTCGTAATCTTATTGAAGGCGGGTTTATAGACAGTCGAATAGTTTGTGCGAGAAATCGGGTAGCCCCAATAAAGACAGGCAAATGTGATGATTTAACATTACCAAAGTTAGATTTAGCCGCGGCATCAATAGGTGCGCGTTTATATGCTTATCTGAGAACTAATATAAATATGAAGCCCTCGAAAGTGTATTTCTGGTCGGATTTAAAAATACCTCTTCATTGGATTCGAGGTTCTAAAAGGTGGATGCCGTATGTAGAAAGTAAGGTAGCGAAAATTACAAGGTTAATGATGATTTCTGCTTGGAGGCATGTATCTGGCAAGTCAAACCCAGCCAATTTTTTAACGCGAGGTGTACAAGCAAAGGTGCTTTTAAATTTTCATCTATGGATGTCGGGTCCTGAATGGCTAAAGTGTAATAAAAGCGACTGGCCTCAAGAAGATATGGGAGCAGATTGCTCCCAGCTAGTGGTAATCTCTTTGTTAATTTAATCCAATAATAATAGCTTTTCTTTCAAGAATCCTTTATTCTAACCTGAACGGTTCAATAGCTGGACACGCGTACTCACAGTTACAGCATATATACTACGCTCCACAATGTCACTTAGAAAGCAAGAAATCGCCTCAACGATTGATGCCAATACAGAAAAAATGGCTGAAGCTGAAATTTATTGGATTAAGCACGTGCAAGGGGTGTATTACTATGATGATATTTGCTCTTTACGAAGAAAGGAAAAGTGAAAAAACTCGCCTCTCTTAAAGTTAAATCCAACGTTGGATCAAACTAATGTACTGCGAGCCCGGAGTAGATTACAAAACAAAGAAGCAGATGATGAAGATGTTGTTCAACCAATATTGCTCCCAAAGGGATCTCACATTTGTTACCGTTATTCTTCTACGGTGGTATTTATCAAGCGTATAACTTCCTTGAACCACAAGTCGATAATTTCGGGGGCCTATGCTCACCGGAGATGGGGGTGGGTCGGGCGCCACTCGCTTCACAACCCCGAAACTACGCTTGCCGACGCTCGGAAGCGAGAAAATGCGACGGTTTCGCGCGAAATGTAGAGTGCAAAGAAGAAAAATACACGCTAGCGGTTTCCAAAGAAAAATTTACACTACCGTTTATTAACGAAGGTTTTCAATTCACAATATCGGCACTTACACGCTATCCTAAAACGGCGCCGTGAAAGTTAAACTTTAACACCTCTAATAATTTCCTCTTTGAATAACATTTATCATCTTTCTGGTTTTGCAAATTGTGATATTAGGAACAAAATAAACTTAACCTACTTAAAATTTAATATCTTCCCTCGGTGGACTCGTCGCGATTCGCTTGATTCACTGTCGCTTCGCCTATATCTCCACAATAACCCGTTCGGGAAACTCGATCTTCTCCTCAATCCTTTTCGTTGCTGCCTCCTCGACCATCTACGCCACTCGTTTCCGTCCGGTCGTCGTTTTCTTTTACTCAATCCTTTTACCACAGCTGTCGCCCTCGATGATTATTGTTTGTCGACCGCCAACTGACCAACCTTGTTCCTCGCCAAGTACATGTAAGAAATAAAAAATTCGACTCTTCGTATTCCGATCCAACTACTCTGCACACTCGTCTGTTCCTTACCACGTCCAGCAAATAAGAGAGCGATCCATGCCTTGATCACCTCGCAAGCAACCTCGGCTTTGCTTTCTGATCCCGCTTAGACGGGATCCTAGATTGTCCGTTTGGCGAGAAAAAATATCACAATGCATTTCAAATGCATTTCGGCCGTTGCATTCAGTTCCCGGTCATTGCACTTTCTTCGTTAATGTGCATTGCCGCAATCTGCATGTGCAGCCCAAGTGCATTCGGTCATTGCACCTGGCATTGCGCTCGATCTAATGAGACACATGTATGGCAACGCCTTGGTACATCTCGGAACGCGGTCCGTTCCTCTGGCGTTCCGCCAAGTTGCAATTGACATACGAACTGTCAAAATCATGTCTTTCTTTCGCTACGACACGGCCTAGTTTTTCGAGTGATCGATAGTTCACAATTTCGGTTGCAATACAAAGTTTAATGATGAAATCTCGAAGTTGAAATTCACAAAATACGACTACGATTCCTGACGGGCCGCGTGAATCCTGTGAATTGAGTGTGAATAAACCGGGAAACGGATTCTGAGACATTTGTTTGGTTCCAGAATAATCAGACCGGCGGAATTTGTTGTGATAGGTAAGTTTCTCGAGCTAGGTCCTCCTTGCATTGCTGTCTATGTCAAAGTGGCTGGTCAGCCTTGGATTCTTTTTCCTTCCTTGTATTAATCGGCCCCTTTCATCATATTATTATCATCGTAACAGTTGATATGTTCGATACTTGTAGATGATGATGATGATGATGATGCTGACGACGACATCGATGTTGCTGCTCCTGATGATGGTGACCCGTGCGTGTTTCGACTGTTCGAATTTATCGCTGCAGATCCAACCGCAAGTCGATTTGTTGTATGATTATTATGTTATTATTATCACGAAAGTTATTATGTTCGGTATTTGTAGATGAAGATGATGATGGCGGTGCTGACGACGACAGGGATGCTTGTGGTTTCCAGAGCAACCCGAATGTCCACAACGCTTCTAAAGCCTCCTGGCGAGGTGTGCTGAATTGAGGTTACCAGATCGATGCAAACGCATTGAATTTCGAAGAGCGACCGAGGAAGAAATTCTTATCAAGCATACGGAAGATCATTACGAAACGTTGAAATCAACATCAGGAATAACGGATGAAGCTTATTTAGAGGATTTATGATCTCATTATGACGGTGCTTTCCAAATATACTGCTGGCGGTCATCCATGACGATGAGGCGACGGACGATGGCCTTGGTGATTATTCTTGTAGGCGAAGATAACGAAGTGATTTGATACGTTTCGACGTTGCGTTCGATACTGTCAGGTGAGTACTATGACGATTTTCCCTTTTTCTTCCTTAATATCGCGGCTGACTTGGAAGTTACCTCGGCCCCACTATCAGCTTCGAGGAATACCGGGTCCTGACGAGTGCGCGCCTTGATTTTGATATTGGCCGTTCTTGACAGGGCTTGCTGAGACTCGAAGCCTACTCCACGACTCGATACCATTTGTAATACAGCTCTATGACCTACATTATTAATTATCCTACGATTACATAGTTTACAACAAACCTTCGACTCCCTACCGCAAGCGTGTCCGCGTCTATAAATTAACATGCATTTCTATCTGCCACCGGTACGGCTCGCGGGCGTGATCGACCGTGACACCCCCCTCTCTTCAGAGGATTCCGTGGGAATCCTCGTCAGTCTTCCGACTTGTTACAATCGAACGTTTCCGATTCGCGTGGTAATTTCCCGACCGTCCTGTACTAATTATATGACGACAATCTATTTCGTTCAATTCTTCAGTTACTGATTTTGTTTTCTTTTTTTTTTTTTGTTTTTTTTTGTTTTATAATTATTTAACCGTGTTGCCAAATCATACCCGTATATGGCACATTTGAACTCTGGATTTCCTATCCTTACTTACTAACTACTACCACATCCGTTTTTTTTTTGTTTTCCATTCATACTGTGGTTTAATGCATGCGACCTCATTCTAACTTCTCAACAAAATCCACCTGCATGTTTACAAGTGTCGTGCCATAACTTGATAGCTGGTGTGGGTACTTTTTGCTTTGATCTGAAAAATTCTAATGCCATTCGACCTCGTTTCTTTTTAGTTCTATTAAACGGACACCAACAACCAAAATGACGAACGGTGAAAGCCCCACCGCAATACAATAACAACAAAAAAAAACAGTAGATCTCGAAGGGAGGCCCTGAATACGCCCAGAGAGAGTATTTGGTAATCTTACTTTATCAACATAATCAATAATCAATATCCATACTAATCCTTTGAAACTTACTAATACCCTAAGCTTAACCTGAACTTAATTCTAAGTAATCCCTCAAATTAATATTTAACACCACTGACTTAGGCAAATTCTAGCTTACAACATCTAATCTATGCTCCCTACCGGGTCCTGACGAGTGCGCGCTTTGATTTTGATATTGGCCGTTTTTGACAGGGCTCGCTGAGACTCGAAGCCTACTCCACGACTCGATACCATTTGTAATACAGCTCTATGACCTACATTATTACTTATCCTACGATTACATAGTTTACAACAAACCTTCGACTCCCTACCGCAAGCGTGTCCGCGTCTATAAATTAACATGCATTTCTATCTGCCACCGGTACGGCTCGCGGGCGTGATCGACCGTGACACCCCCCTCTCTTCAGAGGATTCCTTGGGAATCCTCGTCAGTCTTCCGACTTGTTACAATCGAACGTTTCCGATTCGCGTTGTAATTTCCCGACCATCCTGTACTAATTATATGACGACAATCTATTTCGTTCAATTCTTCAGTTACTGATTTTGTTTTCTTTTTTTTTTTTGTTTTTTTTTTTTTTTATAATTATTTAACCGTGTTGCCAAATCATACCCGTATATGGCACATTTGAACTCTGGATTTCCTATCCTTACTTACTAACTACTACCACATCCGTTTTTTTTTGTTTTCCATTCATACTGTGGTTTAATGCATGCGACCTCATTCTAACTTTTCAACAAAATCCACCTGCATGTTTACAAGTGTCGTGCCATAACTTGATAGCTGGTGTGGGTACTTTTTGCTTTGATCTGAAAAATTCTAATGCCATTCGACCTCGTTTCTTTTTAGTTCTATTAAACGGACACCAACTACCAAAATGACGAACGGTGAAAGCCCCACCGCAATACAATAACAACAAAAAAAAACAGTAGATCTCGAAGGAAGGCCCTGAATACGCCCAGAGAGAGTATTTGGTAATCTTACTTTATCAACATAATCAATAATCAATATCCATACTAATCCTTTGAAACTTACTAATACCCTAAGCTTAACCTGAACTTAATTCTAAGTAATTGCTCAACTTAATATTCAACACCACCGACTTAGGCAAATTCTAGCTTACAACATCTTATCTATGCTACCAATCTATTTGCTTAACCCCGCCACCACTTCTAGCCAGTTCGATATTTGTAACACAAATGATTATGGATTTTAACCCGCCACCATTAATTTTACCCCATCTTATCCTCTAGTCCCACCACCATTATCTAGTATAAGAACGCCACAAATCTGAAATTCACTGGTAATTCTCTTGTTATTAATACCCCTGTGGCAAATTTATGACGCTGCCTACGTTGCCTTATCCCACATACCTCTTGAGGTCCTTAGCGTGCCACACTCCCACAGCTTTCCCGCTGGAATCTTCCAGTTCGTATGTCCAACCGGACACCCTTCTCTTCACGGAGAACGGCCCTACATATTCGGGAGCCAGTTTGGCGGAGAAATACTTTGCGGCGTCTGACAGAACGAAATTTCGACGCCATACCAAATCCTTCGGTAAAAACTGCTCATCCCGGTGCCGCAGGTCATAACGTGATTTTGATTCCTGGGCAGCTGACTTCAACCGTTCGCGGACTTCTTCTCGGACCTTTTGTAGCCATTTCGCCTTTTCAATTCCCTCATCCTGTCCATCTCTCCTTCCTTGTACTTCCGGGCCTTGGTAACTCTCGGGATGAATGGTCATTTCTCGCCCGAAATTTAAAAAGTACGGAGTAACCTTCATGTCTTCGTGCGTTGAGGTTCTCAACGCACAACCAATCTTCGATAAATCCCTGTCCCATTCTCGATGATTCTCGGATGCATACGTTCGCAGTAGACGTTTGACATTCTGATTCACTCGTTCCGCCGGATTCGCCTGAGGGTGATATAACGCGGTAAACCTCAACGTAACCCCATGCGTTTCGGCCATCTGTGCGAATTCTCTGGAGCGGAATTGCACGCCGTTATCGCACACAATTATCCGTGGTACTCCGAACAAAAATAGAACGTTTTCTTCCAGTAAGCGTACCACGGCCGTTCCGGTTGCTTTCCTTAGGGGAAATAACAAAGGCATCTTGGTCGCATAATCTACTACGGTCAGAATATAGGAGTGTCCCCGCAGGGATCGTGGTAGAGGTCCCACGAGGTCCACACATATCATCTCCCAGGGAGCAGTATCTTCTCGACTCCTCGACACCATCAGACCACTGGGACGCTTCCGCTCGACCTTTACTGCCTGGCAAACCTTACACTTCCGGACATAGTTTCTCACATCCGCCTGCATCTTTGGCCAATAGTACTCTTGTGCTAATCGGTCAAAGGTTTTCTGAACCCCCATGTGCCCCGCTGTAGGTTCGTCATGGCACTGAACCAACGCCTTTGGCCGCTCGTATTTCGGGACTACTTTTTTCCACTGGTTGTCTTGGAGCTCAGAATACCGGCCTTTTATCCACTTCCACAACATGTTTTCCACCACATTCCATTTCGGGTATTTGCCGGGGTCCTTCTGCACCTTCCTCATCATGTTTTGGTACCACTCATCCGTCATCTGTGCGACAGAGACGCAGCCTAGGTTTGCGACAGCCCTCGAGAGTGCATCGGGCACTAGATGGTCTTTCCCCTTGCGATGGATTACCTCAAAGTCGAATTGTTGTAATCTCACTGCCCATCTAGCCAATCTGCCCGTAGGGTCCTTAAGGCTATTCAGCCAGACCAGGGAATGATGGTCCGTAATTACCACGATTCTTGTTCCTTCTATATAAGGTCGTAGTTTCTCCACTGCCCATAGTACCCCCAAGCACTCCCTTTCGGTAACTGAATACCTTCTTTCCTGTTTGGAAAGCGCCCTGCTGAGGTAACAGATAACCTTCTCACCATCCGGGTGCGCCTGGCTGAGTACTGCGCCTATGCCCACATCCGAAGCATCCGTTTGTACTTTGAATGGGAGGTCGAAATCTGGACAGGCTAGTACAGGCGCTGATGTGAGCTTACGCTTGCACATCACGAAAGCCTGTTCGCACTCCTCAGACCATAAAAATTTTCGACCCTTCTTCAAGAGATCGCTTAAAGGAGCTACCATTGTCGCATGACTGGGAATGAATCGACGGTACCACGATACCATTCCGAGAAGTTGACGCACTTGCCTTACAGAAGTTGGGCGAGGAAACTCGTTCACCGCTTGAACCTTCTCGGGGTCCACCCTAAGACCCTCCTCATCCACCAGGTATCCCAAGTACTTGAGTTGTGCCCTACAAAACTGACACTTCTCTTTCGAAACCCTCAAACCTGCGACTCTCAGTCGCTCGAAAACTTCCCGGAGAACCTTCATATGTTGCTCGAAAGACTCTGTTACCACGATAATATCGTCAAGGTAGGTGAAGACGAATGGTTCCAAAGAAGAACCAAGTACTGTGTCGATTAGTCGTTGCCACGTCGCACCCGAATTGTGTAGCCCGAACGGCATCCTCAGAAAATGAAAAAGCCCCCGTCCCGGTACTGTGAAGGCTGTGTACTGTCGCGACCCTTCCGCCATCGGTACCTGCCAGTAGGCTGATTTCACGTCTAACGTGGATAGGTATTTAGCGTTTCGTAGTTTGTCTAGGGTGGCGGAAATATATGGTAGAGGATATGCATCCTTCTCGGACACCGCATTCACCTTTCTGAAATCTACACAGAAACGGTAGGACCCATCTTTTTTACGCACCAGGAGAATAGGCGACGACCAAGGGCTAGAGGAAGGTTCAACTACTCCTAACTTCAACATTTCGTCTAACTCAGTGTTAATCTGACGTTGTACCGCCGGCGAAACAGGATAGTATCTCTGTTTGATCGGAGTGGCACTGGTCTTGATGGTATGCTCAATCGCCGTCGCACAACCTAATCCATCTCCCATCAAACTTAACTGTTCCTCCAACAAATCTGACAGTACGCGCTTTTCTTGCTCAGATAAATGTGACCGGTCTCGCAGAGCCCCTCTAGCCACTGCCGTCGTCGCAGCCAAAGAATGCCACTGCTGACCCTTCATATCCAATACTACTCCAAATCGTTGCCAAAAATCGATCCCCAAAATCACCTCTTGGGGAACTGACGGGATGACTAATGTGTCTATGTCGTGTTTTCGGCCGTTTAAGGTATACTTCAAGCGTACTACCCCAGACACCGCACAGGCTACGCCGTTGGCTAATCGCACCTCTTCAATCCGCTCATGACCCAGCACCAAGCCTTTATCCGCCAAACGAGACCAGCCTTTCCCTCCTAGTATCGTACGGCTCGCCCCTGAGTCCAGCAGCCACCCCATAGTTACGTCCTCAATATCCACCTGTATGTGCGGACGACTATCACTACTACTCTCCATAAGAGCGTAGTCCACGACTGGCCGTTGTGTCCTCGGCTGCGGCCTGATCCCCGTGCTTGCCTGGCCGCTTAGGAAGCACGCTGCTCGTTTCCCGAAGCCTGTTGGTTTGATCGGAATCGAGACTCCCCACCAGTAGCCCTCGCCCGACAAGTTGGGCATGCCGACCTCATTACCCCCTGGCGACCGCAACCAAAACACCGCCGTGGCTCCGGGCACTCTCTCGACATATGCCCGTCTCGCTTACAATTCCAACATTGGATCCGGCCTGCATTTGACATCGCAGCGACTCGCTCAGTGCCTTCCGTTCCCACGTACGCCAAGTCTGGTTCCAAGCATCGTCTGTTTCGCGTGGTGGGTGGTACAAATGCTGCCACTGAAGCCCTGGTGGCATCCAAAGTGCGTCCCATCTTCACGAGTTCAGAGATCGATGATACTTGCTTCAGACACAGCTGTTGCTGATAGAAAGGCGCTATGTTCCTTCTTAATGTTCGCATCTTCTCCTCCTCCGAGCAAACTTTCCTCAATCAACTAAAAAGGCGCTCCATTATCGCAACGTACACCCCCGTTGACTAATTTTCCCCTTGAGTTCGCTTCCGGATCTCTTCCCAGAGGCGATCCTCGTAATCCGAGGGCAAAAACTCTGCCTTTAATTCCTCTACTAACTCGTCCCAGCATCCGACAATGTTTCGGTTGGCCCTAAACCAGATCAAGGCCCGAGAATCAAAAAGGTCGACCGCTGCCCTAAAAAGCTGTGGCTTACTAAGTCCTCTTGCCTGACGAAGCTCCTCGACGCGCTCCAAGAAGGCATTCACTGACCCAGATGAATCCCCGCTGAATTTGAGCCCCCACTTGGCAACCTCTGCCAACCTAGCGCCCTTAACCGATTGCGAAACGGATGTACCTAGATCTTCATTAGATTGATCTTCTTCGTCGTCGCTGACACCATCGACTCTTTCCATCAACGAGCCCATCGCCAGAATCAACCTATTCCGAAGACTTTTTGCAGCTTCCCTTTGTTCTTTAGTAACCGCCTGTAAATTTGCCAAACGACGGAATCCAAATTCAACCTTCACCTTAACCTTGATGAATTCCGACGACGTCCTATCTCCCGAAACTCTGGCCACCAGTTCCTCTATCTCCACTGCCTTCGCGGTCAGCTCGGCGTAGTCCGTGTCGTAGTCGAACGGGTACTCTGTTTGGACATACGAAGTGTCCAATTCTAATTCTGCTTTCAACGTTGCCCGCAGCGACTTGCGCATATTATCCACTGTATCTGCGGCAAAACCTCGGATGGCGAGTTCGTAAATGAGCTCATCCTTGCTCAGGCGGTCCACGAGGATCTTCATATGTGCTAACATATAAGTTCCTGCTACGCTCGTCTCAAACTATCGCTCTACGCAACTAACCCTGGCTAAAACACTATTTAACACCCTGCCTAACTCAATAAGGGTGGATCCTAAGACCAATACTGAGCTACAATATAATGTAAACTCTTTCCCAACTATCTGTCCGCTACAGAAAACCAAAATCCACCTGAAAATCTGTGCCTCTTAACCTAAGAAACCAGACACACTTCCACACACTCAAAATTCAATATTATTAACTTGCACTCACACCACTCAAATAAATCCAGAATTCAAATAAGCATATAACGATATATAACGATCAATAACATACAATATCGTCATGCAAAAAAAAGTAACCAAAAATTTATAAAGGCTCTAAATTAGACAAGCCCTTATTTAACCCGCAAAACGAATAGGGAGGATTTTAAATCAAAAATTCGTACCGCGATTTCCCTTTAACGATATTACGAAAGATGCCCTAATGGTTTCTCTCTTTTGGAATTTTCGCGCCTACCGAGCCTCCCACAGTTTGGGACTTGGCTATCAAAATTTTCTCACGAACCGTTACGTACCGTTTCTACCGTTAGCCCCACGTTGGGCGCCAATTTGTTACCGTTATTCTTCTACGGTGGTATTTATCAAGCGTATAACTTCCTTGAACCCCAAGTCGATAATTTCGGGGGCCTATGCTCACCGGAGATGGGGCTGGGTCGGGCGCCACTCGCTTCACAACCCCGAAACTACGCTTGCCGACGCTCGGAAGCGAGAAAATGCGACGGTTTCGCGCGAAATGTAGAGTGCAAAGAAGAAAAATACACGCTAGCGGTTTCCAAAGAAAAATTTACACTACCGTTTATTAACGAAGGTTTTCAATTCACAATATCGGCACTTACACGCTATCCTAAAACGGCGCCGTGAAAGTTAAACTTTAACACCTCTAATAATTTCCTCTTTGAATAACATTTATCATCTTTCTGGTTTTGCAAATTGTGATATTAGGAACAAAATAAACTTAACCTACTTACAATTTAATATCTTCCCTCGGTGGACTCGTCGCGATTCGCCTGACTCACTGTCGCTTCGCCTATATCTCCACAATAACCCGTTCGGGAAGCTCGATCTTCTCCTCAATCCTTTTCGTTGCTGCCTCCTCGACCATCTACGCCACTCGTTTCCGTCCGATCGTCGTTTTCTTTTAATCAATCCTTTTACCACAGTTATCGCCCTCGATGATTATTGTTTGTCGACCGCCAACTGACCAACCTTGTTCCTCGCCAAGTACATGTAAGAAATAAAAAATTCGACTCTTCGTATTCCGATCCAACTACTCTGCACACTCGTCTGTTCCTTACCACGTCCAGCAAATAAGAGAGCGATCCATGCCTTGATCACCTCGCAAGCAACCTCGGCTTCGCTTTCTGATCCCGCTTAGACGGGATCCTAGATTGTCCGTTTGGCGAGAAAAAATATCACAATGCATTTCAAATGCATTTCGGCCGTTGCATTCAGTTCCCGGTCATTGCACTTTCTTCGTTAATGTGCATTGCCGCAATCTGCATGTGCAGCCCAAGTGCATTCGGTCATTGCACCTGGCATTGCGCTCGATCTAATGAGACACATGTATGGCAACGCCTTGGTACATCTCGGAACGCGGTCCGTTCCTCTGGCGTTCCGCCAAGTTGCAATTGACATACGAACTGTCAAAATCATGTCTTTCTTTCGCTACGACACGGCCTAGTTTTTCGAGTGATCGATAGTTCACAATTTCAGTTGCAATACAAAGTTTAATGATGAAATCTCGAAGCTGAAATTCACAAAATACGACTACGATTCCTGACGGGCCGCGTGAATCCTGTGAATTGAGTGTGAATAAACCGGGAAACGGATTCTGAGACATTTGCTTGGTTCCAGAATAATCAGACCGGCGGAATTTGTTGTGATAGGTAAGTTTCTCGAGCTAGGTCCTCCTTGCATTGCTGTCTATGTCAAAGTGGCTGGTCAGCCTTGGATTCTTTTTCCTTCCTTGTATTAATCGGCCCCTTTCATCATATTATTATCATCGTAACAGTTGATATGTTCGATACTTGTAGATGATGATGATGATGATGATGCTGACGACGACATCGATGTTGCTGCTCCTGATGATGGTGACCCGTGCGTGTTTCGACTGTTCGAATTTATCGCTGCAGATCCAACCGCAAGTCGATTTGTTGTATGATTATTATGTTATTATTATCACGAAAGTTATTATGTTCGGTATTTGTAGATGAAGATGATGATGGCGGTGCTGACGACGACATGGATGCTTGTGGTTTCCAGAGCAACCCGAATGTCCACAACGCTTTTAAAGCCTCCTGGCGAGGTGTGCTGAATTGAGGTTACTAGATCGATGCAAACGCATTGAATTTCGAAGAGCGACCAAGGAAGAAATTCTTATCAAGCATACGGAAGATCATTACGAAACGTTGAAATCAACATCAGGAATAACGGATGAAGCTTATTTAGAGGATTTATGATCTCATTATGACGGTGCTTTTCCAAATATACTGCTGGCGGTCATCCACGACGATGAGGCGACGGACGATGGCCTTGGTGATTATTCTTGTAGGCGAAGATAACGAAGTGATTTGATACGTTTCGACGTTGCGTTCGATACTGTCAGGTGAGTACTATGACGATTTTCCCTTTTTCTTCCTTAATATCGCGGCTGACT
The DNA here is from genome assembly GCA_947369275.1 of Nemotelus nigrinus. NCBI lineage: Eukaryota > Metazoa > Arthropoda > Insecta > Diptera > Stratiomyidae > Nemotelus > Nemotelus nigrinus. The sequence continues at coordinate 94,680,095 of OX376372.1, read as the reverse complement.
TGGAAGTTACCTCGGCCCCACTATCAGCTTCGAGGAATACCGGGTCCTGACGAGTGCGCGCCTTGATTTTGATATTGGCCGTTCTTGACAGGGCTCGCTGAGACTCGAAGCCTACTCCACGACTCGATACCATTTGTAATACAGCTCTATGACCTACATTATTACTTATCCTACGATTACATAGTTTACAACAAACCTTCGACTCCCTACCGCAAGCGTGTCCGCGTCTATAAATTAACATGCATTCCTATCTGCCACCGGTACGGATCGCGGGCGTGATCGACCGTGACACCCCCCTCTCTTCAGAGGATTCCGTGGGAATCCTCGTCAGTCTTCCGACTTGTTACAATCGAACGTTTCCGATTCGCGTGGTAATTTCCCGACCGTCCTGTACTAATTATATGACGACAATCTATTTCGTTCAATTCTTCAGTGACTGATTTTGTTTTCTTTTTTTTTTTGTTTTTTTTTTATAATTATTTAACCGTGTTGCCAAATCATACCCGTATATGGCACATTTGAACTCTGGATTTCCTATCCTTACTTACTTACTACTACCACATCCGTTTTTTTTTGTTTTCCATTCATACTGTGGTTTAATGCATGCGACCTCATTCTAACTTCTCAACAAAATCCACCTGCATGTTTACAAGTGTCGTGCCATAACTTGATAGCTGGTGTGGGTACTTTTTGCTTTGATCTGAAAAATTCTAATGCCATTCGACCTCGTTTCATTTTAGTTCTATTAAACGGACACCAACTACCAAAATGACGAACGGTGAAAGCCCCACCGCAATACAATAACAACAAAAAAAAAACAGTACATCTCGAAGGAAGGCCCTGAATACGCCCAGAGAGAGTATTTGGTAATCTTACTTTATCAACATAATCAATAATCAATATCCATACTAATCCTTTGAAACTTACTAATACCCTAAGCTTAACCTGAACTTAAATCTAAGTAATTCCTCAACTTAATATTTAACACCACCGACTTAGGCAAATTCTAGCTTACAACATCTAATCTATGCTACCAATCTATTTGCTTAACCCCGCCACCACTTCTAGCCAGTTCGATACTTGTAACACAAATGATTATGGATTTTAACCCGCCACCATTAATTTTACCCCATCTTATCCTCTAGTCCCACCACCATTATCTAGTATAAGAACGCCACAAATCTGAAATTCACTGGTAATTCTCTTGTTATTAATACCCCTGTGGCAAATTTATGACGCTGCCTACGTTGCCTTATCCCACATACCTCTTGAGGTCCTTAGCGTGCCACACTCCCACAGCTTTCCCGCTGGAATCTTCCAGTTCGTATGTCCAACCGGACAACCTTCTCTTCACGGAGAACGGCCCTACATATTCGGGAGCCAGTTTGGCGGAGAAATACTTTGCGGCGTCTGACAGAACGAAATTTCGACGCCATACCAAATCCTTCGGTAAAAACTGCTCATCCCGGTGCCGCAAGTCATAACGTGATTTTGATTCCTGGGCAGCTGACTTCAACCGTTCGCGGACTTCTTCGCGGACCTTTTTTTTTTCAATTCCCTCATCCTGTCCATCTCTCCTTCCTTGTACCTCCGGGCCTTGGTAACTCTCGGGATGAATGGTCATTTCTCGCCCGAAATTTAAAAAGTACGGAGTAACCTTCATGTCTTCGTGCGTTGAGGCTCTCAACGCACAACCAATCTTCGATAAATCCCTGTCCCATTCTCGATGATTCTCGAATGCATACGTTCGCAGTAGACGTTTGACATTCTGATTCACTCGTTCCGCCGGATTCGCCTGAGGGTGATATAACGCGGTAAACCTCAACGTAACCCCATGCGTTTCGGCCATCTGTGCGAATTCTCTGGAGCGGAATTGCACGCCGTTATCGCACACAATTATCCGTGGTACTCCGAACAAAAATAGAACGTTTTCTTCCAGTAAGCGTACCACGGCCGTTCCGGTTGCTTTCCTTAGGGGAAATAACAAAGGCATCTTGGTCGCATAATCTACTACGGTCAGAATATAGGAGTGTCCCCGCAGGGATCGTGGTAGAGGTCCCACGAGGTCCACACATATCATCTCCCAGGGAGCAGTATCTTCTCGACTCCTCGACACCATCAGACCACTGGGACGCTTCCGCTCGACCTTTACTGCCTGGCAAACCTTACACTTCCGGACATAGTTTCTCACATCCGCCTGCATCTTTGGCCAATAGTACTCTTGTACTAATCGGTCAAAGGTTTTCTGAACCCCCATGTGCCCCGCTGTAGGTTCGTCATGGCACTGAGCCAACGCCTTTGGCCGCTCGTATTTCGGGACTACTTTTTTCCACTGGTTGTCTTGGAGCTCAGAATACCGGCCTTTTACCCACTTCCACAACATGCTTTCCACCACCTTCCATTTCGGGTATTTGCCGGGGTCCTTTTGCACCTTCCTCATCATGTTTTGGTACCACTCATCCGTCATCTGTGCGACAGAGACGCAGCCTAGGTTTGCGACAGCCCTCGAGAGTGCATCGGGCACTAGATGGTCTTTCCCCTTGCGATGGATTACCTCAAAGTCGAATTGTTGTAATCTCACTACCCATCTAGCCAATCTGCCCGTAGGGTCCTTAAAGCTATTCAGCCAGACCAGGGAATGATGGTCCGTAATTACCACGAATCTTGTTCCTTCTATATAAGGTCGTAGTTTCTCCACTGCCCATAGTACCCCCAAGCACTCCCTTTCGGTAACTGAATACCTTCTTTCCTGTTTGGAAAGCGCCCTGCTGAGGTAACAGATAACCTTCTCACCATCCGGGTGCGCCTGGCTGAGTACTGCGCCTATGCCCACATCCGAAGCATCCGTTTGTACTTTGAATGGGAGGTCGAAATCTGGACAGGCTAGTACAGGCGCTGATGTGAGCTTACGCTTGCACATCACGAAAGCCTGTTCGCACTCCTCAGACCATAAAAATTTTCGACCCTTCTTCAAGAGATCGCTTAAAGGAGCTACCATTGTCGCATGACTGGGAATGAATCGACGGTACCACGATACCATTCCGAGAAGTTGACGCACTTGCCTTACAGAAGTTGGGCGAGGAAACTCGTTCACCGCTTGAACCTTCTCGGGGTCCACCCTAAGACCCTCCTCATCCACCAGGTATCCCAAGTACTTGAGTTGTGCCCTACAAAACTGACACTTCTCTTTCGAAACCCTCAAACCTGCGACTCTCAGTCGCTCGAAAACTTCCCGGAGAACCTTCATATGTTGCTCGAAAGACTCTGTCACCACGATAATATCGTCAAGGTAGGTGAAGACGAATGGTTCCAAAGAAGAACCAAGTACTGTGTCGATTAGTCGTTGCCACGTCGCACCCGAATTGTGTAGCCCGAACGGCATCCTCAGAAAATGAAAAAGCCCCCGTCCCGGTACTGTGAAGGCTGTGTACTGTCGCGACCCTTCCGCCATCGGTACCTGCCAGTAGGCTGATTTCACGTCTAACGTGGATAGGTATTTAGCGTTTTGTAGTTTGTCTAGGGTGGCGGAAATATATGGTAGAGGATATGCATCCTTCTCGGACACCGCATTCACCTTTCTGAAATCTACACAGAAACGGTAGGACCCATCTTTTTTACGCACCAGGAGAATAGGCGACGACCAAGGGCTAGAGGAAGGTTCAACTACTCCTAACTTCAACATTTCGTCTAACTCAGTGTTAATCTGACGTTGTACCGCCGGCAAAACAGGATAGTATCTCTGTTTGATCGGAGTGGCACTGGTCTTGATGGTATGCTCAATCGCCGTCGCACAACCTAATCCATCTCCCATCAAACTTAACTGTTCCTCCAACAAATCTGACAGTACGCGCTTTTCTTGCTCAGATAAATGTGACCGGTCTCGCAGAGCCCCTCTAGCCACTGCCGTCGTCGCAGCCAAAGAATGCCACTGCTGACCCTTCATATCCAATACTACTCCAAATCGTTGCCAAAAATCGATCCCCAAAATCACCTCTTGGGGAACTGACGGGATGACTAATGTGTCTATGTCGTGTTTTCGGCCGTTTAAGGTATACTTCAAGCGTACTACCCCAGACACCGCACAGGCTACGCCGTTGGCTAATCGCACCTCTTCAATCCGCTCATGACCCAGCACCAAGCCTTTATCCGCCAAACGAGACCAGCCTTTCCCTCCTAGTATCGTACGGCTCGCCCCTGAGTCCAGCAGCCCCCCCATAGTTACGTCCTCAATATCCACCTGTATGTGCGGACGACTATCACTACTACTCTCCATAAGAGCGTAGTCCACGACTGGCCGTTGTGTCCTTGGCTGCGGCCTTATCCCCGTGCTTGCCTGGCCGCTTAGGAAGCACGCTGCTCGTTTCCCGAAGCCTGTTGGTTTGATCGGAATCGAGACTCCCCACCAGTAGCCCTCGCCCGACAAGTTGGGCATGCCGACCTCATTACCCCCTGGCGACCGCAACCAAAACACCGCCGTGGCTCCGGGCACTCTCTCGACATATGCCCGTCTCGCTTACAATTCCAACATTGGATCCGGCCTGCATTTGACATCGCAGCGACTCGCTCAGTGCCTTCCGTTCCCACGTACGCCAAGTCTGGTTCCAAGCATCGTCTGTTTCGCGTGATGGGTGGTACAAATGCTGCCACTGAAGCCCTGGTGGCATCCAAAGTGCGTCCCATCTTCACGAGTTCAGAGATCGATGATACTTGCTTCAGACACAGCTGTTGCTGATAGAAAGGCGCTATGTTCCTTCTTAATGTTCGCATCTTCTCCTCCTCCGAGCAAACTTTCCTCAATCAACTAAAAAGGCGCTCCATTATCGCAACGTACACCCCCGTTGACTAATTTTCCCCTTGAGTTCGCTTCCGGATCTCTTCCCAGAGGCGATCCTCGTAATCCGAGGGCAAAAACTCTGCCTTTAATTCCTCTACTAACTCGTCCCAGCATCCGACAATGTTTCGGTTGGCCCTAAACCAGATCAAGGCCCGAGAATCAAAAAGGTCGACCGCTGCCCTAAAAAGCTGTGGCTTACTAAGTCCTCTTGCCTGACGAAGCTCCTCGACGCGCTCCAAGAAGGCATTCACTGACCCAGATGAATCCCCGCTGAATTTGAGCCCCCACTTGGCAACCTCTGCCAACCTAGCGCCCTTAACCGATTGCGAAACGGATGTACCTAGATCTTCATTAGATTGATCTTCTTCGTCGTCGCTGACACCATCGACTCTTTCCATCAACGAGCCCATCGCCAGAATCAACCTATTCCGAAGACTTTTTGCAGTAACCGCCTGTAAATTTGCCAAACGACGGAATCCAAATTCAACCTTCACCTTAACCTTGATGAATTCCGACGACGTCCTATCTCCCGAAACTCTGGCCACCAGTTCCTCTATCTCCACTGCCTTCGCGGTCAGCTCGGCGTAGTCCGTGTCGTAGTCGAACGGGTACTCTGTTTGGACATACGAAGTGTCCAATTCTAATTCTGCTTTCAACGTTGCCCGCAGCGACTTGCGCATATTATCCACTGTATCTGCGGCAAAACCTCGGATGGCGAGTTCGTAAATGAGCTCATCCTTGCTCAGGCGGTCCACGAGGATCTTCATATGTGCTAACATATAAGTTCCTGCTACGCTCGTCTCAAACTATCGCTCTACGCAACTAACCCTGGCTAAAACACTATTTAACACCCTGCCTAACTCAATAAGGGTGGATCCTAAGACCAATACTGAGCTACAATATAATGTAAACTCTTTCCCAACTATCTGTCCGCTACAGAAAACCAAAATCCACCTGAAACTCTGTGCCTCTTAACCTGAGAAACCAGACACACTTCCACACACTCAAAATTCAATATTATTAACTTGCACTCACACCACTCAAATAAATCCAGAATTCAAATAAGCATATAACGATATATGACGATCAATAACATACAATATCGTCATGCAAAAAAAAGTAACCAAAAATGTATAAAGGCTCTAAACCAGACAAGCCCTTATTTAACCCGCAAAACGAATAGGGAGGATTTTAAATCAAAAATTCGTACCGCGATTTCCCTTTAACGATATTACGAAAGATGCCCTAATAGTTTCTCTCTTTTGGAATTTTCGCGCCTACCGAGCCTCCCACAGTTTGGGACTTGGCTATCAAAATTTTCTCACGAACCGTTACGTACCGTTTCTACCGTTAGCCCCACGTTGGGCGCCAATTTGTTACCGTTATTCTTCTACGGTGGTATTTATCAAGCGTATAACTTCCTTGAACCCCAAGTCGATAATTTCGGGGGCCTATGCTCACCGGAGATGGGGGTCGGTCGGGCGCCACTCGCTTCACAACCCCGAAACTACGCTTGCCGACGCTCGGAAGCGAGAAAATGTGACGGTTTCGCGCGAAATGTAGAGTGCAAAGAAGAAAAATACACGCTAGCGGTTTCCAAAGAAAAATTAACACTACCGTTTATTAACGAAGGTTTTCAATTCACAATATCGGCACTTACACGCTATCCTAAAACGGCGCCGTGAAAGTTAAACTTTAACACCTCTAATAATTTCCTCTTTGAATAACATTTATCATCTTTCTGGTTTTGCAAATTGTGATATTAGGAACAAAATAAACTTAACCTACTTACAATTTAATATCTTCCCTCGGTGGACTCGTCGCGATTCGCCTGATTCACTGTCGCTTCGCCTATATCTCCACAATAACCCGTTCGGGAAGCTCGATCTTCTCCTCAATCCTTTTCGTTGCTGCCTCCTCGACCATCTACGCCACTCGTTTCGGTCCGATCGTCGTTTTCTTTTACTCAATCCTTTTACCACAGTTGTCGCCCTCGATGATTATTGTTTGTCGACCGCCAACTGACCAACCTTGTTCCTCGCCAAGTACATGTAAGAAATAAAAAATTCGACTCTTCGTATTCCGATCCAACTACTCTGCACACTCGTCTGTTCCTTACCACGTCCAGCAAATAAGAGAGCGATCCATGCCTTGATCACCTCGCAAGCAACCTCGGCTTCGCTTTCTGATCCCGCTTAGACGGGATCCTAGATTGTCCGTTTGGCGAGAAAAAATATCACAATGCATTTCAAATGCATTTCGGCCGTTGCATTCAGTTCCCGGTCATTGCACTTTCTTCGTTAATGTGCATTGCCGCAATCTGCATGTGCAGCCCAAGTGCATTCGGTCATTGCACCTGGCATTGCGCTCGATCTAATGAGACACATGTATGGCAACGCCTTGGTACATCTCGGAACGCGGTCCGTTCCTCTGGCGTTCCGCCAAGTTGCAATTGACATACGAACTGTCAAAATCATGTCTTTCTTTCGCTACGACACGGCCTAGATTTTCGAGTGATCGATAGTTCACAATTTCGGTTGCAATACAAAGTTTAATGATGAAATCTCGAAGTTGAAATTCACAAAATACGAATACGATTCCTGACGGGCCGCGTGAATCCTGTGAATTGAGTGTGAATAAACCGGGAAACGGATTCTGAGACATTTGCTTGGTTCCAGAATAATCAGACCGGCGGAATTTGTTGTGATAGGTAAGTTTCTCGAGCTAGGTCCTCCTTGCATTGCTGTCTATGTCGAAGTGGCTGGTCAGCCTTGGATTCCTTTTCCTTCCTTGTATTAATCGGCCCCTTTCATCATATTATTATCATCGTAACAGTTGATATGTTCGATACTTGTAGATGATGATGATGATGCTGACGACGACATCGATGTTGCTGCTCCTGATGATGGTGACCCGTGCGTGTTTCGACTGTTCGAATTTATCGCTGCAGATCCAACCGCAAGTCGATTTGTTGTATGATTATTATGTTATTATTATCACGAAAGTTATTATGTTCGGTATTTGTAGATGAAGATGATGATGGCGGTGCTGACGACGACAGGGATGCTTGTGGTTTCCAGAGCAACCCGAATGTCCACAACGCTTCTAAAGCCTCCTGGCGAGGTGTGCTGAATTGAGGTTACTAGATCGATGCAAACGCATTGAATTTCGAAGAGCGACCAAGGAAGAAATTCTTATCAAGCATACGGAAGATCATTACGAAACGTTGAAATCAACATCAGGAATAACGGATGAAGCTTATTTAGAGGATTTATGATCTCATTATGACGGTGCTTTTCCAAATATACTGCTGGCGGTCATCCACGACGATGAGGCGACGGACGATGGCCTTGGTGATTATTCTTGTAGGCGAAGATAACGAAGTGATTTGATACGTTTCGACGTTGCGTTCGATACTGTCAGGTGAGTACTATGACGATTTTCCCTTTTTCTTCCTTAATATCGCGGCTGACTTGGAAGTTACCTCGGCCCCACTATCAGCTTCGAGGAATACCGGGTCCTGACGAGTGCGCGCCTTGATTTTGATATTGGCCGTTCTTGACAGGGCTCGCTGAGACTCGAAGCCTACTCCACGACTCGATACCATTTGTAATACAGCTCTATGACCTACATTATTACTTATCCTACGATTACATAGTTTACAACAAACCTTCGACTCCCTACCGCAAGCGTGTCCGCGTCTATAAATTAACATGCATTTCTATCTGCCACCGGTACGGCTCGCGGGCGTGATCGACCGTGACACATTACCAAACTAATGGTAATGGACATACATTGCTGTTCGCTACATAGTGGAGTAAACACGGTTCTAGCAGAGTTACGATCCAGATTTTGGATTCCGTAGGCTAGGCAGCTTATAAATATATTGTCAGCAAATGTTTCACCTGCAAAGTGCTATTTTCAAAACTTGCAGCACAGCCATTCGCGCCTTTACCGAGGGATAGAATGGCACAAAGCCGACCATTCGAAGTTACTGGAGTGAATTCCGCAGGTCCTCTTTACGTCAAAGAACCTTTAACTCAAAATAGTCGAAAGGTGTATTTTTTACTTTTTACGTGCGCTGCAGTAAGAGCTATTCATTTGGGGTTTGTACCAACCTTCTCTACTGAATCGTTTATTATGGCCTTGAGAAGGTTTGTTGCATGTCGAGGAAAACCTGGTATTATTTACTCGGATAATGCTCAGACTTTTAAAAGAGCAGCAAAGGATTCAAATGCTTTGAACGAGTTTGCACGAGGCAGTTGGACTAACAAATTCCTTTCTGAGAATAGAATTCATTGGAAGTTCATAGTTGAACGAGCACCGTAGTTGGGCAGTTTCTGGGAGCGCCTCATCCGTATTATCAAAAATGCATTAAAGGCCACAATTATGCGTTCCGTTCTCAGTAACGATGAGCTACACACAGTATAGATTGAAGTGGAAGCAGTAATAAATTCTCGTCCTCTTACGTATATATCGGACGATCCAAAGGACCTTGCACCTTTGACCCCAATGCACTTTCTTCGAGTATATTCAAGTGGAACATCAGTGCTTAATGATCCTAGCAAGCTTTCTTCTGAAACCTTTACGTGTAACGTATTGTGTGGCAAGTGGAACTTCAGACAGAGAACTCTTCATATTTTTGGGAAACGATGGAAAAACAAGTATCTGATACAACTTCGATCGCTAATGCACTCTCGACCATCATCATCGTCAAACATTCAACAGGACGAAGTTGTTTTGGTATATGATAATTTAACGACGAGGCTGCAATGGAAATTGGCGGTGGCTGAAGAAACCTTTCCAGGTCGTGACAGAAAGGTACGAGCTTGCCAAATATAATTCAGCAACGGGATGAAGACACGAAGAGCAGTACAGCACTTGTATCCATTGAAGTTGCATTGAAGTAATTCCAGGCTGTCGGGGAGGATGTAGAAATTTCTCTCAAAAGCTTTAAATTCCTACTTCCTCTCAATTACTTCCATTAATGTAGTTATGATATTGTTAGTAAGTTACCAATAAGCTATCGCCTAGTGCGAACCATTTGGATTATTTAGAACAATAAATCATTTGTGTAATAGCCGGGTGTTTTACGGAAAATAAGCATTTATCTTCAATAAACTCCATGGGCTCGGGCCTGGGTTGCGACTTTGGTGGTAGTCTATGAGGGCCCGGTGGGGGATGATATGGTTGGAAAGATTGGAGGTTAGGATTGTTTTGGAATGGTTGGTTTGCGGGGGGATTTCTCATATAACAGGCATTTGAGAAGGCTGAATGTTTGGAAAGCGTAGTTGGTGAGAAACTTCGGGGTAAAATCATTTCCTTGGTGCAAGGGTAGGTTTTAGTCTTGGCAGAATCGGTGGAGCGTAGGAATGTGTATATATGCGTTTTAGGTTATTGTTAATTGTGTGGGCGTGCTGCATACAATAATTGACATTCTCTAATTTTAGACAAAGATGAAGTGCTTGCGGTAAGTCCGCTGGCTCTTACATGCTGGAAAGTTTCGGTAGGTCCCCGTTTAGTCCTCGAATAAATGTATCGAGAGCTTTGTTCCCATTGGTCCAAAAAAGTAAGTTCATAGATTCAGTGCTCATTTTCATGCTGGAAAGTTTGTTTGAAATAATAGAGAGGTGCTGGTACATTGTGTGGTAGAAAACCTGAATTGTATCTCTGCCCTGTACCAGCCAGGTTAGTTAGTTCACCAAGGTTTCCAATCTGGTCAGCGTTTATCCCTTGATCTACTTCGTCACCATCATTCGCCTATAGGTTTAAAATTAAGTTGACTAATCTAAAACACTCCCTAGCAATCACACCCAAAATAAGTGCTTCGAAATGCGCAAAGTTAATATGAGGGAGCTCTGGCGCTGCTGCTGCGTGCTGCGCGGTTGATGAACTAGCATTAAATTAAGAACTAGTATAATAAATTACTCTTCTTCCGAGACACATTGGTAAGGTGTTGACGGGATAGGAAAAAGACTACAAAGCCTTTGAATTTGATCTACTCACCAAATATAAATATATTTTCCTTCTGTAAAAAATCTCACTTATATAAATGGAAAAAAACAATTTTATTGGCGCGCTGATATAAATGTGCACTGAGAGAAAAAATCAATGTACTTACGAAAAAACTATCATTTTTATATCCGCTTTTGTGGTTTTAAAACCTACTCAGCACAAGCACTTTTTTTTTGTCTTGCAAAAGCTTTCCTTCAATAGCTAATTTCAATGCCTTTTTACACTTGCACTCAATTTCCGTTTTAAATTATACTCGATTTTAGAATACACTTTATCTTTTTAAATTCGCGATTTTCACAATAACTTGATTTTTATAATTTGAATTCACTTAAACTAATTTTGTCGTTGGGTGGCTGCCAATTCACATCGGCTCCCATTCCTCCTGCTAGCAGGCTACTTGGGGGCCTCTTTTCCCTATGATTTCAGTTGGACAGACCAGCGGACCTTTTCCTTGCCGGCGAACACGACCAACACGACCTTTCGTTTGCAAGATGTTTCCGCTTTCGAATAAGACGGAATTGTCACACTTTACGCGTTCTTCTTTCTCCCGTCTAGGCCTTTCGCGTAACTCTTGCCTCCGATCCTTTGTCTTAAAAAAATTCACGACTTAATCGAGCCTTTTGCGTTCTCGCTTTTGAATCTATTAGCGCCTTTCGCGTTTTGCTTTCGGACTACTGAATTTTTTGCGTTTCGCTTCCGGACGATTTGTTTTGAGAAAAAGCCATGGTCCCTGCTCGGGCGCCATCTACTGAAATACTTAGTGGTTTCAAGTAAACAAAAGTCTAGCGCATCAGAACCGCTAGAAAACTAGTTTTTGAAGAAGTTATCATTGAGGAATTTAAAAATGAGTGAAAACGTTATACTAAACTAAACTGGCCACAGCCAATGAAAAAATCCTAACGGACGTCGCTGTGAGTGCACATAATTCCTTCCCATCGGGAAAGCGGAGTTACGAGTTCATTACGAAGAAAAGGGGACGTAAGCCGAGCTCGCCACCTCAGCAGAGTATTGCGAAATTTGCAAAGTTGCCGCCAACCAAAACGCAGAATCGATTCGAGATTCTCTCTACGTTAGAGGAGAATTAAAAGCAGTCTGGGTCGGAAAGTCTCAAGCAGACAAAGCCGCCGCCTATTTATGTACACGAGAGAGCTACCAACAAACTGATTGAAGCCATTAAAGCTATGATTGGCGATCGATTCCACGTCACCGGCATGAAGAAAGACCAAATGGATGAATCAAAAATCCAAACTCAAAATGAAGATGATTTTAGGAAAATTCAATCTTACCTGGAGCTGAAAACAAACCCTTCTACACTTTCCAGGTGAAAAAAAGTAGAGGGTTAATGGTGGTTCTGAAAGGAATTGATTATGAAGTACCGACCGACGAAATAAAGGCTGATCTTGACAGGCAAAACTTCAAGGTGAAGCACGTTTTTAACATCTTGAAGAGGGAAAAGAAACCTCAACCGATGTTCAATGTTGAATTAGAGCCTGAGTCTACAAAATTGAAAAAAAACTCTAGCGCACCTGAACCGCTAGAAACACTAATGTTCGAAGAACAGTAGAAGAATCGTGCAGGTTTTGAGTGCATATTCCACCACATGTGCTGCTTATTACGGCCAAACTGTTTCAAATGCCACGTTTTATTTTCGTCTTAAGAATGCATTATAACTCATATGGTGCAAGGTTTCAGATATTACCACTGGCATGAATTTCAACGTTTATGAGAGCAAAACACGGGTTAATTATATTCGTTATCAGTTGCTTATTTCACATAATTTTGAAAGCAGCATCTCATATAACATCAATGAAGAAAATGCTCAGTGCCTGCAGCACTGTAACTGAAGTTGGTGTTTGGGGCTGCGATCCGAAAAATTTGCAGAACTTTGCGAATTGTAACATCGGTTATTTATTTTCATTGTAAATGTTTCCGGTATGTATACTAACTGTAAGCATTTATTGATACAAAAGTAGCACAACCGACTCGTGCTGGCAACCTTTCGCCAGTATCAAATCCAAGAATATATGAAATCTGCTTCACGGTGTTTAATTACATTCGAAGTTATAGGAGTATAAAGAAATTTAGGGTTACCTGCAGCGAGTTTTTTCAAATGATCGAAAGCTTAATATTTGCTGTTTATTGTCACTACAATATCATTACCATTTGAAAATTCTACGATAAAACCGCTTAATAAAGATATTGCAATTAAACACAAAACCAACAATAGCTGGCAACCCTATCGTGTCTTTTCAACCAAATTTGGCCTGAATAATGTTTATGACAGGTTTCATTAATTGTATGAAATTCGTATTGATTTCATGACTGCACTGGAAGTTATAGTACAAAAAGTTTTATTTTCCTGAGCGAATTTTCAAAACCAAAGACACAAAAATTACCATAGCTGGTAGCACCAATCAAATTTTTCAACCAAATTTCCACCAAACAGAGATTAGAGTTAGGTTTAGCTTCTGTGTCAATTTCATGAAAATCTGGTAACTTATTCACATTTCACATTTCATAGGGCGAAAAGCAGTTTTTTTTCTTTGTAATTTTTCAAGATGGCACCACTGGCACAGACTTGCCCACAATTCAAAATCGCTTCTATCAAATCTGGTCTTACTTAAGTCCAATGCATTCTGTAAATTTTAGCTGTATCTGATTATTGGTTCGTGAGTTTCCGTGAACAGAAGTTTTTGATGCTAAAAATATAGGTTAACTGGGAGAGGGTTACCGTTCTTGTCCGACATGAAATTTCCAAAGTTTTATTTTGAACGTGTAGATAAAACATAAGATTTATATACAGATTGGTTTTATTGTAAGAAACGGACATTTTTTTGAATATTCGATGGTTTGAATGTTTTCACTTCCAAATTTTTTTTTTCAAAATGAAGACACCAAAATTATCATAGCTGGCAGCTCCAACCGAATTTTTCGACCAAATTTCTACCAAACGTGGCTTAAAGTAAGGTCCAGCAATTGTGTAAGTTTCGTCAAAATCGAACGATTCAATCAGAATTTATAGGGCTAAAAACAGTTATCTTTTTTAGTGGTTTTTCAAGATGGCACCACTGGCACAGAATTGCCTGCATTTCAAAATCACTTCTATCAGACCTGGTTCTATTTAAGGTCAATACATGCTGTGAATTTCAAATAATTCTGCCCATCGGATCGTGAGTTTCCGTGAACAGAAGTTTTTGATGCTAAAAATATAGGTAAATTGGGCAAGGGTTGCCAGGCGTGCCCGTTATACCATATCTTTTTTTTTTGGTTATGTAAACAAAGCACAAGATTTACATATGAAAGGCTTATTTTTGAAGAAACGGCATTTTTTCAAGAGAGACGATGATTTGGAAGTTTTCACTTTCAGTGCCTGCCCTAGCTACAGGGTTGCCAGCACGCTCATTTTAAGCCACATAAATCTACAACTAAATAATATCAATATGTCCTGAAAATTTGGTAATGATTGAATAGCTCTGTCAAAAGTTATCGAAATTTAAAAATTTTCAAATTTTCCCTTCTTCTTTTTAGGCACCCAGCGCACACATAGGGTTAAAAAATTCCAAAGCATTATCTGATTCATATGTAAAACACATTAAAAATTTATTTTATTAACTTTATTTTTGCGAAAATCATTTGTGCACGAAATAATAGGTATATTAAAAATATCACTTAAATGCCCGCCGGCGCGAAAAAGTTTACAATAACTGACATTTAAAGAGACCTGGACCTATTCTGCATATACACCAATGTATCCTGAAAGTTTCAGCTCAATCGAATGGCGCGTTCCCGAGATTATCTCACTGAAATTTTTTGTACATATATATATATATATATATATATATATATATAGAAATATGAATTTTTGGCCGAATCGATTTTAAAACTAATGTTCTTCGAACATTAGTAAAAAGGTGCTGTACACCCTATATATAATGTACAGTATGTTTTTAGTAGAAAAATTAAGGTAGAAGAACCGTTAAAGAGGAATGGACCTCCTCAGTGTCACAACTGCCAAGAGTACGGTCATACCAAATCTTATTGTAGACTGCCGACGATTTGCGTTGTATGTGGAGATCGCCATCACTCTAAAAACTGCAACAAGCCGAAAAAGCCGGAATCAAAACTCTGCGATAATTGTGGAGATAACCATACCGCTTACTACAGGGGTTGTTTGATGTAAAGCACTATAAAACTAATTTGAACAGTGTCAATCAACAGGCAGCCATCAGAAGTGGAAAATATGTACCAGTCAGCCAACAACCTCAGGATATTTCGCGGACTCCTGCCTGGACTGCAGGAGCTGCTTCCTTTGCAAACATAGTCAGAGGAGAAAATAATACCAACCAAGTAGCCGAAAAACGAGGGGAATCGACACTTGTCTCTCTTCAGGGACTGCAAACTTTAATAAGCAGTATGGAAAAGTTCATGAATGCGATGCAAAGCATGATGCAAGACCTCATTAGGAATCATAATCTTCTTATACAACACTTGTTTAATAAACCATGAATCAATTTAAGGTGAGCTCATGGAATGCAAACGGAGTAATCCATAATAAATTGGAGATAGAGCAGTACCTCAAAATGAACTCTATAGATATTCTTCTCATATCTGAAACACACATCACTTCAAAAAACAACTTCAAGATATTGAGATACACTTTCTACAGTACACCTCATCCTGGTGATAGAGCCCATGGTGGTACTGGTATCTTAATAAAGAGCAAGATCAAGCATCATCATCTACTGAACATAGCAAAAGTGAACAAGCAAATTACTTCAATCGTAATCACGAGCAACCATCAACAAATAACATTTGCTTCAATTTACTGCCCTCCCAAGTACTCTACTACGTCCGAGGAATTCATTAATTCATTTAAACAGCTGGTTAGTAAATTTCTAATAGCTGGAGACTACAATGCCAAGCACACCCATTGGGGCGCACGACTCATCACGCCAAAGGGAAGACAACTGTACAACGCCATACAAAGCTCACATCTCAAAGTATGCTCACCTGGAAAGCCAACCTACTGGCCAACAGACAGACGAAAGATCCCGGACCTAATTGATTTTGGGCTCTCTAAAGGGTTTGCTGCACATCACATCACAACAAACACAGGGCCAGATCTTTCATCGGATCACTCTCCAGTGAAATTCACAGTCTACGGCAATCCTGAATATAATTCAAATCTGACGAACAGGCGAACCAACTGGAAAGCATATAAAATGTATATTAGCTCCCATTTAAACTTAGACGTAGCGCTTAAAACTCCTGATGACATAGAAAAAGCAGCTTGCTCACTTGGCGAAGTAATGGTGAAGGCGGCAGAAGTAGCCACCCCGGAAAATACACCTGATGTGGTTTACACCCTTGATGATGTCATTGCAGCCCTCAAGAAAAAGAGGGAAGCAAGAAGAAGGTGGATTGTACATAGGTCACTTGAAACAAAGAATGCGCTGAATGAAGCTACTAAAGATCTCAGAAACCTCCTCAAATCGCGCAAAACCAAGGAAATCATGACTTATTTAGAGCAACTATCACCGATTGAGGAGTTCAACTACTCTCTATGGAAAGCAGCAAGGAGACTCACGTGCCCGATAATACAAGATTATCCGTTGCGCATGCCCAATGGGAAATGGGCTAAATCAAGTGAAGCCAAAGCAAAAGTGTATGCAGATCATTTGGAGAAAGTATTCACTCCGAATAATGGAGTAGCGCCAATCTACAACCCTCCAGCAGTCCAACTAGCTAGTGAAAAGCCGATTAAATTGAGTCACAATGAGCTATTGTCATCCATTGGGAAGGACATCAACAACAAAAAATCACCAAGACCAGACATAATCAATGGACTTATGTTAAAACAACTCCCAGGCTGCGCCTTCTTGTATCTATTATGGCTCTTCAACAGCATGTTAAGAATAGGATATTTCCCGAATATCTGGAAAATATGCCAGATCATAATGATACCTAAACCAGGAAAGGATGTGAACCTAATAGCTTCCTACCGTCCAATTAGTCTCACCTCCTGCATGTCGAAACTATTTGAAAAGCTTCTACTTGCCAAATTAAGAAGCTCATTGGAAAACGATCGGATACTGCCAGACCACCAGTTCGGATTTCGAAGAGATCATAGCACGGTAGAACAAGTGCACCGAGTGGCTGTTTATATCAGGAAGGCATTTGAAGACGGAAAATACTGCTCGGCAGTCTTCCTTGACGTCGCACAAGCGTTCGATAAAGTATGGATCGAAGGGCTTAAGCACAAAATCAAGCTATATCTCCCTCACCCATGTCATAATATTCTGGATTCCTACTTGAGTGATAGGACATTCGCAGTTCGACATAGAGACGCAATATCAGATGTGAGGAAAATAAAAGCAGGAGTTCCTCAAGGGAGCGTTCTGGGGCCTCTATTGTACTCAATCTTCACTACAGATCTCCCGTTGGACAAATACATCATAACAGCAACATTCACCGACGACACAGCAATCCTTTACGCCCAGAAGAGTCCAGTGATTGCTTCTAGAGATCTCGAGGAGCACCTTATCAACATTCAGACCTGGATGAATAAATGAAGAATAAGACTCAGTGAACCGAAATGAGTTCATGTCACATTTTCACTAAGAAGAGGCAACACTGCTCCCATCAAACTGAATAATGTAGCCATTTCGCATCAGGAATCAGTTAAGTACTTAGGAGTGCATCTGGACAAGAGGCTAACATGGAGCACACACATTGAAGCAAAATACCAACAGATACGAAATAAACTATACTGGCTGTTGGGCAGATTCTCGGCTTTGGAATTGCAATATAAACGCTTGCTGTATGCAGCAGTCATCAAGCCCATATGGACCTACGCTGTTCAACTCTGGAAGACGGCATCCAAAACGAATATTAAGAAGATTCAAAGAGCCCAGATGCGAGTTCTGAGAATAATTACAGCGGCCCCATACTATGTGAAAAACGAAGTCATCAGCAGACATCTGGAGATCCCACCCGTGGTAGATGTTATGGAAGAGCTTGGCATACGATATAAGGATAGGCTGCGGAAACACCCCAACCAGCTGGTAGCTAAACTAATAGCTGAACCGTACAGACATTGACGGCTTAAAAAAAGGAGACTTTAATATTGTCAAACCTAGTTGAATTATAATCCAAAACTTATTATTACCTTATATGGGTTAACTCAATAATTTTTCCTTTTTCTTTTACTTCTTGCTTTCTTTTTTGGTGTTAATGGCCTCTGTTAAAACAAAGGTCCTCAAAACATTGGTAGCGAGGGCCAAAGATAGTTATTTTTAGTGTGTAAGATTTGTAAACGAGATGTTATTTACTTAGTAGTAAGATACATTGAACAAATAATAACATAAAAATATAAAAAAAAAACAATATACACTTCTTTGTAGTCTCATATCAACCATTTTTTACTCAAAAGAACATATATATTTTCTGACAGCAATTCCTATAACACAAATGATGAATATGTTCAGTGCTGGCAACATTTGTCCAACACAGCAGCAATAAATCTACCATAACATGCTCGTGCTTAATCAACCTTTCCTTTGAATTTCGTTTTCATCCGAAGATGTCATCGAAAGTTTCAGCGATTAATATATACCTGGGATTGCCAGCCAAAAAATTTTCAATACTCGGAAAGTTAAAAATCGGTTGCTTATTTTATTGTTAATGCTTTGCTTATGAAAACAAAATGGAAGCATCTGTTGGTGCAAAATTAACGAAATTGTCTGATGCTGGCAATCATGTGCTATCACCATAGCTGCTTCACTTTGTGTTAAACCCACCCTATGAATTTCCTTTCGATTTAAAGGCTGCGTTGTAAGTAATAGGAGTGAACAGAATTTTAGGGTTACAAACGTCCAAACTTTTTAAATTTTTGAAACGTAAATATTTGTTGTTAATTGTCATTGCAGGATAATTCTCATTTGGAAAGTTGATGGCAACATCGCTCGATAAAGAATTATAAATAAATTACAAAATTCATCATAGCTGATTCGCTTTACGATTTTTAACCGAAATTCATATAGAATCAAAAACGTAATAAGATCCACTTGTGACATGAATTTCGTTTTGATTTCGTTACTGCATCGGTAGTTATAGGGAAAAAACCTTTATTTTCCTGAGCAAGTTTGCAATATTTAGGAGACAAAAATTGTCATAGCTGGCGTTCCTTTACTACTTTTTCAACCAAATTTCTATGAAATTTATCAAAAAGTAAAGTTCACCTACTACGTGAATTTTGCTAAAATCTGGAGGCTTAATCGAAAGCTATAGGCAAAAAACCAGTTTTTTTTCTTAACGATTTTTCCAAATAACACCACTGCCACAGTGTTGCGCATATTTCAAAATTACTTCTATCAGACCTGGTCCTAGTCAAAATCAACCTGTTCTGTAAATTTCATATTGATCGCATTATCCGATCGTCAGTTCTCGTGAACAGAAGTTTTGAGTGCTGAAAATAGAGGCAATTTGGTGATGGGTTACTGTTCTTGTACAAATCGGAATTTTAAAAATTTTTAATTTGACATGATGCACTAAGGTTAAAATTTATCACTGATTTGAATTTTTAGTCAAAAATCTAAAATTTTTGAGGAGGGTAAATGATTTGAAGAATTTTTTTTCAGGAGCCTGCCGCAGCTACAGAGTTACCCGCACTAACATGGAAATGCATGTCTGTTAAATCTTAGTCAACATCAATACGCTCTGCAAATTTCACGGTGATCCATTGTTTTTGTCAGAAGTAATGATAAATTAAAATTTGAAAAAAAAATCCATGCCTACTTTTAGGCACGCTGCACCCACACACGGCTCAAAATTTTCAATTCTTTAATATAGACAAGCTTAAAATATAATAAGTTTTCACTTCCAATACATATTTTAACAAAAATTTACGCTGCTTGGAAATATAAGAAATCCTGCAAATTCACCAAATCGCTTGCCGCCACCAAAAGGTTTAATATATCTGAATTTTAGCAAATCATTGACATACCTGTTATACACATCTACGTCCTTCGAAAATTTCAGCTCAATCGAATCTTCCACTCCGGAGATTATCTCCCTTAATCATTTTGCTGATATTCATTTAAATGTATATATATATATATATATATATATATATATATATATATATATATATATATATATATATATATATATATATATATATATATATATATATATATATATATATATATATATATATATATAGATATATAGATATATATAGGAATATGAATTTTCGGCGAAACGAGTTTAATACTCATTTTCTTCGAAAATTAGCTATATATAGATATATATAGGAAT
>OX376372.1:94625698-94659728 GCA_947369275.1 Nemotelus nigrinus | reverse complement strand
AAAATTTTTTCCATTCCCCGTTTTTTCAAAACCCCGTATCAACGTGGGAGGGGGGGGGGAGGGGGGTTTGGTTGCTTCATTGACTAGTTTGTTTTTCGAATTTCACTGGGGCAGTATTGTGAAGTGGGCCCTGGGTTGGGATCTACGCTAAGTGCTAAATTCACACTGCCCACTGAATCCATACAACAGCTGGATTCACCTAACAGCTGACCAAATGTAAATAAGTCATTCGGTCAGTCATGACATATGTACATAACATATGTACATGTAAACATTTCCTCTTTGTGGCTGCTTTGTGTAAGATTCTCTAAAGCAATTCGAATAGGAAATAAACTACCGCAATAAACACACCTATAGTTTCTGCCTTCAGAGTGATGCTTCTGATATTTAAGATAGATCGCTTTGGAAATATTGGGAAGCTTCATGTCGCAGAACTCACAGGAAATCACCCCGCTTGATGTAGGCAAGTTTTCTGGTAAGTTGGCGTTTGGCTTTAGTGAATCTGGCTGTGCATCGGTTTGTTTAGCTTTCCTTGTAGGACTCTCTAATAGCTGATTGCTACTCGCATCAGTACTTTGAGTAGTGTTCACATTATGAACAGCGGATTTTAAACGGGGCACTGGTTTTATTTTTCGAAGCGCTATCAAAGCTGACTTTTTCGTGACCATGTAGTTTCTTATCAAATTTATTGAGTTTACTGTATAGGCCAAAGCTTCGACACCAGGCAAAACCTTCAAATTGTCCTGAAACTGTCCATTTCGAAGTTAGAACGAAACATATCTGTGATTTTAATGAATAATCACTGGCCAACAGTAGTTGAGTTACGTTACAAATCGTGGGGCCGACCTGCCCTGAGAAGAGTCTCAAAGAAACCCGGGCAACTTTCATTTGTCCATCACTGTCTAATGTCCTTGGCATGATAGACACCTATTATTTTTCCATTCTCATCAACAAGCTCGTATGTCACTTCCCCCAACTTCCGACGCACAAGGGCTTTAACAAATTTCGGCGCGAACTTAGCAGCGAATCGATCTGCCGCCTTGCTAAGTACAAAATTCCGCACATATACCTGCTGACCAGGAACAAAATATTTAACGCGACTCCGGAGATTATACACACGGACCCCCTTGGCATGAGCCTCAGACAGTTTATTTTTCACCCTTTCTTGCACCCACCGCAGCCTGTCTGTATGGGAGCATAGTTCAACTTCTCCATCCTCCAAAGCTTGCAAATTTCGGAGTTATTCATATTCGCTACCATGCTGGACCCGATGGAAACCAAATAGAAGGAAATGGGGTGAACAGCCAGTCGCCTCATGTACCACATTACGGAATGCGGCACATGACTCAACCAACAGTTCATCCCAAGTCCTGTGATCCTCACCGATGTAGGCACGAATGGCATTGAGTATAGATCGGTTGACACGCTCCGATGCGTTAGCTTGGGGTGAATATAAAGGTGTGGTAATGTGCTGGACCCCGTGCTCAAGAAGAAAAGTCTTGAAGGCTTTGGAAACAAATTGCACTCCATTATCCGAGTGAATAAACTCCGGAACTCCATAGGTCAGAAAGATTTCATCCCTCAAAACCTTGATAACTGCTTCTGAAGTTGCTTTGGGGAGGGCCTTAAACCAAACAAACTTGCTTAAATGATCTAACACTACAAACAACTGAGTATTTCCCCTTTTCGAACGCGGATATGGGCCCATGAAATCAATGAAAAGCCTTTGCAATGGCCGACTTGTTTCCCGCTGATTTCCTATCGGTGGCCTCATAGTGTGGTTCGGAGGTCTTGATCTGCTTGCAAATGCTACAGGAGGAAATATAATCTTTAACATCCTTCCTCAACTGTGGCCAATAATAGTAACGTTGCAACAGCTCTAAAGTTTTCCGAACCCCACAATGAAACCCCAGAGGGTCATCATGTGCCTGCATGACAAGCTGTTTCCTCACGCTCTCAGGGACCCATAACTTTGTTTTCGGAATGTCGGTGCACAAATCGTTGTAAGTTCCGGTTGTGATGAACACACGACCCTCCCTAACGTGCATATTCTTGTACACATCGGGGCTCTTCTCAATTTGGGATATGAGATCCAAATACTCAGCTGTTTGAAATGATGCATCAGTCAATATTCCAGCAATTCTGTTGTGTTCAGGCAGGTGACTAATTCCGGACTGATCCGTCTCGATCGACCCACAGACTCTCGACAACGCATCTGGAACGACGTTTTGAGTTACCTTTCGATGCTCGATGGTAAAATAAAAAGACTGCAACCTCAAACTCCAGCGAGCCAATCTACCAGAAAGGTCCTGTTGTCCCATGAGCCACTTAAGACTAGCATGGTCAGTGATGATGGTGAAAGGCAGCCCTTCGATGTATGCTCTGAACCTCTTAACGCTTTGCACCGCAGCCAAGCATTCCAGTTCAGTAACACTATAATTGCGCTGCGCAGCGTTAAGCTTTACAGACATAAACGCGATTGGATGTTCTCCATCATCATCATCTTTTTGGAACAGGAAACTCCCGATTCCGGTGGCACTAGCATCACACTGTATGAAAAATCTTCAACAGATCCGTCAGGGCTGATGATACTGCCGCAAAATTAGGGATAAACCGCCGATACCACCCAGCCATTCCCATGAATCCCCGGACCTCGTTCGCAGACTTAGGTGTAGGATAACCTACAATTCCAGAGATTTTATCTGGGTCAGCCTTTAGGATTCCATCACTAACCACATAACCAAGATATTTGATCTCTCGCTGCACGAACTTACTCTTCTCGACGTTGATGGTCAATTTAGCTGCGTGAAGCAACTGCGCCACCTTCGACAGTAAATCCATATGTTCATCAAAAGAAGAGCTAGTAACGAGCAGATCATCGAGATAGACAAACACTTTGTCATGTAGCTCGTGAGGAATCACTTTGTGCATTAGTCTACACATGGTCTGAGGAGCATTGCACAGACCAAACGGCATCACGGTAAAATGGTATAATGGGCGACCAGGAACAGTAAAAGCGGTCTTCTCCCTAGATTCTACGTCCAACGGTATCTGCCAAAAGGCATCTTTGAGGTCCAAACTCGTTATGAATTTAGTGGACTGCAGACGTGCCAATAAGCCTTCAATAAGAGGCAGTGGATAGGCATCCTTCAAGGTAACCTCATTCAGTCGTCTGGCATCTAGGCATAGGCGTACTTTGCCAGGCTTCCGCACGAGTGTGACTGGTGAACTCTAAGCGCTTCTACTTTCCTCGATGACTCCTAAGGACAGCATGTGATCCAGCTCGTCATACATCAGTTTCTGAATGACCGGGGACACCGAATAATGTCGCTGTTTAATTGGTTTAGCGGAACCGGTGTCACTGTGATGGGATACGAGAGTAGTTTTACCCAAGCCATTTACGTTGTACGAGGGAAACTGATGCATAACGCCCTGCAATCGGGACTGCTCCTCAGGAGACAGAGTGTGAAACGATGGGTTTGGGACTTCGGAGAGGGATGCAACCATCAGTTGCTGAGTTGGTGAAATTTTGAACGCGTCCCAGAAATCCATTCCAAGATAAACTGGGTTGGTCAAAGATGGAACGACCAAAAACTTAATCATACGCGATTGTGAGTTGAATCTCACCAAAGTCTCAACATATCCGAGCACAGAAACCCTATGACCTGACGCCGTCCGAACATCTGTCTGCATGGTATGAATGTACAGCTTTAGTTCCGCAATCAAATCTAAGGCTCCTGCTCCAGAATGCTGACGCTTGCCCTGCTATCCAACAACCCTTGAAGTTCTCGTCCTTTGATGGATATTATAGCAAAAGGACGATTCTCTCCATGCGGCGTTAGTATGGGGTCGACACACGCCTTGCGAAGCCATCGTCTATTGGCAAAATATTTCCATGCCCGATGAAAACGCGAAGTCGAGCGCCTGCGGACCGATCGAGGACAATCAAATTCAGAAATCATAGGATGTTGCGAATCGAATGAAAATTCAGTGGAATTTCTAAATTCATAGGGGTCTAGCGGGTTCGACGAAATTCTGGGTCTACGTTGGTCGCCGCATCTGTCATTTCTGGTCTGGATGGTGGACGAAGGAGAGGAATACGTCGCGTCCCCATATTCGGCGTACTCCGCCACACATTTCCCGACTGACAACGCGGACAATGTGGTTTTAGAACATTTGCCGTACCACACCCGAAACAAAAAACTCCCCGAACTGGCTTATTACAATCCATAAAAGAATGCCCGAGGTCCTTACAGTTCCAGCAAACTCTTTAGTCTGATTGTTCACATGATACTTGATTCTGTGATACATTTTCAACTGGTTTTGCGAGCTGTCTTACATTATGAACCTCATGGATTACTGGAAGTTCAGTTTGAATATTCGACGAAGTATATTGGGGCCTGGCAGTCAAATGATCAAATCTAGTATGTGAAGCCCTAGTTAAATAAGGTGTATTTTCATTATATTCTTCTTTATATTCCAGCTCCTGTACTTGTCTAGGTCTGCGAGTGTGTTCCCTGTCTACATCCAAACCTAACAAAGACCACTCAGCTTCTATACGACAACAACGACGTACCATCTCTCGAGTGTTCCGAAACTCCACGCCTGCTAAATGTGCCCGCAATCGATGTGACATGTTGCGAAAAACAATGCATTGAAAATCTGCCTCAGTTAATGGCACTATTAATTGCAGTGACAAATTTTCTAAAGCGTCATAGAAATCCTGAAATTTCTCGCGCGGTCCTTGTAGTCGTGCATCCATGGAACGTCTCACATCGACATCAGTGCTGTGTGAACTAAATCTCTCCAGGAACTCGTCCTGCATAGGGTTCCACAAAAGGGGGTAATTCAACTCACGGTATCTCCAATACCAATCTGAGGCTTTTCCTTTCAAAAGCAAGTGAAAGTCCGTAGCTAACACAGAAGCAGTTATGCCATAATCAGTGGCCAAAGACATAACGCGAAATAGAAACTGCTTCGCTCCCAACCCATCAGCTGAACCGTCAAAGCACAGGTTCCATTTGGATAGTGGCAGTTTCAAGGTGGATTTACCTAACGTTTCAGGCTGTTTATTAAACGTCACTCTAGGGAGCTCGTCGCTGTTGCCTGATACCGGATGATCCGATCGGTGCATGTTAGGAGACCTACTTCCCTGTTCAGTTTTCTTCTTCAAGGGCACCGTCACTCCTGGTACCACCGTTTGACTTGAACTATTCAATGCCGGAGGACTATCAGCTGAGAGATTAAGACGTCGTATCTCTCGGTCTAGAGGCGTATCACTGGGGTCTCAGCTCATTGTTCTATGACGCATTGTATTAACAGAGAAAAAATACGATACCAGATTCAAAAATAATAGAAAAAACTAAAACTCGCGCATTTCAATAATAAGAATTATTCTTTCCTCGAATCTCGAAAATAGTGAACCGAAACCCAAAACAGAGACTTATATTCACGAATCTGATTCAAACCAATATATATAGTATAAGACTAAATAAAAATATAAATGCAATAATATCACTCAACAGCAAATCCAAATGATCAATATCAAAAATAATTAGATTGTTATAGTTATTGATGCATAAATATACAAATGCATGTAAATCACAAATAGCCAATAAAACTTAGTTTTGATAAATATATATATTATATTATTGTTCTCTTTGTGGAATAAAATGATTGCCAAAATTTTGATGGATAATTTATCATGGAGAGAAAAAAAAAATTATGATTCCCTTTCTTCGTTATAAGGATGGGAACAAGTGCTAGGAAGGAAAAGGATAAAAATTTAACACAAAATGAAGAAAGAGGAAAGGAAAACAATTACGACTAACAGATTCTTGTGGTTGCTCCAGGATGACTAACCAATCATTTGTCTCGTATCTTGTTCAACTAGTTATTAACAAACAACACCTAAGAAGGTGGACAAAGATTGAGACCAGAGTGGTCAGAAATCCCAGAAAATACCTGTTCTCAGGTGTACAAAAAAATTCAAACTACAGCTTTTTTCATAAAAGCGATCCTACTCAAGAGGAGATATCTTCGTATGACCTGAAATCTGATTCCAACAACCACAAAAATCTGGATTAAATTGATAAAGACAAGCTCTGTTCAACACATATAGACATACACAGTAGCACGAGATGGGCGCCAATGCTGCACTGACGACCGCTCGACGTGATTTTTTATAGTGTAATAGAAGAATGAATCCATAAAGTAGCTCAACAGAAACACTCTGATCACGTACCGATTATGCCATATGAAATAACTAAAGAAAAATGAATTATCGAAACCGAAAACTAAGCAAATATTGATATTCAAGTTAGTAGAAAATTTAACAAAAATGAGAACGAAGAAAATTTAATCTATTGCGACACTAAGAAGAAAAATATTAATCAAATTTATAAAATAGATACAATGTGATAAAAAGAAATTTAATAAAAATAGGAGCTAAGCAAAAATAATTCAAACACCAATGTCATAAAGAAAAACCAGAAGACAAAACCTTGCTTGGGCGCCATTTGTTGCAACCAACAGTACTCTTTCGAGCCGCCGTCAGTGCAGCATAATTTAATGTTTAAGACCTTCTTCTTACTTTGCCCAGCGTGCCATATTTTTGCCGACTAGCTCAGTCCGGCGTGGGCTTTGGGCCAGAAGAAGACCTTCGAGCTACAGCACGCTAACTACGTAAATTTTGAAACAAATAACAAACACCAAACTAAAACATACA
Organism: Nemotelus nigrinus; assembly: GCA_947369275.1. NCBI lineage: Eukaryota > Metazoa > Arthropoda > Insecta > Diptera > Stratiomyidae > Nemotelus > Nemotelus nigrinus. The sequence goes on along the minus strand of OX376372.1, from coordinate 94,653,001 downwards.
TACAATAGGAGAAAGGAAAACTCAGATTAGGAATCATTTTTTTTTTATACTAGAATTATTCCATTTTATTAGCTAATAATTAATTTAACAAAAACAAAGATAAAATAGACAAATAAAAAAAAACAAAATATTCAACTAATAATTCAATTGAAACCAATAAGAAAAATAAAAAAAACTAAATATCCTTTAGGTGTGAGTAGTTTATATACTTTTACTCAAACCCGGCCGGGATTGGTTTACACCAATCTTGACAGTGAAATTGTTATGATAAAACCAAAAAAAAAAAAGAAAAAAATCATACAAGAAACTTAACAAAATTATAATTCATTCAAAAATTGGTTAATTAAATACTACTAAAATCATACGAATAAATGTAAATTGAGAAATGTAATATTTTTGGAATATATCACTTCCCACACCAACTAACTGTATATATGTAAATAGATGAAGATTCTAAAATAAAATAAAATGTTTAATACTATCAAATTTACAGTTTGTTTTTTCTTTTATTTTTCTCTGCATCAATTTTCGATTTGCTATTTACTAGTCAATTTTAATTCTAGATTTATTAACTTTAGGTTTTTCTTCCTTCATTACTTTAGTTTTTCTAAATAACAAAAAAAACAACAAATCTTAAAAATGTTCCGACTGGATTCATGAAGTTTTTGTATTTCGGTTCCGCCTTTTTTTTCGTATTCGAAAGAATTTGTTGCTTATATGAACGCCTTGATTTCTTCCGCTTCGTTTAATAACTTATATCAAGACTTACTTGAAATTCCGTACAAATATTTTTTTCTCTGCCAACAGCTCCATATCCAAGAAAAAAAAACAGTTTCCGCCAACACCAATAAGTAATATACCGATCTATTTCCAGAATGTAGTTTCCGCGAATTCCAAAGAAAGTAATATACAGATCGATCTATTTCCAGAATGTAGTTTTCGCCAATTCCAAAAGGTAATATACCGATCTATTTCCAGAATGTAGTTTCCGCCAATTCCAAAGAAAGTAATATACAGATCGATCTATTTCCAGAATGTAGTTTTCGCCAATTCCAAAAGGTAATATACCGATCTATTTCCAGAATGTAGTTTCCGCCAATTCCAAAAATTCAGCCTCAAATATGTTATATGCAGCGTCAATTACACAGTGATCAAATTTTCCTTCAAATATCACTGTTTGTAATTTTTACTTTCCACTTTTCCCTCTACCACCGTTCGTAATTTGAATTTTCACTTTGTTTTCTTTACTTTCAATTTCCAATTTAAACTGAACTTTTATTATTTCAAAAAAAATTTCCCACACTTTTCAAACTTGCGGCTGTTCGCTTGCACTGCTCAAAACTGAATGTCCTTTGTCTTCCAACCCACAAAATTTTTTCCATTCCCCATTTTTTCAAAACCCCGTATCAACGGTCCGCCTTCTGACTAGTTTGTTTTTCGAATTTCACTGGGGCAGTATTGTAAAGTGGGCCCTGGGTTGGGATCTACGCTAAGTGCTAAATTCACACTGCCCACTGAATCCATACAACAGCTGGATTCACCTAACAGCTGACCGAATGTAAATAAGTCATTCGGTCAGTCATGACATATGTACATAACATATGTACATGTAAACATTTCCTCTTTGTGGCTGCTTTGTGTATGATTCTCTAAAGCAATTCGAATAGGAAATAAACTACCGCAATAAACACACATATAATTTCTACCTTCGGAGCGATGCTTCTGATATTTAAGATTGATCGCTTTGGAAATATTGGGAAGCTTCATGTCGCAGAACTCACAGGAAATCACCCCGCTTGATGTAGGCAAGTTTTCTGGTAAGTTGGCGTTTGGCTTTAGTGAATCTGGCTGTGCATTGGTTTGTTTAGCTTTCCTTGTAGGACTCTCTAATAGCTGGTTGCTACTCGCATCAGTACTTTGAGTAGTGTTCACATTATGAACAGCGGATTTTAAACGGGGCACTGGTTTTATTTTTCGAAGCGCTATCAAAGCTGACTTTTTCGTGACCATGTAGTTTCTTATCAAATTTATTGAGTTTACTGTATAGGCCAAAGCTTCGACACCAGGCAAAACCTTCAAATTGTCCTGAAACTGTCCATTTCGAAGTTAGAACGAAATATATCTGTGATTTTGATGAATAATCACTGGCCAACAGTAGTTGAGTTACGTTACAATATATATTTATATATATATATATATATATATATATATATATATATATATATATATATATATATATATATATATATATATATATATATATATATATATATATATATATATATGTATATATATATATAAATATATATATATATATATATATATATATATATATATATATATATATATATATATATATATATATATATATATATATATATATATATATATATATATTTAGATACATTTATATGTATATATATATATATAAAAATATTTATACATATTTTGGATGACTGCGGATTCGTTACGAATATTATTTTGCTACAAAATTTAGTGAATTCGCATCAATAAATCAAGACCCATATTTTGACTTGAGATTCTTTGGTACTCTTCTTCTTTCGATCAAATATCGATCTCCAATATCCGTCACAAATATTGTCAATCACGTCGAAATATGGTTTAATTTTAAACCCTTCCGATTCTTTTATTTTGGTTCCTTTGATGACACACATAAAGGTACCTCTGTGTTCCCTGTGTTTTTATATGCAATGTTTTAAAATATGCTAAATGTCATGATTTTCTATTTGGTTTGTCATCGTTTTGCAATTGCCTATGTATTTGTGTACATATATAAAAGCAATAATAAAAAAACTCTAGCGCACCTGAACCGCTAGAAAACTAATTTTCGAAGAAATTGTCTTTGAGTGACAAAAAAATGTGGAAAGACGTAATACACTTTTTTGTAGAATCATAGCAACCATTCCTTGTTCAAAGCAACAGAACTCAACTATAACACAAATGATGAAAATGTTCAGTGCTGGCAACATTTTCCCAACGAAGCAGCAATAAGTTAACCTTCACAAGCTCATACTTAAATCAACTTATCCTTTGAATTTCGTTCTCATCGGAGAATTTCGTCGAAAGCTTTAGCGGTGAAAGTTGTTTGAAGCTGCCATCCAAAAAATGTTCAAAACTCGGAAAATTTAAAAATTGGTTTCTTAGCTTTATTGCAAATGTTTTGCATATGAGTAGGTAATTTGAAGCATCTGTTGATGCGATAGTTACGAAAATGGCTAAAACTCGTTACCCTGTGTCAGCAGCAAAGCAAAATATCTACCAAATCTGCTTCACGTTAAACTAAACCCAACCAATAAATTTCGTTTCGATTGAATCACTGCGCTAGAAGTTATACGGGTGAAAAAATTTTTAGGGTTACCACACTCAAAACTTTTCAAATTTTTAAAGCGTTAATATTTGTTGCTAATTTTTATTGAAGGATCGTTCCCATTTGCAAATCTAATGACATAATCGCCCAGTAAAGAAATTCCAAAAAATTACAAAGATGGTCATAGCTGGCAGCCCTTTTACGATTTTTGTACGAAATTCCTATGACATTTGGCTCACATTAAAATGTATTTACTGCATAAACTTCATTTTGATATCATGACTGCACCGGAAGTTATAGGGAAAAAAGCTTTATTTTGCTGAGCAAATTTGCAAGATTTAGGAGACAAAAATCACCATAGCTGGCAACTCTAATCTAATTTTTCAGCCAAAATTTCACCAAATGTTATCTTAAGTAAGATCCAAATATTGTGTGAATTTTGTTTAAATCTGATGGCTGAATCGGAAGTTATAGGCCAAAAAGCTGTTTTTTTTCTCAGTGATTTTTCAAGATGGCACCACTGCCACAGGGTTGCCCGCATTTCAAAATCACTTCTATCAGACCTGTTCCTAGTTGATATTAACCTGTCCTGTGAATTTCATTACGATCGGATAATCCGGTCGTCAGTTCTCGTGAACAGAACTTTCGAGTGCTGAAAATAGAGGTAATTTAGTGATGGGTTGCCGTTCTTGTGCAAATCGGAATTTTAAAAATTTCAAATTGACATGATGCACAAACGTTAAAATTTATCAATGATTTGAATTTTTTGTCCAAAATCAAAAATCTTTCAGGAGGTTCAATGATTTGAAGGATTTTTTTTCAAGAGCCTGTCGCAGCTACAGGGTTACCCGCACGACCTTGGAAATCCATGTGTATTAAACTTTAGTCAACATCAATACGCTCTGCAAATTTCACGATGATCTAATGTTTTTGTCAGAAGTAATGACAAATCAAAATTTGAAAAAAAATCCTTGCCTACTTTTAGGCACGCTGCACCCACATACGGCACAAAATTTCCAATTCTTAACCATCGGCAAGCTTAGAACATAATAAGTTTTCATTCCCAATACTTTTTTTGAACAAAAATTTTCGCTGCTTGGAAATATAGGAGTACCTGAAAATTCACTAAAACGCTCGCCGCCGCCAAAAGGTTTAGGATATCTGGATTTGAGAAAATTGTGGACCTACCTACTAAATACATCTACGTTCTCCGAAAGTTTCATATCAATCGGATTGGCCACTCCAGAGATTATCTCCCTTAATCATTTTGATGATATATATATATATATATATATAAAGAAATATGAATTTTCGGCGAAACGAGTTTAATACTACTTTTCTTCGAAAATTAGTAAAAATTACAAAACGGATAGAATTATAAATCAGAATAGTGGTGTTGTGGTATACATTAAAAGCTCATATAATATTTCTCATGTTGAAGAATTAGTTTTCACCGGAGCATCTGCTCTTTTAAGGGGGCAGGATGGTTTCCAACTTAAACAAAAACAAAATTTCAATTATTGATTTATATGGAAGTACAACATCTCAGGAATATCCTTTGAAAATTTCAAGGCGATCTGGCTAAAACTCGCAGAGATACCGGTTGTTTTATGATCGTGTTGCCAGGTATATTTCCACGAGAAACCGAAATAGTCTAGCTCGAAACTCGGAACTACATTTTTGAAGTCGGTGCGTAACACAACTCAAAAACTAATGCACCGATCTCAATGAACTTTGCCGGACATCTTTAATATGATAGATACTCGCGGATGAACGATGGTTTTTTTTTTTAATTTTTTTTTTTCTATTTTTTAAAGGCAATCATAGGCTGATTTTTTATGTGAAAATGGTACCTCCAAATTAAAAACCTCACCAAAAATCGGAAATCGCATATTTTTCAATATAATTTCGTTCATCCGTGAAAAAAACTAATATATTAAGTAAATCACTTCGATTTTTTGATTTCAGATGACACTCTCAGGCCAGGTTTGCACCGCACGACGCCTTTTTTTTTCTAAGCGCCTTTGATCTACTACCACCACGGGATAAATAATTAATATTTCTTTATAAAATAATTCCTACATACTCACAAAATATAGTTCTTCAATGTTTTATAAAAAAATAGTAATTATTTTCACTCAAAGCTGAGAACAAAAATCGCGAAAATCGGCTTTTCTCCGGCCTCGGAAACCATCTTGCCCCCTTAATTGGCATTAATATGGTGAACAATGCCGTAATTAAAGTACTGACCATATACAGATCTTGTTAACACTTAATCTATAAGCTTAATTTTAATATAACACACATTGTCAAATATTGATGCCAACATACATTGTATTCATGTTATCATGTTGCAATATAATCAATGTACGCATTAAACATATTACTCTAATTAATTTGTAAAGAGCAATATGCACAAAGTGCAATAATATATCATAACCCATATGACCGGGGACACCGAATAATGTCGCTGTTTAATTGGTTTAGCGGAACCGGTGTCAATGTGATGGGATACGAGAGTAGTTTTACCCAAGCCATTTACGTTGTACGAGGGAAACTGATGCATAACGCCCTGCAATCGGGACTGCTCCTCAGGAGACAGAGTGTGAAACGATGGGTTTGGGACTTCGGAGAGGGATGCAACCATCAGTTGCTGAGTTGGTGAAATTTTGAACGCGTCCCAGAAATCCATTCCAAGATAAACTGGGTTGGTCAAAGATGGAACGACCAAAAACTTAATCATACGCGATTGTGAGTTGAATCTCACCAAAGTCTCAACATATCCGAGCACAGAAACCCTATGACCTGACGCCGTCCGAACATCTGTCTGCATGGTATGAATGTACAGCTTTAGTTCCGCAATCAAATCTAAGGCTCCTGCTCCAGAATGCTGACGCTTGCCCCGCTATCCAACAACCCTTGAAGTTCTCGTCCTTTGATGGATATTATAGCAAAAGGACGATTCTCTCCATGCGGCGTTAGTATGGGGTCGACACACGCCTTGCGAAGCCATCGTCTATTGGCAAAATATTTCCATGCCCGATGAAAACGCGAAGTCGAGCGCCTGCGGACCGATCGAGGACAATCAAATTCAGAAATCATAGGATGTTGCGAATCGAATGAAAATTCAGTGGAATTTCTAAATTCATAGGGGTCTAGCGGGTTCGACGAAATTCTGGGTCTACGTTGGTCGCCGCATCTGTCATTTCTGGTCTGGATGGTGGACGAAGGAGAGGAATACGTCGCGTCCCCATATTCGGCGTACTCCGCCGCACATTTCCCGACTGACAACGCGGACAATGTGGTTTTAGAACATTTGCCGTACCACACCCGAAACAAAAAACTCCCCGAACTGGCTTATTACAATCCATAAAAGAATGCCCGAGGTCCTTACAGTTCCAGCAAACTCTTTAGTCTGATTGTTCACATGATACTTGATTCTGTGATACATTTTCAACCGGTTTTGCGAGCTGTCTTACATTATGAACCTCATGGATTACTGGAAGTTCAGTTTGAATATTCGACGAAGTATATTGGGGCCTGGCAGTCAAATGATCAAATCTAGTATGTGAAGCCCTAGTTAAATAAGGTGTATTTTCATTATATTCTTCTTTATATTCCAGCTCCTGTACTTGTCTAGGTCTGCGAGTGTGTTCCCTGTCTACATCCAAACCTAACAAAGACCACTCAGCTTCTATACGACAACAACGACGTACCATCTCTCGAGTGTTCCGAAACTCCACGCCTGCTAAATGTGCCCGCAATCGATGTGACATGTTGCGAAAAACAATGCATTGAAAATCTGCCTCAGTTAATGGCACTATTAATTGCAGTGACAAATTTTCTAAAGCGTCATAGAAATCCTGAAATTTCTCGCGCGGTCCTTGTAGTCGTGCATCCATGGAACGTCTCACATCGACATCAGTGCTGTGTGAACTAAATCTCTCCAGGAACTCGTCCTGCATAGGGTTCCACAAAAGGGGGTAATTCAACTCACGGTATCTCCAATACCAATCTGAGGCTTTTCCTTTCAAAAGCAAGTGAAAGTCCGTAGCTAACACAGAAGCAGTTATGCCATAATCAGTGGCCAAAGACATAACGCGAAATAGAAACTGCTTCGCTCCCAACCCATCAGCTGAACCGTCAAAGCACAGGTTCCATTTGGATAGTGGCAGTTTCAAGGTGGATTTACCTAACGTTTCAGGCTGTTTATTAAACGTCACTCTAGGGAGCTCGTCGCTGTTGCCTGATACCGGATGATCCGATCGGTGCATGTTAGGAGACCTACTTCCCTGTTCAGTTTTCTTCTTCAAGGGCACCGTCACTCCTGGTACCACCGTTTGACTTGAACTATTCAATGCCGGAGGACTATCAGCTGAGAGATTAAGACGTCGTATCTCTCGGTCTAGAGGCGTATCACTGGGGTCTCAGCTCATTGTTCTATGACGCATTGTATTAACAGAGAAAAAATACGATACCAGATTCAAAAATAATAGAAAAAACTAAAACTCGCGCATTTCAATAATAAGAATTATTCTTTCCTCGAATCTCGAAAATAGTGAACCGAAACCCAAAACAGAGACTTATATTCACGAATCTGATTCAAATCAATATATATAGTATAAGACTAAATAAAAATATAAATGCAATAATATCACTCAACAGCAAATCCAAATGATCAATATCAAAAATAATTAGATTGTTATAGTTATTGATGCATAAATATACAAATGCATGTAAATCACAAATAGCCAATAAAACTTAGTTTTGATAAATATATATATTATATTATTGTTCTCTTTGTGGAATAAAATGATTGCCAAAATTTTGATGGATTTATCATGGAGAGAAAAAAAAATAATGATTCCCTTTCTTCGTTATAAGGATGGGAACAAGTGCTAGGAAGGAAAAGGATAAAAATTTAACACAAAATGAAGAAAGAGGAAAGGAAAACAATTACGACTAACAGATTCTTGTGGTTGCTCCAGGATGACTAACCAATCATTTGTCTCGTATCTTGTTCAACTAGTTATTAACAAACAACACCTAAGAAGGTGGACAAAGATTGAGACCAGAGTGGTCAGAAATCCCAGAAAATACCTGTTCTCAGGTGTACAAAAAAATTCAAACTACAGCTTTTTTCATAAAAGCGATCCTACTCAAGAGGAGATATCTTCGTATGACCTGAAATCTGATTCCAACAACCACAAAAATCTGGATTAAATTGATAAAGACAAGCTCTGTTCAACACATATAGACATACACAGTAGCACGAGATGGGCGCCAATGCTGCACTGACGACCGCTCGACGTGATTTTTTATAGTGTAATAGAAGAATGAATCTATAAAGTAGCTCAACAGAAACACTCTGATCACGTACCGATTATGCCATATGAAATAACTAAAGAAAAATGAATTATCGAAACCGAAAACTAAGCAAATATTGATATTCAAGTTAGTAGAAAATTTAACAAAAATGAGAACGAAGAAAATTTAATCTATTGCGACACTAAGAAGAAAAATATTAATCAAATTTATAAAATAGATACAATGTGATAAAAAGAAATTTAATAAAAATAGGAGCTAAGCAAAAATAATTCAAACACCAATGTCATAAAGAAAAACCAGAAGACAAAACCTTGCTTGGGCGCCATTTGTTGCAACCAACAGTACTCTTTCGAGCCGCCGTCAGTGCAGCATAATTTAATGTTTAAGACCTTCTTCTTACTTTGCCCAGCGTGCCATATTTTTGCCGACTAGCTCAGTCCGGCGTGGGCTTTGGGCCAGAAGAAGACCTTCGAGCTACAGCACGCTAACTACGTAAATTTTGAAACAAATAACAAACACCAAACTAAAACATGCATACAATAGGAGAAAGGAAAACTCAGATTAGGAATCATTATTTTTTTTATACTAGAATTATTCCATTTTATTAGCTAATAATTAATTTAACAAAAACAAAGATAAAATAGACAAATAAAAAAAAACAAAATATTCAACTAATAATTCAATTGAAACCAATAAGAAAAATAAAAAAAACTAAATATCCTTTAGGTGTGAGTAGTTTATATACTTTTACTCAAACCCGGCCGGGATTGGTTTACACCAATCTTGACAGTGAAATTGTTATGATAAAACCAAAAAAAAAAAGAAAAAAATCATACAAGAAACTTAACAAAATTATAATTCATTCAAAAATTGGTTAATTAAATACTACTAAAATCATACGAATAAATGTAAATTGAGAAATGTAATATTTTTGGAATATATCACTTCCCACACCAACTAACTGTATATATGTAAATAGATGAAGATTCTAAAATAAAATAAAATGTTTAATACTATCAAATTTACAGTTTGTTTTTTCTTTTATTTTTCTCTGCATCAATTTTCGATTTGCTATTTACTAGTCAATTTTAATTCTAGATTTATTAACTTTAGGTTTTTCTTCCTTCATTACTTTAGTTTTTCTAAATAACAAAAAAAACAACAAATCTTAAAAATGTTCCGACTGGATTCATGAAGTTTTTGTATTTCGGTTCCGCCTTTTTTTTCGTATTCGAAAGAATTTGTTGCTTATATGAACGCCTTGATTTCTTCCGCTTCGTTTAATAACTTATATCAAGACTTACTTGAAATTCCGTACAAATATTTTTTTCTCTGCCAACAGCTCCATATCCAAGAAAAAAAAACAGTTTCCGCCAACACCAATAAGTAATATACCGATCTATTTCCAGAATGTAGTTTCCGCGAATTCCAAAGAAAGTAATATACAGATCGATCTATTTCCAGAATGTAGTTTTCGCCAATTCCAAAAGGTAATATACCGATCTATTTCCAGAATGTAGTTTCCGCCAATTCCAAAGAAAGTAATATACAGATCGATCTATTTCCAGAATGTAGTTTTCGCCAATTCCAAAAGGTAATATACCGATCTATTTCCAGAATGTAGTTTCCGCCAATTCCAAAAATTCAGCCTCAAATATGTTATATGCAGCGTCAATTACACAGTGATCAAATTTTCCTTCAAATATCACTGTTTGTAATTTTTACTTTCCACTTTTCCCTCTACCACCGTTCGTAATTTGAATTTTCACTTTGTTTTCTTTACTTTCAATTTCCAATTTAAACTGAACTTTTATTATTTCAAAAAAAATTTCCCACACTTTTCAAACTTGCGGCTGTTCGCTTGCACTGCTCAAAACTGAATGTCCTTTGTCTTCCAACCCACAAAATTTTTTCCATTCCCCATTTTTTCAAAACCCCGTATCAACGGTCCGCCTTCTGACTAGTTTGTTTTTCGAATTTCACTGGGGCAGTATTGTGAAGTGGGCCCTGGGTTGGGATCTACGCTAAGTGCTAAATTCACACTGCCCACTGAATCCATACAACAGCTGGATTCACCTAACAGCTGACCGAATGTAAATAAGTCATTCGGTCAGTCATGACATATGTACATAACATATGTACATGTAAACATTTCCTCTTTGTGGCTGCTTTGTGTATGATTCTCTAAAGCAATTCGAATAGGAAATAAACTACCGCAATAAACACACATATAATTTCTACCTTCGGAGCGATGCTTCTGATATTTAAGATAGATCGCTTTGGAAATATTGGGAAGCTTCATGTCGCAGAACTCACAGGAAATCACCCCGCTTGATGTAGGCAAGTTTTCTGGTAAGTTGGCGTTTGGCTTTAGTGAATCTGGCTGTGCATCGGTTTGTTTAGCTTTCCTTGTAGGACTCTCTAATAGCTGGTTGCTACTCGCATCAGTACTTTGAGTAGTGTTCACATTATGAACAGCGGATTTTAAACGGGGCACTGGTTTTATTTTTCGAAGCGCTATCAAAGCTGACTTTTTCGTGACCATGTAGTTTCTTATCAAATTTATTGAGTTTACTGTATAGGCCAAAGCTTCGACACCAGGCAAAACCTTCAAATTGTCCTGAAACTGTCCATTTCGAAGTTAGAACGAAACATATCTTTGATTTTAATGAATAATCACTGGCCAACAGTAGTTGAGTTACGTTACAATATATATATATATATATATATATATATATATATATATATATATATATATATATATATATATATATATATATATATATATATATATATATATAATATATATATATATATATATATATATATATATATATATATATATATATATATATATATATATATATATATATATATTTATATACATTTATATGTATATATATATATAAAAATATTTATACATATTTTGGATGACTGCGGATTCGTTACGAATATTATTTTGCTACAAAATTTAGTGAATTCGCATCAATAAATCAAGACCCATATTTTGACTTGAGATTCTTTGGTACTCTTCTTCTTTCGATCAAATATCGATCTCCAATATCCGTCACAAATATTGTCAATCACGTCGAAATATGGTTTAATTTTAAACCCTTCCGATTCTTTTATTTTGGTTCCTTTGATGACACACATAAAGGTACCTCTGTGTTCCCTGTGTTTTTATATGCAATGTTTTAAAATATGCTAAATGTCATGATTTTCTATTTGGTTTGTCATCGTTTTGCAATTGCCTATGTATTTGTGTACATATATAAAAACAATAATAAAAAAAACTCTAGCGCACCTGAATCGCTAGAAATACTAATGTACGAAACACATATTGGCAAAAGCAAGACCAAAAGAGACTATGGCCGATATTAAGTAAAAAAAAATTACAAAACGGATAGAATTATAAATCAGAATAGTGGTGTTGTGGTATACATTAAAAGCTCATATAATATTTCTCATGTTGAAGAATTAGTTTTCACCGGAGCATCTGCTCTTTTAAGGGGGCAGGATGGTTTCCAACTTAAACAAAAACAAAATTTCAATTATTGATTTATATGGAAGTACAACATCTCAGGAATATCCTTTGAAAATTTCAAGGCGATCTGACTAAAACTCGCAGAGATACCGGTTGTTTTATGATCGTGTTGCCAGGTATATTTCCACGAGAAACCGAAATAGTCTAGCTCGAAACTCGGAACTACATTTTTGAAGTCGGTGCGTAACACAACTCAAAAACTAATGCACCGATCTCAATGAACTTTGCCGGACATCTTTAATATGATAGATACTCGCGGATGAACGATGGTTTTTTTTTTTAATTTTTTTTTTTCTATTTTTTAAAGGCAATCATAGGCTGATTTTTTATGTGAAAATGGTACCTCCAAATTAAAAACCTCACCAAAAATCGGAAATCGCATATTTTTCAATATAATTTCGTTCATCCGCGAAAAAAACTAATATATTAAGTAAATCACTTCGATTTTTTGATTTCAGATGACACTCTCAGGCCAGGTTTGCACCGCACGACGCCTTTTTTTCTAAGCGCCTTTGATCTACTAATAAATAATTAATATTTTATATAATTAATATATAAATAATTAATATTTCTTTATAAAATAATTCCTACATACTCACAAAATATAGTTCTTCAATGTTTTATAAAAAAATAGTAATTATTTTCACTCAAAGCTGAGAAAAAAAATCGCGAAAATCGGCTTTTCTCCGGCCTCGGAAACCATCTTGCCCCCTTAATTGGCATTAATATGGTGAACAATGCCGTAATTAAAGTACTGACCATATACAGATCTTGTTAACACTTAATCTATAAGCTTAATTTTAATCTAACACACATTGTCAAATATTGATGCCAACATACATTGTATTCATGTTATCATGTTGCAATATAATCAATGTACGCATTAAACATATTACTCTAATTAATTTGTAAAGAGCAATATGCACAAAGTGCAATAATATATCATAACCCATATACAGTGTCAATGTACGCACTAAGCATATGCTCTAATTAATTTTGTAAAGAGCAATATGCACAAAGTGCAATAATTTTAAACTAGAGCAATGTACGCGATATGTAATTATGCTTGCTGAAATATGTGAAAGTAATCAAAATAAATAAATCAAGTTAGCAATGTGCAATTTGTCGATACACAAGCATTTTATAGGTAAGCAAAATTACGCATTGCACTTTTTAAGTCAATGAAAATAATGTATATAAACATAGGTGTTTTAATAAAAAAATTCATTCGGTCTAGTGACAATCAAACAGTCTTTTAAAATAACTTTACATCGGAACATTGGTCCTTCGAACCGGATATTCAACATGGGCTATCAGCTGCAAGAAGTAAACATTAAGCAGGTCCAACGTGTCGTTTCAAATTTTAAAAAAGACAGCGAGTCACGGCATAGTTTCATTTATTTTCAGACGAGATTAGAAAGACTAACCGAATCGTGGAGGAAATGTGAGGAACAGCACTTCCAAACATCTCAGGAGTTAGCGGTCAAAACTGAAGAACTCCAAAAATACATGGACGAGTACGAAAGACTGGAGGCACTAGTCATCGACTACATTACTCTATTCAGGATAAAGATGGCTGAATACGGTGAAAAGAGCAGTCCAACGTCCGAAACATCGGAGCAATTGAAGCTGGAGCGTATAAGGATCCCAACATTCAATGGGACGTATACAAATTGGTTTGCATTCCGGGACCTCTTCAAAAGCATGGTTCATGAGAATTTGTCCTTAAGCCCGGTGCAGAAGCTCCAGTATTTGCGCAATTCATTGCGAAATGAGGCAGAGCAGTTAATAAATCATCTGAGCATAACTGCAGCCAATTATCAACCAGCATGGGAACTTCTTTGCGAACGGTACGACAATCATCGAGCAATATCGCAGGAAATGATGCAACGGTTTAGTAATATACCGAAATGCAATCATGACGACCCGGATGGCTTGAAGAGGATGCTGGATACTGTTAATCAACTTGTGGCGAGTATCAAAACGATCAAAATGGATCCATTCGACCTTATAGCCGTCTTCATGCTGGATCAAAAATTGGATGGTGAGTCACGTAAAGAGTGGCAGAGACACATAGGGAATACAATGGAAATTCCAAAATTATCGCAATTTTTGGAGTTCATCAAACAAAGATTTACGATGCTGGAAGCATTATCACTCACACAAACAAAAGTGCAATCGAAGAATTACAAGCATATTGTATTAAAGGCCCATTCCGCGCAGGTCGAAACAAAGCAGCAGTGTCCAATGTGTAAAGCCTCTCACAAGATATATGAATGCAACGTATTCAAACAAGCAAACGTACTAGCTCGTCGTGAGCTGGTTAATTCAAAGAAATTGTGTTTCAACTGTCTTAGCATGCAGCATAAGGTCAACAAATGTCCGTCACAGCATAGTTGCAAGGTTTGTGCCAAAAAACACAACACACTCTTACACATATACACAGAAACACCATCAACCAATTTACCTATGAAGATTCAATCCCACTGTGCATCAACGAAGTCGCATCAAGAATATGTGCTTTTGGCTACAGCATGGGTCAAAATTCAACAAGCAGGAAGCGAACCAGTAACTCTGCGAGCATTACTGGATACTGGTGCTCAACGGTCGTTCATTAGCGAATCAGCAATGCAAGTACTGAGAGCCTCTCGCAGTCACGCCAAAATTAAAATCGGAGGAGTTGGTGCTGTACATGCTGTAACCACTCGGGGAATTACGACAATCACAGCATTAGTTAAAAATGAAGATGGCTCAACTGGCGAACTAACGTTCAAGCCATTGATTCTAAAATCTATAACTTCACCACTACCATCGGTACACTTGCCAGTTAAAGTGCCAAAGGGACTTAGTACAGAAGACTTAGCTGATCCTACCTTTTATCAGCCATCAGATGTTGACATACTACTTGGAGCGGACATATACAGTCAAATTGTGTTACCTGGCTTCTTAAATGGCAATCCATCTGCCCAGCAAACGAAATTCGGTTGGGTACTAATCGGGACTGTACCACACTCAGCAGGAACACAAGCCTGTCATGCTTTAGTTTCATATCAAGAATTAGATCAAGCACTACAGCGTTTTTGGGAAGTTGAAGAAGTTTCATCTACAAGGCCAGCATCCGAAAGGGAAAAAAAAGCCGAAGAGCATTATCAAAACCATACAGTTCGAAATGAGACAGGCACATATTCAGTGAGATTGCCGTTTACAACAAGTGATCCATGGTCAGAAATTGGAGACACAAAACGGATTGCTCACATTCGATTCAGACAATTGGAACACCGATTTTCACAAAACTCAAAACTTCATGACCAGTATAAACAATTCATGGAGGAATATATTGCTAAGGGACATATGACTCGATTACCAGATCGATATGTGAACGGAAAGAGCTGCTACTATTTACCGCATCATGCTGTAATCAAGGAAAGTAGTTCTACTACCAAATTACGTGTGGTTTTCAATGCATCGCAGAAAGGTTCGAATGGTAAGTCTCTAAATGATTTACTTTTGGTTGGGCCAACAATTCAAGAGACTATTCTGCAAATTCTCATGCGGTGGAGGCAGCATCGATTTGTGGTAGCTGCCGATATAGAGAAAATGTATCGGCAGATATGGGTACATAAAGCAGATAGAAATTCTCAGAGAATCTTATGGATAAGTAGTCCAACTGAGTCAATTCAACATTATCAGTTGAACACCGTTACATACGGCACAGCGAGTGCGCCTTTCCTGGCAATTCGAACACTTCATCAACTAGCATCAGATGAACAACAAAATTTTCCGGAAGCGTCTCAAACATTACGAACAGATTTCTATGTTGACGACCTGTTGACTGGTTCCGATTGCCTGGAAGAGCTTTTGAAAAGGCAATCAGATCTACGACGCTTATTGCAAAAAGGCGGTTTGCATCTGCGAAAGTGGACAGCCAACAATTCGCAACTATTAGAACGGATTCCTGTCGAAGACAGAGAAACCCACGTACCGTTCAGTATAACGTTAACCGATGATATCAAAACGCTAGGACTTCGATGGCATCCAGTATCTGACGAGTTCTCATTCATGGTTTACAATGTTGAAGGTGAAACCAAAAACACAAAACGTAGCATACTGGCAGAGGTGGCTAAATTATTTGATCCTATCAGTTGGTTACAACCTTGTATTATAATTGGTAAAACAACCATACAAAAACTTTGGCTAGCTAAGAGTGGCTGGGATGACCCTTTGGAAAAGGAGATTGTAAAGGAATGGCTAATAGTTCGCAATCAGTTGCCAAGTCTTTCTAACTTACGCATTCCTCGTTGGATAGGGTACTCATCAGAAAGGCAAATTGAACTTCATGGATTTTGTGACGCATCAACAATGGCGCATGCCGCAGCTGTGTACATAAGAGTTATTACACCGTCATCAATAACAGTTAAGTTATTGGGAGCAAAGTCCAAAGTAGCTCCAGTTAAAACACAATCGATACCAAGGCTGGAATTGTGTGGAGCAGTACTACTAGTTAAGCTGATGAACCAAGTAATGAAAGCACATCATTGGATAAATGTGCAAAGGTTTTATTGGACTGACTCTACAATAGTCTTAGCTTGGATTCAAAGCTCCCCGTCTAGGTGGAAGGTATATGTTGCTAATCGAGTAAGTACTATTCAACAAGAGAGTACAGTGGAAAGTTGGCACCATGTGTCATCCGAAAACAACCCAGCAGACATTGCCACTCGGGGAATGTACCCTGAAGAATTAAAAACAGCAGGTATATGGTGGCATGGACCAGAATGGCTCAGAGCTCCACTCATCCGATTTCCGAAAAAGGTAGTTATGTCACACAATGGAATAGAAGAGCGGATTGTAGCTCACGTAGTGACGTCATTACCTGAACCAGAAATATTCAATCGATATTCCAGTTTCGGTAAATTAACCAGGGTATTAGCTCAATGTCTTCGATTCATACATAACACACGAAACCCTCAGTACAAACGCTCAGGCTATTTAACAACTCAAGAACTGAAAGCTGCCCACAACAGGTGTATTGTAATTGCCCAACAACACTCATTTGGAGAAGAAATACAACAGCTGCAACAAGCGAAGCCAATCACTAGCAATATTCGTTCACTCTTGCCTTGGATTGATACTGAGGGTATCCCCAGTGTAGGCGGGAGAATACAGAATGCCTTAGTCGGACAGGAAACAAAACATCCGGCAATTTTAAAAAAAGGTACTTTGGCAAAGTTACTGGCGCAGCAAGCGCATCACCAAACATTGCACGGTGGTGTGCAATTAACCATAGCCACGCTGCGACTTCAATATTGGATATTGTCCGGACAGTCATTAGTGCGGAAAGTAGTTCACGAATGCTTAAAGTGTTATAAAATGATGGCGAGACCCAGGGAACAATTAATGGGAATTTTACCTCCTGCAAGAGTTCAGTTAGAAAAAGCCTTTATGAACACAGGTGTTGACTATGCTGGACCTATCATCATAAAATGGAATGGAGGACGTGGCGCGAAAACCACAAAGGCTTATATAGTCCTTTTTGTGTGTATGGCAACAAAGGCGTTTCATTTGGAATTGGCATCAGATTTATCGTCAACTACATGTATTGCTGCAATACGTAGATTCATCGCTAGACGTGGAAAATGCCGTACAATTTATAGCGATTGTGGAAGCAATTTTCTGGGTGCCAACAAACAATTACAGGAGCAGTACAAGAGAATATTGCAAACAAGTGGCGCTGAGTTAGCAAATGAGGGTATTGAGTGTAAATTCATCCCTCCCGGTAGTCCCCATTTTGGTGGACTATGGGAAGCCGGTGTAAAGTCTATGAAGAAACATCTCTACAAAACAATCGGACATCAACTTTTGAATGTTGAAGAATTTACTACCCTTCTTGCGCAAATAGAAGCTTGTTTAAACTCGCGTCCGCTTACTCAAATAAGTGATGATCCAACAGATATGGCTGCTCTTACTCCAGGTCATTTTCTAACTGGGGACAATTTGTTCGAAGTGAAAAGCGATCCAAGTGAAACTGCTGCCACACTGCTAAAGAATTGGAAGTTAGTACAGCAAATGAAGCATTCATTCTGGCGTCGATGGAGTCAGGAATATTTACATCGACTACAGCAAAGACCCAAATGGCTCAAACCACAAGAGAATCCTGAAGTAGGAGAGCTGGTGCTGGTTAAAACTGATCACATTCCATCCATGCAATGGCCATTAGCAAGGATTGTAGAAACTCATAAAGGGACCGATGGTCTAGTCCGAGTTGTCACACTCAAGATGAATGGGAAACTTACAAAGCGGCCAATCACCAAGATTTGTATGCTTCCTTTTTCAAACAAACCGCAAGAAAACAACATACCAGAAACTTTGACAATTCATCATTCAGAACCAATTGTTTTGTCTGGAAAGAGGTCTCAGTCGATTGATAACAAAGAGGATAATAAACGAAGGAAAAGGATGTTACCTTCAACAGCAAAGAACCCGCTCGAACCGTGTTATTCACCATGCTAATGGTTCTTGGGTCAGCAATATCACCGTCATTTGCAGCAGCTAACATTACCCAGTTAAGTGGCGGAATATACATTGAACATCTTGGATCAGCAAACTTATTACGAGGAAGTTTACAAATAAAAATACAAGTACCATTTGGAGACTTATCACAAGACGAACAACACATACAAACCGTAAATGAAAGCATACGATCTATGTGCTCACTTGGGAAAAGCACAACAAACGAAATACATTGTTGGGACTTAGTCAGCCATGTGGCAGAGTTAAGTCAGGAGGCGATGCAAAAAATCAACACATTACGTTTTATGCGAGCCCGCACTAAGCGAGGCATTCTTGGGCGAATGCTTACGGCAGTGTTTGGAGTAAATGAAGAAGTGATCACTGATGTAAATGATTTAAAAGAAAATCAAGATAGCTTGAAGCATTTAATTCATCAACAAGGAAAAATCGTGCTTCAGGCAACAAAAACTTTAAACACAACATCCAGTAAAATCAATAAGCAGCTTGAAAGATTTCAACAACAGCTTCAAAATGGAATAGACAAATCAATGGATTCAGAAAGTGGTATAGTATGACAGTAGACCACAACAAAATTAACATCCAGTTTTTGGCGACATATCAAAGAGCGATAAATTTTGTTCAAGAGGTCCATAGCAAATATAACAGCATTTTGACAGCCATTTACACACAGAAGGGAATCTGGGACTGTATAAAACTGGCAGAATTTGAGCCTACAATAAGGAACACGCAAAAATTATTAACAGCACATTTGGAAATTCTGCACATAGCAACTACAAAATTATCGGTAAAAAACACTGACAAGGCAATAAAAATATCTGGATTCTTGCCCATCATTGACAATCGAAATTATGAGTTAGTGAAGGCAACGGCAATCCCACAGCAGCAGAATTTGAATATTTTTGCTGCTTTAAATATTAATTCTGATATCCTTGGAATCAACTATAACGAGCAATTATACTTTGAAATTTCTGAAACCTCTGTACTTGCAGCTCCAGAGATTGACACCAACAAATTTCTGCTGTCGCTACCAACACTAATCGACATGAAGACCAGACCTAATTGCGTGATTAAAGAAATGTATGCTGCTTACGGAATGAGCAATTGTTCTTCGCACAGATTTCGAGTTCACACACTACTTTGGAAGCAGATGGTCAATGCAAATTCTTGGCTTTTTGTTTCACCAAATCCCGTCCCAGCACAGACAGTATGCCTAGGTGTAAGGTCAGACATAATATTGCAGGGCACAGGTATACTAAGGTTATCAAAAGATTGCACGCTGTTCACCAAGGATTTTATACTAACGGCGCAACAAAATTATAAGGGATCAGAGTTTCCAGTATATATCACACCACAAATAGTATCATTTGACAACAGTTCAATGACAACACAAGAAATAGAAACCCTTTACATTACATCAATCATGAAAACAACAGATTCATTCGCATCGTTAGTCACCGCTCAAGAAATGATAACTAGAAACATCGACGAGATACCATGGAAGTCCGTGCGACATCATGTAACAACTGGTAGCATATCTACTGTGACATCATGTCTAATCTTCGCAACAGCAATTATAGCGTTTTTACGTTACAAATACCACAACAGATATTGCAGCAAACAAGACAGTGGCCCAACAAATACGTCAACCTTGTATGAGGAACATGAAGTATAATAGCCAAGAGGCTCTTGGTGGGCGGTGATGTTAACACTTAATCTATAAGCTTAATTTTAATCTAACACACATTGTCAAATATTGATGCCAACATACATTGTATTCATGTTATCATGTTGCAATATAATCAATGTACGCATTAAACATATTACTCTAATTAATTTGTAAAGAGCAATATGCACAAAGTGCAATAATATATCATAACCCATATACAGTGTCAATGTACGCACTAAGCATATGCTCTAATTAATTTTGTAAAGAGCAATATGCACAAAGTGCAATAATTTTAAACTAGAGCAATGTACGCGATATGTAATTATGCTTGCTGAAATATGTGAAAGTAATCAAAATAAATAAATCAGGTTAGCAATGTGCAATTTGTCGATACACAAGCATTTTATAGGTAAGCAAAATTACGCATTGCACTTTTTAAGTAAATGAAAATAATGTATATAAACATAGGTGTTTTAATAAAAAAATTCATTCGGTCTAGTGACATCAAACAGTCTTTTAAAATAACTTTACATCGGAACAGATCTCCTAAATTTTGTTCTACAACGTTTTGCTCAGAATTAGAGATGTATCTGCAACTTTTTAGACAAGGTAGTTTTATTATAGCGGGTGATATTAACATAAATTTACTAGACGAGGAAAATAATGAGTACTTCAATATGCTAAGTGAGCTCGGCTTTATATCATACATAAACCAAAACACTCGGAGAGGTAGTTGTCTGGACCATATTTTTGCTAACTTTAGACAAATATCTTTTAACAGAGTAAAATCAGCGGTAATAAACACAGCGATATCCGACCATAAAAGCACCTCTTTATTTTTATTTTTAAATTTTCGACAATCTGTTTGTAACAATGAGGTGCCCAATATATCTACAAATAAGCAAAAAATTAGTTATGAGCTCCTTAAAAATAAACTGGCCTATGTATCTTGGAACAAAGTTATGACCTGTGATAATGTTGACAGTTGTGCAAGGAAATTTCATGACACGCTGAGTAATCTCATTGTCGCCAGTTCATCTACAGTCCAGAAATATGCTTCTTACTGTCGCAAACTGAAGCCGTGGGTAACTTTGGGGCTCATTAAATCAATTAAAAAAAAAAAGTTGGGTATTGCCTTGAGAAATAATCCGAACAATGAACAACTCAACAAGTATTTTAAAAAATATCGAAATAAACTAAATTCTCTCATTTCTATTGCTAAAGCCAACTATTTCAAACAAATCATACAGGAACATAGCGTGGATGGAGTGAAAATTTGGAATGCAATTAATCTGGCTAGAGGAAAGAAAAAAGACCAAGCTCCAATTTATGCTCTGCAATGCGGTACTCCTATTTTAAATATTAGTGAAAATGCCGAGGAAATTGCCAACGTGTTCAATGATCACTTTTGTAACATTGGGAAACGCATGGCTCAGCAAATAGATCATGATGTTAGCAGATATAATACAGATGATTTCGGTTCATCTGTCTTGATAGATACTGGCATATCTGTCACTGACCCTACATTGATTGATACTGTAACTGAGCATGAAATAATACACATAATTGACGGGATGCATGGTGGTTCAAGTCCGAGTTTTGATGGCATCACGGTTGAATGCTTAAAAAGCATTAAAGAGTTTATTAGGAAACCATTGATATTCTTAGCAAACTTAAGTTTTCAAACTAATTCCTTTCCTCAGATCTATAAAAAGGCAATTGTCACTCCTATTCACAAAGCCAAAAACAAACTAGATATTAATAACTATCGTCCAATATATCTGACATCTAACATATCTAAAATTTTAGAGAAAGCTGCAAAGAAACGTCTAGTGTCTTATTTAGATGAACGACAATTTATCAACGCAAACCAATTTGGCTTTAGGGCAGAACGTAGTACACAAAATGCCATTTGTAAATTAACTACATTAATCATAGAATCAATGGACAAGGGGCACAAGTCTCTTGCAGTTTTCCTTGATCTGGCAAAAGCCTTTGATTCAATTCCGCATGTAAAGCTAGTGCAAAAATTGCGTCAGGCTAACTTCTGTCCAAACTGGATTAACTGGATACAAAGCTATCTGACTGATCGTAAGCAAAAAGTGAGAATAGCTGGAAAACTAAGTTCCGAGCTCTCTTTTGAATATGGAGTGTCACAAGGAACAGTTTTAGGCCCTATCCTTTTCCTTATTTATGTTAATGATTTGTTCTCACAGCATATAAAAGGCCACCTAATTTCATTTGCTGATGATACAGTGCTTTTTGTGGAGGATGGCGATTGGCAATCTGTAAAGCTGAAGACTGAACATAATCTTACATTATTGAAAGACTGGATGAATTTTAACCGTCTCACTCTTAATGTTAATAAAACTAATTATGTAAAGTTTGCCTTATCACGCCTTGGTCTTCCTGAGGAACTTGATATAAAAATTCATTCTGTACATTGTGACTCAAATTGTCAATGTCCACCATTAGATTGCGTTACTCAAACGAAATATTTAGGAATTATTATTGACTAACATTTGAAATGGGATTTTCAAGTGCAAAGTACAATTAATAAATTAAGAAGGCTCATACCATTGTGTCTTGAAGTTCGCGCCTTCTTAAACCTACAAGCTATTAGAACTTTATACTTTGCGTTAATTCAGTCAATTTTGCAATATTCAATTGTTGCATGGGGTAGTGCTACACAAAGTGTTCTTAAGCCTTTGATTGTTACCCAAAAGACATTGATTAACATATTACTAAAAAAACCACGACGATTTGACTCAGTGCAACTATTTCGGCAGTTAAACGTTCGACCAGTTGATCAAATTTATAAATTAAACATATCCATACAAACACTTAAAGATTTATTAGCAAAGAAAATACGAGTTAATACTAGTTGTACAAGAGGTGGTACCGACGAAACCCTATTACTCCCGTCCAGACTCACGCAACTTGGACAAAGTCATTTCACATATGCAGGCATTGAATCATTCAACAATTTACCGAAAGAACTTAAAGATATGCGCAAAGTGAAGTCATTTAAAGAGGGCCTTAAAAAATACTTTATGAATGTATGATAACTTAGCACCTATTTTACTCTAATTATTTAGTTTTCGTTTTTAAGATATGCAAATTGGTTAAGGGTGATCTACTTTGGAAAGCCCTTGAATTATTGTGTGCTTTTTAATCTACCTACTGTGGTTATATTATTTAATTAATAAGCGTAATATTGATTTGATGCTATTTTCATAATTTTTTATATTGTATGATTAATTTTCTGGCTCCTCACCCCTAACACAAGGTTTGTTTCTTTATAAGGGGGGGTTGTGCAATATATTGTTACCATAATGTATAATTGTGAAATAAATGCACTATGTAAAAAAAAAAAATGTTCTTTTGCGAATATTAGTAAAAAGCGGAAACTACTACTACGAAATTCAATCGGATGGTACGAAAATGATAAAAATGTGAACGAACATGCATTTTAAGCCGAAATGTAGTCTAAAAACTGAAATATGTGATAAATACAAAATATGCATGCAACATGCACGTGCATAACTATTCGAGCCTTAGGCATTACCTCTCCCAGCAATTCAAATTAACAAGACCGACATAGAACGACTAGTACTCGAATCAAGCAGGACAGACCACATGTTGTTTGGATGTTTTAAATCAAAAGAGTGAAAAATACAACAGTTAAATTGAACAATCAAATATTATTTCAAAGTTTTTATTTTATGCGCAAATTTTAAAAACTTTCCAAAATTTTTTTTTCAAATTATATGACATAAAAGCTAGATTTTCGAAATCATCATATGAAAAAAACCCTACAAATCAGGTTTCTAACATTAATTAAAAAGGTAATTCCAAGGGTAATTTCAAGGAAATTTAGGACTGGCCACAATAAAATCCAATCTTTTTTTTAACACGAAGCAATCAGTAATAAATAAAAGCACATAAAAACCGCAGTTTAATGCACAATTCTATATGCGATGTTACATTTTCATGGGATATATCTGCAGAATAAGAAAGGGTAATTTGGAATGAATACATTTTTCAGGTAGGTATTTCTTCTCAAGAAAAAAATTTGCAAACACTGACGTGATAAAGAAGACGGATACAATTATAATGAATATTTGTCTTTAGTTTTGATAATCAGTGCTTAAAGTGTGCTTCTACATTCAAATTAAGTAGCTGCAGGTATTACTGGAGAAAAATTGAGCGTTCTGTGTGATATATGCCTTCACGATACAAGTAATTTAGGAAACTAAACCGCCACAAGCTATAGTTCACCGAAAAGCAAGTGACTAGTAAAAACGGAAGATGTTTGACTAAAATACACAATTAACTAAGCTACTTTTTACTATAACTGATATATTTTTCCACAATTTGGCAGGAATAATTTTCATCAATGTTTGGCTCAATCTGGCTCCTTAAGACAACGTAGACGAAAACTTGAATTACACTGCAAAGTTCGTTTATGTTTACCGATTATGTATTCAACTTTCTAAGTCTACAATTTTCAAGGCAATTGTGGCTAAGCGTATTTGTCTGAATGCTCCAAAGGTTTGAGCAGGATTGTTTTCATAGAATGTATATATATTTGATGAAACGGTATCCAAAATATCCAAACGAGATCAAACCTAAACAATTGTCATGGGTAAAACCATGAACGATGCACATTTTAAAACCATGTTAGCATCGTAAATCAAAGCGTTTCTAGCACTAAAACCCACCGCTCAGACATTTATAAAATGCATTAATCATTTTATTTAAATACAATGACAATTTACTTTTGTTGCACACACTCTTAGCTAATTGTGTAAAACGAACGTCGCAGTGGGAAGCTTCATTGCTAGCATGGTTAATATATCTGGGTAAAACAAGGTCAAAAAGCAACGAAAAAAGAAATACTAGATTCGGAGCAGCCTAGAAATTTTCACAATCAGTGTATCGAAACATTTTGCGCCGTCGTTATGTAGAAATTCAATTACCGTACATCCGAAGCATCACTTGATGCGTCGTTGAAATTCGAAATAGTAATTTATCATTGAACCCACAAAATAAAACAATACAAATATAAAATGCAACTGACCAAGAAAGAGCTGTGACCATACACCGCAATCGAGTAATCCAATGCAACGGAAAGTTTGAAATTTTTCGCAGTACACAGCTAAGCACTTGATATTCTTAAACACCAAACTAGTTTCAATAATTTTCTATAGACACACAACGGAAAAAATTATAAAATATTGTCTGTAGCGACCGTCTGACAATAAGTCGCGCTCGTTCGTATCAGAAAGTATTCAAGTATCGCCAGCAACTCACGACCTTCCACTCGCGATTCGTTCAAATCTTCAACTAAATCTCGACTACAATTACATAACTCTTTAATAATGTTTGATATGCAGACCCGCTTCAGGTGCTCCAAGCCACCTGTGACACCAATACTGGCGAGCGCTAATCTCAAAAGGTGAACTGTTGCGTTTCTTGCGTCTCCAGTTGATGGTGCAATACCCTGAAATATTTTTGTATTTGAGATTGGAAGTTTTTACTGGTTTTGAAGAAAATTAGTTTTGGACGCGTTTCACTGAAAATTCATATTTCTTTGGATATATCTATATCTATATATATATATATATATATATATATATATATATATATATATATATATATATATATATATATATATATATATATATATATATATATATATATATATATATATATATATATATATATATATATATATATATATAAAAATATATATATATATATATATATATATATATATATATATATATATATATATATATATATATATATATATATATATATAATATATAATATAAATATATATATATATATATATATATATATATATATATATATATATATATATATATATATATATATATTTATATATATATATATATATATATATATAAATATATATATATATATATATCTATATATAGATATATAGTGCTGTGCAAAACTTCAGCAAGTCACTACATGTCGGAATGAAAGGGAAAATTGCAATCAAAATATAAAGAATTTTTTTCCTACTTATGATATAATTTACACGTTAGCATGTTGCTTAAAGCTCTGCAATAAAAAGAGTACATCAATATGTTAATCATTCTTAAAAAACAATAAAAAGAAAATACACTAAAAAAAAACAGTTTTTTTCAAACTGTTTTTTTCCAAATAGCTTTCGTTTTCTGAAAACAACAGAAACGCCGATCACTAATGGTAACACCCAGTATCAATCTGCTGCTGGTCGAGTGAAAAAAAGTTTTCAAAAAGTTTCAAAAAACAGTTGTTTTTGGAAAAAAACAGTTCGTTTTCGTTTTCTGAAAACAACAGAAACGCCCATCACTAATACATATATTGTCTGAAGTTTTTTTTACATATACCATATATATGAAAATATACGTTGCTGGAATCATATGATTACTAGTTGGATTCCGAAACGTTTGCATGATAGAGTGTGGTGTCAGTGTGAGTGGTGAAGAAATAAATAAGAAGTTGTGGGTAGGAAGTGAGTGTGTGCGGAATAGTGTATAAGAGGCTACAGTTAGTAAGATTGATTGACAAAATCTTAGGTTGTGATATACTTACGAAGGGATTGTCGTTGGAAAATTACGTCGTTTATTAAGTGAGGGTCGTATCAAACTTCCAATTTATAGAAAACAATACGGAAATCTTAGGCAACATCAAAATTTTAGTGAACCGTCTTAGTATGGATGGGCTAACGTACGAGCTAGCCATACGGGGTTTCGACGCTGATACCGTAGACAATATGCGGAAGGCATTGAGGGCAACGCTGAAGGCTGAGTCGGAGTTGGACACGTCCTACGTCGAAACTGACTATCCGTTTGACTTTGAGACGGACTGGCGGGAACAAGAGGCAAAGGT
>OX376372.1:94595140-94625498 GCA_947369275.1 Nemotelus nigrinus | reverse complement strand
ATCATCAATGAAGAAAATGCTTAGTGCCTGCAGCACTGTAACTGAAGTTGGTGTTTGGGGCTGCGATCCGAAAATTTTGCAGAACTTTGGGAATTGAAACATTGGTTATTTATTTTCATTGTAGATATTTCCGGTATGAACACTTACTGTAAGCATTTATTGATACAAAAATAGCACTATAGACTTGTGCTGGCAACCTTTTGCCAGTATCACATCTGCATCTCGTTGAAATTAGCCTACCCTGCGAATTTTGTGTCGATCCGATGACTGCATTCGAAGTTATAGGAGAATAAAGACATTTAGGGTTACCAGCGGCGGCATATTTCAAATAATGGAAAACTTAATATTTGCTGTATATTATCACTACAATATCATTACTTTTTGAAAATTTTACGATCAAATCGCTTAAGAAAGATATTGGAAATAAACACAAAATAAACAATAGCTGGCAGCCCCATCGTGCCTTTTCAATCAAATTTGGCTTGAATAATGCCTATAGTAGGTTCCATTAAATGTATGAAATTCGTATTGATTCAATGACTGCACTGGAAGTTATAGAGCAAAAAGCTTTATTTTCCTAAGCGAATTTTCAAAACCAAAGACACAAAAATTACCACAGCTGGCAGCATAAGTCGAATTTTTCAACCAAATTTTTACCAAATAGGGTTTAGAGTAAGGTTTAGCTAGTGTATCAATTTCATGAAAATCTGGTAGCTTATTCACATTTCATACAGCAAAAAGCAGTTTTTTTTCATTGTAAGTTTTCAAGATGGCACCACTGGCACAGGGTTGCTCACAATTCAAAATCGCTTCTATCAGACCTGGTTCCATTTAAGTCCAATGTACTCTGTAAATTTCATTGTATCTGATAATTGGTTCCTGAGTTCCCGTGAACAGAAGTTTTTGGTGCTAAAAATATAGGTTAATTGGGAAAAGGTTACCGTTCTTGTCCGATATGAAAGTTCCAAAGCTTTCCCTTGACTGTTAAGACAAAGCATAAAATTTGTATACATATCAGTTTTCATTCTAAGAAACGGTAATATTTTAAGAGATTCGATGGTTTGAATGTTTTCACTTTCAGTGCCTGCTGTAGCTACAGGATTGCCAGCACGTTCGTGAAAAACTACGCAAGTGTGCAAGTTAGCAACATTTGTATGTTCTGTAAGTTTCATTATGATTTGATAATCCAGTAAAAAGTTATCACAATTCAGAAATTTCTCAATTTTTCCAATCTCATTTTAGGCGCATATTAAAAATGTCAAAAATATTATCATATCCTCATTTGAAACACGTTCAGAATTCATTGCTCAAACTTTATTTTTGCGAAACTTATTTTTTGACAGAAACATAGGTATATTTAAAATATCACTCAAATGGCCGCCGGCACCAAAGGGTTGAAGATTATTAGCTTTTTGTGAGACCTGGCACTATTCTGCATATACACCAATGTATCCTGAAAATTTTCGTTTAATCGGATGTCACGTTCCGGAGATTTTTTCACTGAAATTTTTTGATGATATATATATATATATATATATATATACATATATATATATATATATATATATATATATATATATATATATATATATATATATATATATATATATATATATATATATATATATATATATAGAAATATGAATTTTTGGCCAAAGTGATTTTAATACTAATGTTCTTTTTCAAACATTAGTAAACATATACATATCAATTACCAGAACTCAAGCTCATGCCTTTTTATAATTTAATACAAAGTTGTTAAAGGTAGACGGCGGTATAAATGTTAAGAAATAGTCACTGAATTTTTTTGATGACATATATAGATATGTATATAGATATATATATATATATATATATATATATATATATATATATATATATATATATATATATATATATATATATATATATATATATATAAATATCTATATATATATATATATATATATGTAAATATATTTATATATATATATATATATATATATATATATATATATATATATATATATATATATATATATATATATGGAAATATGAATTTTAGGCCGAATCGATTTTAATACTAATGTTCTTCGAACATTAGTAAAAATTATACATATCAATTACCAGAACTCAAGTTCAAGCCTTGGAAAATTACCCCATTAAAGATAATCATCCGAAGATGTCTAAGTGTCAGATAGTTTGACACTTGAAATGCAAAGTATTAACGAAACGTGCATTTTTCAAAAGACAGGTTCTATCAAGGAAAAAATATACATATCAATTACCAGAACTCAAGTTCATGCCGTTTTTACTACTACGGGCATAAAGTGGGTAGTTTCTGGCGGCTAAAGATGCTGAAAGTGAGCTAAAAAATCTGCTATTTTCGTACGGGGAGCCGGTTTGGCGGCCGACGGTCGGCTTTTGCACTAAAGTGCGCGTCTGTGCAGATATGCTGGTAGGCCGATAGGCTGGTGTGTGGATAGGCTGATTTCTGTAGGCGCTGATGGGGTGGTGGTTGGTATAGGTAAGTGGTGAAGGGCGCTGATTGGTCGGGAGTTGGTTCCGACATGGGATGAGGAGCTGCAAGTAAAGAATCGGAGTATTGTGTTTGGATAGAGAGGAAAATACGTGTGTATGTTGAAAGTGTCGTACGGGATTAGCGAACACCATGTGTTTAAATTCGAAGTGTACCACTAAAATCACTATAAAAAGCATGTGTTCGTGAGAATCAAAATAACAAGACTGGTGTATTTCTGGTTATTATTGCGGATCATTTGTACAAACCTGGTGTATCATAGCTGATCTATGTCGGGTTAACGAGGAATTTTACTTTTGTTATTCTTGTTTATCATATCATTCGCCATGTGCGTTTTTGGTTTCAAGCTCAAACATTGCATTTGGCTGATACTGCCTTGAACTTGATTATACTTGTGTCGTATCGTATGCATGAGCAATGTTTTGTTAATTGATGGATCTGAGTAATTTGGTCGATTCGTTAAATACAAGATGTAGACCAGATGTAAAAACCTGGTGTGTCATAACTGACCTATGTCGGGTTTACATGAATGGGTTTACGAGGAATTTTACTTTTGTTATTCTTGTTTATCATATCATTCGCTGTATTTTCTTTGTGGTATTTGGAAGGTACGTGGGGCTGAGAATTTTAGGTAAATAAAAACATTTGTTTGTATAAGTAGTAATAAGCTTTGTTGGTTTTTAATTTATACAAATTTATAGTGAAATAAAATGCTTGATATGTTACTTGGAAAAATAATTGTACATTGAAACAGCTTCACATATAAATCCAACAACAAAAAATCCAAGACCAACACATTTTAATAGATTGTAGAGGCAGTACTCTATTTTGGAACATTTTTTTGATGTAATAGGTATATCGTAAGGTCCACAGATGCCTTTCTCGTTGGCGTAGAAACATTCGGGTGACAGTCACAAGTGCTCCCTCGGGAAATTGGTAGGTGCGTTGAATGCATTCATGGTGAGCGAGCAGAAATAATATCTGACCTAGTCTTTTATGTTTGTGTAAAAAAATCCACTACGAACAAGCTTAAGTATTGTTATGTCCCCCTTAACACCACATTGCGCTATCGTGCATTCATACATTTCATTTAGCACCCCATTACTCTATCTTAAATTCTATCGTATTCGGTACTTATCTTTGTTTAATATTCTCACAAGAATCGGTCTGGAACCACTTGACCATGTTTTGATTTACGTTGACGGTAACTTGATCCGATCTCGCAAGACGAAAGACTTTATTGTAAACATGTGTGTTCGAACGTACAAAATGTAAACACATGTATCTTGCGAGATGCTGATTACGGTTTTTCTATTATGTAAGTTTTAGAATGTATATATGTACATAGGTTTCTTTATCAATAAAGTGTGACTCTGTTAGTCACTTCTAGTGTAGAACTCAAAGGAATCGGAAGTTTAATTAATCTCGGCTCGTCCTAACAAATCTGGTGTCAGAAGTAAAATTTTCTATTAGTAATTTGTTCGTAGTACATTCTATCAAATACTGATAGATTCGCGTGTGAATTTTCTTGAAGTTTGTGAATAGTTGAAGTTCCTGAGTAGCTGAAGTTCCTGAATTTTCTTGAAGTTCCTGAGTTGCTGAAGTTCCTGAAATGCTGAAAATCCTGTTGGTATTTGCACAGTGAGTACTAGAAAAGCATTGCAATCCCTTCTTTCCTTTCCCACTAGGAGTCAAGTTGACCACTTTTAATGGTTTACAATTCTTTTGCGCTACTTCTACAGAGCGTTACAACTTTAATATTATATTACAACTTTTATATTGCACTTACAATTCTTTTGCGCTACTTTTATAGAGCGTTACAACTTTAATATTATATTACAACTTTTATATTGCGCTTACAATTCTTTTGCGCTACTTGTATAGAGCGTTACTACTTTAATATTATATTACAACTTTTATTTTGCGCTTTCAATTCTTTTGCGCTACTTTTATAGAGCGTTACTACCTTAATATTATATTACAACTTTTATATTGCACTTTCAATTCTTTTGCGCTACTTTTATAGAGCGTTACTACCTTAATATTATATTACATTTTTTATATTGCACTTTCAATTCTTTTGCGCCACTTTTATAGAGCGTTACTACTTTAATATTATATAACAACTTTTATATTGCGCTTCAATACTTATTGTGCTATTTTGAGACAGCGCTACTACTATTTTACTGCGATCAATAAAAAATATATGTATTTTTAAACGATCTAAAACATTCATTCAATTTAAAACATTATTTCTTACAATGCATTTAAACGGCGCTAACATTATTATATTGCGCTGATAACCTTACAGATTTATCAAATTCGAATATCTTTCTAATTGTGCTCCACTTATAGAGTGCCAATACTCATCATATTGTGCTACCAATTTAAATATTATATTTAAACAGTTACTGTGTTACAATTTACAGAAATAATTTTTGTGAAAAGTGTTCCGGAAATAGTTACTGTGTTTCTATTAACAGTTATTGTTCACATCGTTGTGATCTTTTGTCTATTGCGTTCTTTGTTTTTGTTCGTCGCTAATTGTCGTGAATATCGTTATCTGCTTGACAAGTAGGAAATGTCGCGTTCCAATATTAACGTCATTCCTCCCGAATCTTTCAATGTTTCTCCACCTCATCTAAGCGATCCGAATCACCCGGAAAACGGAAACAAAATCGCTGACGTTTTGGATAATACTTCAGATTCTCATCTCTTTATAGCACGCTCTAATCCAAATATCAATCAGCAAAGACGGACTCTAAATACTAAAAAGCCAAATAAAGGCAACACTAATGCATTAAACTCGAAACTGAATCAAGTTATCAAACCCCGTAGCGAGACAGTAATCGAAGTGACTGTTCTCAATCCGGAAATATGCGAAGGAATTATTCCGAATACTTTCATCCAAGATGGAGTATATTTATGTCGTGCTATTACAAGAGTTATAAATAATAAATCACTTGTCTCCATTTTAAATACTACCGAAAAGGAAATTATTCTTGATCCGATCGAACTTGAACTGGAACAATTCGATCAAACGTCGCTGGTGGCTTTCTCTGAATTCGAAAAAAACTTCTTTTCCGAAATTTCTTAAGGATAAACGGATACGCGAATTAACTACCAATCTACGCTTGTCTCATCTAAATGATGAAGAAAAACGCTCTACCCTAAATCTATGTCTAGAATACATGGACATTTTCCATTTGGAGGGTGATAGTCTGACCTTTACAAACGCCACTGAACACGAAATAAACACGGGTGACACACCTCCAATTCACGCTAAAACTTATCGCTATCCGGAAATCCACAAAGAAGAAGTAAATAAACAAATACAAAAAATGCTCAAACAAGGCATAATTAAGCCTTCTATTTCACCTTGGTCAGCTCCACTGTGGGTAGTACCGAAAAAACTAGACGCATCTGGCCAACAGAAATGGCGTGTAGTCGTTGACTACAGAAAACTCAATCAGGTCACTGTAGGAGATTGCTTTCCACTTCCCAACATTTCAGAAATTCTGGACCAGCTTGGTCATTCGTAAGTACTTTACAACCCTCGACCTTGCATCCGGATTTCATCAAATTAAAATGAAACCGGAAGATGGACCGAAAACCGCATTCTCTACACCAACTGGACACTTTGAATTCGTGCGAATGGCATTTGGTCTAAAAAAGGCGCCTGCACGTTTCCAGAGACTTATGAATGCCATTCTTACTGGATTACAAGGTCTCCAATGTTACGTTTATCTAGACGACATAGTTCTGTATGCTTCTTCTATTCAAGAACACGAAGTTCGACTAAAAAATATTTTCGAAAGATTGAAACAAAATAACTTAAAACTACAGCCGGATAAATGCGAATTTATGCGAACTGAAGTTAGCTACCTAGGTCACATAATCTCTAACGAGGGAGTAAGACCAAATCCTGAAAAGGTTCAATCTGTAGCAAATTTCCCAATCCCTCGCAACCCGAAGGAAATAAAACAATTCCTCGGACTAGCCGGTTACTATCGAAGATTCATAGATAGTTTTAGCACTATTACACGTCCTCTTACTAAACTCTTGAAGAAAAATATTAATTTTGAATGGACGATGTCTCAACAAACCGCATTTGACTCTCTAAAAGAGAAATTAATTTCAGAGCCTCTACTCCAGTATCCCGATTTCTCTAAGGAGTTCATACTTACCACGGATGCATCAAACTTTGCGATTGGTGCCGCTCTCAGTCAAGGCGAATTGGGTTCTGACTTACCAATAGCCTATGCAAGTCGCACTCTCAATAGATGTGAATCAAATCGAAGTACAACAGAGAGGGAACTGTTGGCTATCGTCTGGGCTATGAATCATTTTAGACCATAATTATATGGGCGTCACTTTAAGGTTGTCACAGACCACAAACCACTACAGTGGCTTTATAATGTTAAGGATCCTGGCTCTAAACTTCTTCGCTGGCGTTTAAAGCTCGAAGAATACGACTATAAGGTTGTCTACAGACAAGGACGTGTTAACTCTAATGCTGATTGCCTGTCACGCATTCCGATCAATAACTCTAACATTTTATACTTGGAAATAAAAGAAACATTTAACGATTATGTAAAATTCTATTATAATTCTATGACCCCCCGAGTTTTTGATTTCAACGAATCAAACGAAAATATTCTACAGTCAAAGGACCACATAGCTTATCTAACGGCTATTGATCTAGATGATCAAAATAATTACACAGAAGAAATATTGTCAAAATCAACAAACTTTGAAGTTATCAAAAATACACCCTATGAATTATTCTCAATACATGCAACTAATAATGCACAGAAACAAAAATATTATCACTGCCTCATAAAGCAGAATTTCTACGACAAACCCTCTTATTCTGATTTCTTCTACACAATTCAAAACCTGAGAATACTTCTTGATAAGGAAAACATCAAGACTATTTCTATAGCCAATCCAGTAGACGACTTTAATAATTTCATATACGAGAAATGTAAAAATATAATATTATTCGTCTTCCGAAATTCAGAAATAAAGCTGACAATTTACCTTAATTCAATAAAAAAACCCTTCAGAAAGTCAAATTCCGCTCATTTTAAAAGAGAATCACGATTCCCCAATATCTGGTCATTGCGGTTATCATCGGATGTTGAAACGAATCAAACTTAAATATAAATGGCATGGTATGAGGTCAGATATAAAAACCTACACAAAAAATTGTCAGTCTTGTCAAGTAAATAAAACCACGAGGCGCAAAAATAAAGCACCCATGGAAATATCAAGCACAAGTAGTCAACCTTTTGAAAAAATTGCTTTGGACATTGTCGGTACATTGCCAACTACCGAAAATGGACATAAATATATTCTAACAATGAAGGATGACCTCACTAAATTTTCATATGCCATCCCCGTGCAATCTCATGACGCACAAACAATTGCTAAATCTCTAGTATTTTTCATAACCATGTTCGGCATACCTAAGTCAATATTATCCGATCAAGGTACGGATTTCATGTCAGACTTAATGAAAAATATAACTAAACTTTTTCAAAT
Organism: Nemotelus nigrinus; assembly: GCA_947369275.1. NCBI lineage: Eukaryota > Metazoa > Arthropoda > Insecta > Diptera > Stratiomyidae > Nemotelus > Nemotelus nigrinus. The sequence continues at coordinate 94,617,433 of OX376372.1, read as the reverse complement.
CAAACACTCAATTACCACTGCATATCATCCACAATCTAACGGTGCTCTAGAACGTTCACATTCTACTCTTAAAGATTATATAAAGCACTATGTTAACAATAAACAATCCGATTGGGATGATTACATTCCTCTAGCTATGTTCTCTTACAACACTCTCGTTCATGCTTCTACTAAATTCACTCCATATGAATTGCTATTCAGGCATCGACCCATAATTCCGAGTTCCTTATTTTCGAAACCAGAGTTCAAATATACTTATGACTCATATCACGAGCAACTCAAGCTCAGGCTCTTTAAAACCCATGAAATAGCTAGACAAAATCTATTGAAATCCAAGGCGATTTCTAAAACCTACTACGACAAAACAGTCAACTCGCCTAAATATCAAGTAGATGATTCAGTATATCTACAAAATACCCAAACCAAGGTTGGACAATCCAAGAAGCTAAGTCCTAATTTTAAAGGACCCTACAAAATCATTCGAATACACAATAACCAAAATGCTACAATCAAGATTCGAAACAAGTTAGTTAAAGTTCATTTTAATCGTCTCAAACCAGCTTATTCTGCTTAAAGCAGAGACGTATACCCTTTATTACCTTTCGAAATAATTGAATTTAACGTTCGAGAGAACGCCTACTTTCATCATTTTACTGGAAAACCCTAGAACCTCATTCTCCAACAGCTTCTCCAGTTTTGAACATAAATGTATTCTTTTCGTCAATTGAGTATATTCATCAATCAATTAAATATCACTTTCATTAGTAGATATCTCCTACCTTATACGAATGTATTCCATTACAGATTAACTCTCACGGTAACAACCGGTAACGAAAACTTTAAAATTGAACCTATTAATGCTAGCAGCGGCCTATTTTACGAGCAAATAGGACACGTCAAATTCTATTCCGATTATTGGACATTGATAACATACACAAACATCTCTTTTTATCACGAAAAGCTACTAATAATAGTACGACTCGTTGATAATTCTAAAGGAATGTGTGAATCATTTAAATCAACTTCAATACACTGCAGCAAAATCTTGGAGCTTATTTCATTGCAATTGGAAAATCTACACAAAAAGGAGGAATCACTGTTCAATTTACTAAGTCATAATCGCCCTAAAAGAGGTTTGTTCAACGTAGAAGGTAATTTGCTCCATTGGCTTTTTGGAACCGCCGACGCTGACGACGTTCAATATTACAACGACGCAATAGATAAAATGGAGCGTAGTGATAAATCTTTGCAGCTCTTAATGAAAGAACTAATTCAAATTATTAAAAGTACTATTTCTAATTTTAATTAAACGATTTCAACTTTGAAAATACAAGAAAACAACCTTTGTTCGAATTAAAACCTAAAAGGAAATTTATTAGTGAAATAAACTTAAAATAAACAAATTGACTTACCTGCTGTCACCGTCGCTGTCACCGATTGTACACAATGGAGACTTGTCAAATTGTCAATTCGCCTGATGTTCTCGACAACTCTTGTTATCTCTTTTACTCTTACTAGTCAGCAATTGTAAAGTAATTTGTAGTATTAGTTCGCAAAATAAAACTTGAAGTTTGTTAAAATGTTACAATTTGGATTGAAACTTGAAGATTGTTAATATGTTAAACTTTGGATTGTAATTGATAAAATGTTGCTTAAAACTGTCAATTTTCGGAAACATCGTATAAATAGCAAAACTAACGGATTCTCTCCCTCTTTGTCTGAAAAACTTCGTTAGAACAAGATAAGTTTTGTAGTTTGTGAATAATTTAAATAAAATAAGAATTTTCTAGAAATTTGGAGGTTTTTGAAAAATTGATCATGGTCCTTCGAACCGGATAAATTGTCGTATATCTTGGTGGAAATATTGTTGGAGTCAATTGATGACGAAGTTCTGATTTTTGGATTCATTGTCGGATCTTGGTGGAAATATTGTTGGAGTCAATTGATATCGAAGTTCTGATTTTCGGATAAATTGTCGTATATTGTTTGAGTCAATTGATAACGAAGTTCTGATTTTTGGATTCATTGTCGGATCTTGGTGGAAATATTGTTGGAGTCAATTGATATCGAAGTTCTGATTTTCGGATGAATTGTCGTATATCTTGGTGGAAATATTGTTGGAGTCAATTGATAACGAAGTTCTGATTTTTGGATTCATTGTCGGATCTTGGTGGAAATATTGTTGGAGTCAATTGATATCGAAGTTCTGATTTTTGGATTCATTGTCGGATCTTGGTGGAAATAATGTTGGAGTCAATTGATATCGAAGTTCTGATTTTCGGATGAATTGTCGTATATCTTGGTGGAAATATTGTTGGAGTCAATTGATATCGAAGTTCTGATTTTCGGGTGAATTGTCGTATATCTTGGTGGAAATATTGTTGGAGTCAATTGATATCGAAGTTCTGATTTTCGGATGAATTGTCGTATATCTTGGTGAAAATATTGTTGGAGTCAATTGATATCGAAGTTCTGATTTTCGAATTCATTATCATATATCTTGGTGGAAATATTGTTGGAGTCAATTGATATCGAAGTTCTGATTTTCGGATTCATTGTCATATATCTTGGTGGAAAGATTGTTGGAGACAATTGATATCAAAGCTCTGATTTTCGGATTCATTGTCGTATATCTTGGTGGAAATATTGTTGGAGACAATTGATATCAAAGTTCTGATTTTCGGATTCATTGTCGTATATCTTGGTGGAAATATTGTTGGAATCAATTTATATCGAAGTTCTGATTTTCGGATCTATTGTCGTATATCTGGGTGGATACATTGAGGAGCATCGTTCATCGCTCTTGGAAGTTGGGCAAGTCCACATGTAAGTTCCTTATTTGCATGTTATCTATGTGTGTTAAGTGTGTTCGTAATTTAAATTTTTTCAATCATACTTCAAATGAACATAAACTAAGCAAAATTAAAAGAAGTGAATTCAAAGTGTCGACAAATTTATACATTCGCGTCATGCATCGTGATTAAAACCGTTAGTTACGGCAAAGTTTACGGTATTATCGTTCGCGTTATAGGTAGGAGGACAGTTGGTTAACTGTTCGTCAATAGGCTGCTCATATCGCACATATCTACTTATATTACTTATATCTATAATTCATATCGCACATATCTATTAAAATTCCGTGGACAGTGAATTCATTCGTTATCAAAATTCATTCGAACTCGTTCAAGGCCAGCGTTGAGCAACAGGGTGATATCTGAGCTCGTCAAATGGCTCTTGCAAATTCAAATTTGGTTTTGCAGCAAAGGCTGCTTCGGGATCAGTTGGGTAAAATGAACACCAACTTTCGTAAAGACTCAAAGTCAAGAAAAACTGTATCGTATCTGCAAAACTTGCTATCAAGCCTGCTGACACTATACAGTAAATTCATTTCTAATCATGAGAAAATTACCGATCAATCAAATGATGAAAAGGAGTTAAATTCACCATATTTCGCGCAAGATTACGATCAATTTATTACAACTCACTTAAATTTTAAGTCAGAATTAGAAGATTTGTTACAGGGAGCACTTGGGTCGAGTCTTCAAGAGGTTGATGGCAAGTCTGAAGTCAAGGTTGACGAACCAGAACTTAGACTGCCACGAATCACTCTTCCTACATTTAAGGGAGATTATGAAAAATGGGTGACTTTTCAGGATCTGTTTGTGTCTCTCATTCACTCTAGAACCACTTTATCGAAAGTGGAAAAACTGCATTATTTGAAATGTAGTCTTTCTGGAGAAGCCAAAAATCTTTTGCAACATGTGGCTGTATCCGAAACCAATTACGATTCAGCGTGGAAATTGTTAAGTGATCGCTACAACAACCCACGTGTGTTGCTCAACGCAAAATTTAAGGCTTTATTTAACATAAAAGGTGCTTCAGAATCAGCTTCAGAGTTGAAAACATTATTAGATTGTACAGTAGAATGTGTACAATCTCTAGAAGCTATGAAGTTAGGAAATTTAGGAGAGGCGATGATCGTTTATTTGACAGCTCAAAGATTGCCGCAAGAAACACGACAATTGTGGGAGCAAGGGCAGGCGTTAAGGAAAGATCTGCCAGCCTTTGAAGAACTAAAAACATTCCTGCATCAACGTTTTCGGGCGCTCGAAGCGTCAGGGATTTGGAAGGCAAAGTTTGTGAAGAACAGTGCACAAATTCGAACTGTTCATTCGTTGGAAGCACAAACACCCATCCTTTGTAATCAGTGCAAATCACCACATAGATTGACAGCTTGCGATCAATTTCGGCAGGCGTCACACACAAGTAAATTTGAATTAGTAAAAAAAAATGGACTTTGTTTGAATTGTTTGAAATCGGGACACTTTGTCCGCAATTGCCCCAGCAAGTTTAAGTGTGCACGTTGTGGAAAGGCCCATAATACCATCTAGCATAGAGATCGGTTGAAAAACTGAAAATGGTCCGAATTTGGAAATAATTTGAGTCAGCAACAAAATTATTCACAAATTCGGGAGGTGAATGTCTCGTCTGCCATCGACCGACGTCGAGAAGTTTTACTAGCCACTGCTATGGTCACGTTGATTTCACAGAGTGGTCCTATTCAATTGCGTGCGCTGTTAGACCAAGGATCACAAGTTAGCTTGATTACTGAAGCAGCAGCTCAGCAGTTGGGAATAAAGAAAAGGTCAACAAACGTTAAAGTGTCGGGTAAAGGACATTCAAGTGACCATAAAGTCAAGGGTGAGATACAGCTTCAAATGAGGATTTCAGGAAATAAGATCTTAGAATTTAATTCATTAATTATGGATAGGTTGACAAATATGATTCCACCTCGTGCAATGTACACGGGGGATTGGACTGAATTAAAACAGCTTAATTTGGCTGACCCATTTTTTGATCGCCCTAGTCGGGTCGATATCCTGTTAGGTGCAGATGTAGTATCTAAAATTGAGGTTGGACGGTTCAAACAATTAGCGGCTGGACCAATAGCTCAGGACACTCAGTTAGGTTGGGTTATATTTGGGCAAGTGGATGAAGGGTACACGCGCAACACTGTACAAAGCTTCAAGGTTGAAATTAGCGAAGATTTGGAACTCAACGCACAGTTGCGGAAATTCTGGGAACTAGAGGAAGTTATACCACAGGTGGTCCAATCTCAAGATGACGAATTGTGTGAATCGCTATATACGAAAAATGTTCGACGAGATGAGTCAGGAAGATATACAGAGCGGCTACCATTTAAAAGTAAAGAATTGAAAAATTCATTGGGTAGCTCGAAAGCCATTGCTCTTTCAAGCTTTTTATCATTAGAAAAACGCCTTGAAAGGGACAAGCAATTAAAGGCAAAATACAGTCAATGCATGAAAGAATATTTAGATCTCGGACACATGCATCCTGTCGACATTATGCAAGAGCATATTATAAGGAATGGTAAAATTGAGTGTTTAGCTCACTATCTGCCGCATCATCCAGTCTTTAAAGAGAGCAGCACAACCAGTTGCAGAATAGTGTTTGATGCGTCAAGAAAAACAAACTCAGGAGTTTCACTTAATGATGTACTGCTAACAGGACCGGCCATACAAAATGACTTGTTAGCAGTCTTAATGAATTGGCGACGTTATCGGTTTGTTTTCATGGCTGACATCGCGAAGATGTATCGGCAAATAAAGATACACCATGAAGACGCTCAATATCAAAGAATCTTATGGAAATTCAATAAGGAGGATGACATTCAAGAGTACATGCTTACTACAGTTACCTTTGGAGTGACTTGTGCGCCTTTTTTAGCAATTCGAACCTTAAAACAATTAGCTGAAGATGAACGTCAAAATTATTTTAATGCGTCTCATTCTATAAACCATGAATTTTATGTTGATGACCTGCTCTCCGGTGGACAAAGTTTACAGGAAACTATAGACAAAAGGAAGGAGATGCATGATTTATTAGCTGCTGGCAGATTCCCACTTCGAAAATGGGTAAGCAATGATGTGAGAATACTTGAAGGAATAGCACAAGAAGATATTGAGATGCAAACGTCACTTGATTTAAACTTAGATTTGAATTATACATCGTTAGAAATTATGTGGCATCCTTTGTCGGATCAATTTAGTTATCGAATAAAAATCAATGGGAAGATGTGCATTCTAAGCGGCAATTGCTCTCGGACATAGCCAGGTTGTTTGATCCACTTGGATGGCTGGCTCCCATAATAATAACCGCAAAGATTATCATACAGTCTTTATGGCTACAGGGATTATGTTGGGATGAACCTTTGCCGAAAAATATTCACGAAATGTGGACAAAATTTAAAAATAAATTGTCTATAATTGAAAATTTGCGAATACCTCGCTGGATAAATTACACAAAAGAATGTAAATTTGAATTGCACGGCTTCAGTGATGCGTCAACTAAAGCGTATGCTGCGGCAATATATCTAGTTTGTAGAAATGGTAATAGTACATGTTCACATCTCATAGTTTCAAAAATTAAGGTTGCTCCTATTCGTCCGGTATCGATTCCACGGTTAGAACGGTGTGCAGCCGTTTTATTATCGAAGTTGATGGCAAAGGTGAAAACGACAATCATCTTGCCAAACGTTAAAATCTGGCTTTGGGCGGACTCTGAAATTGTTTTAGCGTGGTTGCGTGGACATCCAACCCGCTGGACAACGTTCGTCGCAAATCGAACTACGGTCATTTTCGAATCTGTCGGAAATACTACATGGCAGTATGTTCCTTCAAAACAGAATCCGGCCGACTTAGCATCTCGAGGCATAGAGTGTGAGAATATAGTAAATAATCGTTTATGGTGGAATGGTCCTGCCTGGCTAGTGCAGACAACAGATCTTTGGCCTAAAATAGCTAGTGTTCCTGATGTTAACTTAGAACTTAGAAAAACAACATTAATAAGTGTAATTAGTATTGTCAATATCGAATTGAATGACTTATTGAATAAGTTTTCGACCTTGAATCGTTTGATACGCGTGACTGCATACTGTTTTCGTTTTTTCGACCATACATCGAAACGATATCAAGGTCAAGATTTCTTAACTACAATGGAACTTAGTCGATCAATGGAGTTTTGGATCAAATATGTACAACAAACAGAATTTAAGTTAGAAATAGGAAGGTTAAAGAAGGGTGAGCAGGCGAACAAGGATAGCAAATTAATAAAATTGAATCCATTCTTAGACGACAAGCATATATTGCGAGTTGGAGGACGTCTTACAAACGCCAATTTAACTTATGATGCGAAATTTCCTATCATTTTACCTAAAAATGGAAAATTAGTCGAACTTTTGATAAGGGAAATTCATTTTACTACACTCCACGGTCAAACCCAATTGGTATTAAATACGTCTAGGAGACGTTATTGGATTTTAGATGCTCGCACCAGCATTAAAAGGGAACTGCATAAATGTATAAGATGTATTCGAGCAAAGCCAGTTTTATTGAGACAGTTCATGGGTAACTAACCTTCTCCCCGAGTTAATATATCTAGGCCTTTCACGCACACCGGTGTGGATTATTGCGGCCCTATTGAATACCGTGACCGTCGGGGTCGAGGTGGTAAAAGGTTTAAAGGTTACATCGCCATTTTTATCTGCCTTGCTGTTAAAGCCATTCATATCGAGTTTGTTAGCGATCTCACTACGTCAGCCTTTTTGGCTGCCTTCCGGCGTTTTACAGGAAGACGAGGACTCTGCAGTAACGTTTATAGTGACTGCGGAACCAATTTTGTAGGAGCAAATATTGAATTACGTAAGATAATAGAGAAAAATAACAAGCATGCTGCAGAATTAGTCGCTCATGATAATATTACATGGCATTTCAATCCCCCCCCAGCTTCTTCTCATTTCGGGGGGCTATGGGAAGCAGGGGTAAAGTCGATCAAAGCACACTTACGTCGAGTTGTCGGGGAAGCCGCACTTACATTTGAAGAAATGTCAACGGTATTAATCAGAGTAGAAGCTTGCTTGAATTCTCGACCTTTGTGTCCCCTGTCAGATGATGCTATGGATGTCGAAGTTCTCACTCCGGCATATTTTCTTATCGGTGGTCCCTTATTGATGCCACCAGAACATGATTTGTTAAACGAAAAAATTGATTATATTAATAGATGGAAATACACGCAGCGAATGATCTAAACTTTTTGGAAACAATGGAAAGATGAATATCTATCGCGTCTGCAGGCTCGTCCAAAATGGCTTGCTAAAGAAGCTGAACCTTGCGTTGGTGATATATGTTTAGTTAAAGGTGAAAATTTACCGTCCTATAAATGGCCGCTGGCTAGAATAGTAGAATTGCATCCAGAAAAGGACTCTTTGGTCAGAGTAGTGACAATACTTTCTAACGGGAAATTATATAAACGTCCAATCTCAAAAATTGCACTGTTGCCAATATCTAAACAAAACTCTTGAACGAATTCAGAATGCATATTTCAACGAGCATTTTAATGAGCATTTGATATTGAACTTAATTTGTACTTGAACATATTCGTAAATGGAAACTCGAAGATAGACTTTACTAAACATTATTTTATTTTAGAGACTTTTGAATTAATTTCTTAACGTCGATCTAACGAATTTTGAAACTATTAAAGACAAATTGTTAATAAAATCGGTCACTGAATAACCGTGAGTCGGAAATAATAATACTTAAAAAATATTCATCTTAATGTGTTGTACGTATCGTCAGAGCCCCCCCTTTCAATCCTTATATCTAGGCACGTCCTCTCCTGATCCTAGCTCCCATCGGCCTCCCAGCTTACCAAGTTGCTTACTGTCACTGGATCATACAAACAATGGGTAACGAGTGAATGCAGTTCTGATCTGGACAGACCAGCGGGGGGAGTGTGTTCGAATTAAAACCTAAAAGGAAATTTATTAGTGAAATAAACTTAAAAAAACAAATTGACTTACCTGCTGTCACCGTCGCTGTCACCGCTTGTACACAATGGAGACTTGTCAAATTGTCAATTCGCCTGATGTTCTCGACAACTCTTGTCATCTCTTTTACTCTTACTAGTCAGCAATTGTAAAGTAATTTGTAGTATTAGTTCGCAAAGTAAAACTTGAAGTTTGTTAAAATGTTACAATTTGGATTGAAACTTGAAGTTTGTTAATATGTTAAACTTTGGATTGTAATTGATAAAATGTTGCTTAAAACTGTAAATTTTCGGAAACATCGTATAAATAGCAAAACTAACGGATTCTCTCCCTCTTTGTCTGAAAAACTTCGTTAGAACAAGATAAGTTTTGTAGTTTGTGAATAATTTAAATAAAATAAGAATTTTCTAGAAATTTGGAGGTTTTTGAAAAATTGATCAAAAATATCGAAACCTTTAATCAATTTATTCGAAATACCATTCAGAAAGAAGACAGTTTGGAACACTCAATCACAATCATTGCTCACATAAACTCACTATCATATTTAATAAATGAATTAAACGAACAATATGACATAGTAATAAATAGCATTCTATTTGCTAGGAAAAACATAATACATCCTTTCATTATCACTCCTAAGCAACTCATTGATGAAATCAACACTAATTTAAAACTTTTCACTAATGGAAGAAGTTTCCCTTTAACTTTAAATTATGAAAATGCGCACAAAATATTAGAAATCAGCGAGCTCAAAGTATATTATTTCGAACACAGATTAGTTTTTGTTATAAAAATTCCACTTACAAGTAACGAAATATACAACTTGTATAAAATCATTCCTCTTCCTATGTCCCGAGATAGAATTTCCTACTCGTTCATTATCCCAACACACTCTTACCTCGCAATGTCTAGTAACAAGCTCTCATACGTGCAACTGACGTCTACTAGTTCCTGCAAAAGCTTATCTGAAGTTGATCTGGTTTGCTGGAGCTAAATAATACATTCAACTATCGAAAACCCTGGTTGCGAAGTTACACTATTAACATCAGTTTCTAAGCAAATACCTGATTCCTGCCAAAAGCGTACCATTCAAGGTAGTATCGAGGTTTGGGAACCTTTAACATCCAATCGATGGATTTACATTATTAGGGATGAAGAAATGTTGGTGATAGATTGCGAAAATAATAGCGTAATCGACCGACCTATTCAAGGCACTGGAATATTAACTCTTGAGGAAAATTGCCGTGCTTACGCAAAATCTACTCAATTGATAGCCACTTCTAAAACCATCACTGAATTTCAAAATATCATTCCTTCCATCAACATAATGGAAGATGATTGTTGTAAAACTATTAAAAATCAAACTGAGATTCCCGTTTTAATGCCGATACACCTTACGAACATTAACTTGAATGACTTAAATCGAGCTTCGCACAAAATTAACTCCTTTGAAAAGAACATCGACAAAATCCTGGATGAAAAACCAATTAATAGATACGCGAATTGGTATACCGTTACCATTGTCGTTTTGGCAATTCTATTATTATTCTTATTGCTAAAATTTTCTAAATTTATATTTTCATGTCCTGCTTGGCACGATCCGAATCGGAGAAACGAAAACACTCCTTGCATTGTGACAATCTTCAACCGTTGCATTTCCCGATCTCGACCAAATCAACAAGCTATACCTGTGCCAGAGGAAGCCATTTCTCTATCATCCCTACGGGAGCAGGTAGTGGACACCGAAGTTCAACCATCTACATCTCGTGCCGTACGTCCTGCTGCGAGGCGTCCGCTATCGAGACACGAAACTCCTGGAAACACTGGATTCTCCACCTACGACTAAAAACCAAACCAACAATTGATGTTCAACAATTATTCACCACACCATTCAACACTAATACTCTCTTCAGCGCAACTCAATCCAGATGTTCGCAGAGCTTTTATACGATCGTCACCTCCTATCACTTTAAATACAAAGTGCACCAATCAACACGATTAACATTAATATCATTGAAGTATATAAAATCTACTTGTTTTAATCACCACTTTCATATATTAAATTACTTTAATTTTATACATTATAATCTTATTATTATTATCATTGATAACCACAAACACTTCATTAAATAATTATTGTATTTTTTAAACGTTACATTATGTAACTCTTTTATCTTTATATTATCACGCATTTAAAATTAATTCTTGCATTACATTATTGCTTGAATAATTTGCACTATTACACTACTTAAATTGTGTATATCATAATCTTATTATCATTGATAACCACACACACTTCATTAAATAATTATTGTATTTTATAAACGTTACATTATGTAACTCTAATCTTTTTATATTATCACGCATTCATAATTAATTCTTGCATTATATAATCACTTTGAAAATTTTCTATACTAATATTGTAACATTATTACGGTAATTCATTTTGGCATCAAAAATGTATACCTAGATGTAGAAAAATGCTTGCCAACAAATATTTAGTGAATACTCGTGAACGTAAATCATCACATTTGCAGTTTCAAATTATTTCCGATTAGCTAAAATTTATCGCTAATCTTCAATTTTACGTGGGAGGAGTGTTATGTCCCCCTTAACACCACATTGCACTATCGTGCATTCATACATTTCATTTAGCACCCCATTACTCTATCTTAAATTCTATCGTATTCGGTACTTATCTTTGTTTAATATTCTCACACGAATCGGTCTGGAACCACTTGACCATGAGCGTTTTTACAGCGATTCCCAATTCGGGATTGGGAATATACCGTAATTCGTGAGCTTAAGCCCGATTTCCATGTATGTGTGCGCAGACTGTGTACGTGCACGGAAGCTCTTCAGGAGCTTGATTTGCGAATACCGGTTTTGTATGAAGCGTTCATATGTATGTGTGCCGGATCAAATTATATGGCTACACGAAGATCGGATTAAAACCGGTTTGAAATCCCGATCTCGTGTAATCATAGAAATTTGAGCGGCGATCTGGTTTACAAACACATAGATTGTGATTTGTTTTCAATAGGGCGTGTCCTAAAGGGAAATTTCTAATATCGTGGCTTCTAGCGGCCGCTATTCACTTCGTCGAACAGTTTGGTGGCCATCCACCAAACAGCATGCATCGGAATGCAATATCATTCCGAAAATGCATCTGAGCGGAATGCCACGTGCGCTGTATCTGAGCGTTGAATACTCTTAAGGATTTATTTTAAGTGTAGGGTGAAGAAATTCTGCTGCTGATGAATACTTCACGTGTAGGATATATAACTTTTAGTATGAGCGGGTCAAATTGTTTCGCAATTTGCCACAATTTAAAATTCTGTAGACTATTTTAATTGGTGAACGAGATCTTGAATTTTAAGAAACGAAGCATGACCAATTTTCAACGGCATTCTGAAAATCAAGAACTGTCAAAATATTGCCAGGCAGATGGCCAAGCAAATGGCATACCATATTGCCTACCATATATGGCATGCCATCAAATATTGCATACCATAGGCCGCCTCCATTAGCTACTTGAAATGTTATGCCATGGGAAATTGCTAATGGAGGCGGCCTGTAAAAATTAATTAATGGGCTAGAAAACATGCAGTTTTAGCTAGTATATATCACCTATACACTTTTATGAATTATTAGCGATAGTTTTAACGATTTTAAATATATAAGCTTTTGCGATTTGAAAATGAGTTAAAATTGTTTACGCATGGTAGAGTAAATTTGAAAGACTGGAAGAATGAAGCAATATAGGCTGCTAAAGTTGAACATAAAACATCGTAACATTAAAACACTTTTCAGCACAGACAAATTGTTCGGAATACCGCGACCAGCAAACTAGGGAAAAAATCTTGGTAATGTTGCCTGTTAATGAGTTGTGTACGAAGAAACTGTGAAGTGAAGTAGCTATTATTTTCAAAATAGAAATTAAGTAAACCTACTTCAAATTTAGTAAAGTGTAAACCCTGGGCGTGAGTACATAAACGATTTGCTATTATGGTTATGTAAATTTATGAAAATGATTAGACTGTTGTTGTCGTTTGACAATAAAAACCGGTATGCACAATTTGAACGAAATCCAGAGACACGACTTTTTTTCGCTGTCCGCTTCACGTGAAATGCCCCTTATTTTAAATTAGTAAAATGTGCTGTCGTGGTTCTTCTAAATATATTTTCTCTCATCTCAATTAGAAATTAAATCAAACACTCGCTCTGCCCTGATTTCCATAAACTTTCTTTCAAAATGTTGCTCAATTTTGCGTTAGTAATACTCGAAAATTACATACTCTACTGCAGGAGTGGGCAAACCTAATACTGGTATGATCGACATAAATTTTTTTAATTTATGCGCGATCAACTTCGAAAAATGGGTTAAATTAAAAACAAATAAACATTAAATTAAGGTGTTTATTGATATTAATATATTAAATACATTGTATTACTACTTTGTGCAATGTACTTTATTAATAAATATTTTGAATTAATTTTTGATGTATATGAGTGACTTTCCATTTCATCAAAAAGTATTGTAGAGTTAGGCTTGCAAGCACTGAAGCACAATGCTAGATTTGATGAAATACCCTCGTTATCGAATTCTCTCAAAGGAAATGAAATAAATTCAAAAATCGGTTGAAGGTTATTGAGATTTGCAAATCGTCTCTCGAATTCTTGTTTAAAATTTTCCAGTTCAGGACAAAACGTTTCAATATTACATGCACCAGTAGGTTAGGTTAGGTTGTACCAGTTGGCACAAGGCCACACATGGACCTATTGGTACATATTGCTACGAGATAAATGCGGCAGGAGAAAAAAAATCAGTCCAAGCAGCCATCGAAGGCCCCGGACTCTTTCGCGAACTGATGAATGTCTTTCAGCTTTCAGCTAGATTCACTAGTAAGTTTAATATGTTTTTCAAAATATGGAAAATATTTAAAAATTTTGCCTATTTAATTGTGAAGCAAAAGGTTTTAATTTTATTTAAAAACATTTACCGAACTCAACAAGTCAACAATGTTTTCTTTTTTCTTGTAATTGTAAATTTAGCAAGTTGTAACGGCCCATAAAATCCGTAAGAAATGCTAATACCTTTACCCATACTGGATCTTCCAATTGTTCATGTTTTTCTCCCAATGTGTCCAAAAATGCAATAATTTCAGGCAAAAGATTTAGAAATCTTTGCGAAAATCTTCCTGTGTTAAGCCATCTAAAGTTTAGTACAGTTTTCGATTTCACATTAAATTTTCATGCAAATTTTGACGTGAAATTTATTTCGGCGAAAATTTAGCTTGAAAATAACAAGAGTTGTACTCACTTTTAAGCGTGAAAAAACTCTAGCGCACCTGAACCGCTAGAAATACTAATGTTCGAAGAACAGTAGAAGAATTGTGCAGGTTTTGAGTGCATATTCCACCACATGAGCGGCTTATTACGGCCAAACTGTTTCAAACGCCACGTTCTACTTTGGTCTCAAGAATGCATTATAACTCATATGGTGGAAGGTTTCAGATATTACCACTGGCATGAATTTCAACGTTTATGAGAGCGAAACACGGGTTAATTATATTCGTTATCAGTTGCTTATTTCACAAAATTTCGAAAGCAGCATCTCATATAACATCAATGAAGAAAATGCGCAGTGCCTGTAGCACTGTAACTGAAGTTGGTGTTTGGGGCTGCGATCCGAAAAATTTGCAAAGCTTTGGGAATTGAAATATCGGTTATTTATTTTCATTGTAAATGTTTCCGGTATGAATACTAACTATACTAACTATAATACCGACTCGTGCTGCCAACCTTTCGCCAGTATCAAAGCCAAAAATATATCACATCTGCTTCACGTTGTTATATTACATTCGAAGTTATAGGAGTATAAAGCAATTTAGGATTACCTGTAGTGAGTTTTTTCAAATAATGGAAAGCTTAATATTTGCTGTTTATTGTCACTACAATATCATTACCAATTGAAAATTCTACGATAAAACCGCTTAATAACGATATTGCAAACAAACACAAAACCAACAATAGCTGGCAACTCTATCGTGGTTTTTCGACCAAATTTGGCGTGAATAATGCTTATAGTAGGTTTCATTAATTGTATGAAATTCGTACTGATTCCATGACTGCACTGGAAGTTATAGGGCAAACAGTTTTATTTTCCTGAGCGAATTTTCAAATCCAAATACACAAAAATTACCATAGCTGGCAGCACCAATCGAATTTTTCAACCAAATTTCTATCAAACAGAGTTTAGAGTAAGGTTCAGCTACTGTGTCAATTTCATGAAAATCTGGTAACTTATTCACATTTCATAGGGCAAAAAGCAGTTTTTTTTCTTTGTAATTTTTCAAGATGGCACCACTGGCACAGAGTTGCCCACAATTCAAAATCGCTTCTATCAGACCTGGTCCTACTTAATTTCAATGCATTCTGTAAATTTCAATGGTATATGATAATTGATTCGTGAGTTCCCGTGAACAGAAGTTTTTGATGCTAAAAATATAGGTTGACTGGGAAAGGGTTACCGTTCTTGCCCGACATGAAATTTCCAAAGTTTTACTTTGAACGTGTAGATAAAGCATAAGATTTGAATACAGATTGGTTTTATTGTAAGAAACGGACAATTTTTGGAAATTCGATGGTTTAATGTTTTCACTTCCAAATTTTTATTTTTTCAAATTTAAGACACCAAAATTATCATAGCTGACAAATCCAACTGAACCGACCAAATTTCTACCAAACGTGGTATTAAATAAGGTTCAGCTACTGTGTGAATTTCGTCAAAATCGAACGATTCAATCAGAATTTATAGGGCTAAAAGCAATTATCTCTTTTAGTGATTTTTCAAGATGGCACCACTGGCACAGAATCACCCGCATTTCAAAATCACTTCTATCAGACCTGGTCCTATATAGGACCAATACATTCTGCAAATTTCAATTAATTCTGCTCATTGAATCGTGAGTTTCCGTGAACAGAAGTTTTTGATGCTAAAAATATAGGTAAATTGGGCAAGGGTTACCAGGCGTGCCCGTAATACCATATCTTTTTTTTTTTTGTTTATGTAAACAAAGCGCAAGATTTACATATGAGTGGCTTTTTTTTGAAAAAGCGGCAGTTTTTCAAGAGAGACGATGATTTGAAGGTTTTCACTTTCAGTGCCTGCTCTAGCTACAGGGTTGCCAGCACGCTCATCAAAAGCTTCGAAAATGTACAACTAAATAATATCAATATGTTCTAAAAATTTCGTAATGATTGAATAACTCGGTCAAAAGTTATCGCAATTTAAAAATTTTCAAGTTTTCCCGTTCTGTTTTTAGGCACCAAGCGCACACATGGGGTTAAAAAATTCCAAAGCATTATCCGATTCACATGTAAAACAGGTTCGAAATTTATTTCGTCAACTTTATTTTTGCAAAAATTATTTGTGTACGAAATAATAGGTATATTAAAAATATCACTAAAATGGCCGCCGGCGCCAAAGGGTTAAAGATTATTAACTTTTTGTGAGACCTGGCACTATTTTGCATATACACCAATGCGTCCTGAAAATTTCAGCTCAATCGGATGGCGCGTTCCTGAGATTTTTTCACTGAAATTTTTTGATGATATATATATATATATATATATATATATATATATATATATATATATATATATATATATATATATATATATATATATATATATATATATATATATATATATATATATATATATATATATATATATATATATATATATATATATATATATATATATATATATATATATATATATATATATATATATATATATATATATATATATATATATATATATATATATATATATATATATATATATATATATATATATATATATAGAAATATGAATTTTTGGCCAAAGTGATTTTAATACTAATGTTCTAATGTTGAAAATGCAAATAGCTCCAATCATTTCACACTAATTTAGTAGGTGCAGTTCAGTTTTTAGGCTAGTACTGAGTTAATCGTGAAGCTAAATTTTGACATGTCTCCATTATCTGGTCATTCTTTCGAGCAAAAATTTTGAAAATGCAGAAAAGCGGGGACACCTATCATTTCTGACGGATAAGATGTCAAGAATTTTAATTTTTGAACGATTTTATTATTGAAAAGACATTTACACAATTCAATTTTTAAAATTCGAACACCAAATGTCACTATTTAGCTCGAAAGAATGAACTACACAAACTACATTGCCGTGAAAATATTTTTATTTTATTTTATCTAAAATTGAGATTAACCTTTGTTACGCTGTGTGTGAAAATTTACTATCTCGGTAGCAGGGAGATGAATGCAAATGCAGGCAAGGTGTATAGAACAGAGAGATTTAAGGAAATGAAACAACCGTATACGTATACGAGATTTAATGAAGCAGTTTTACTAAAATGATATAAATCTATAAATTGCACAAATCGAGAGCATAGCTATCTCGTTGGCTTCTCCACCACCAAGGCTCTG
Organism: Nemotelus nigrinus; assembly: GCA_947369275.1. Lineage (NCBI taxonomy): Eukaryota > Metazoa > Arthropoda > Insecta > Diptera > Stratiomyidae > Nemotelus > Nemotelus nigrinus. The sequence continues at coordinate 94,600,093 of OX376372.1, read as the reverse complement.
CGAGCTTTTGTTTGAACTGAAACTGCGTGGACTGTCCGATTGGATCTACCAAGGCCCATTCCAATATGTACTGAATAAATCGTCAACTAAATTTTTAGTTCACATTTTAAATTAACCTAGTAAATTATTAAAAATGTCTGTGATCGACTGTCGAACTGTTTGCGATCGACCGGTCGATCGCGATCGACCGTTTTCCCACCCCCGCTCTACTGCATCATTCTGCTAAATTTTAAATACTTATCTTTTGTGGAAGTATGCTAAAATCAATATTCAAAAATGACCTCTGTTCTTGATCTCCTGCTAAAATTGTGTGCTGTATGGTTATACAGCTAACTTAAAAAAAACGAAAATATTTGTTTATTTGCAGTACAAATCAAAACACAAATCATCGAATATCTCGAAAGTGCTAAAATGTGCTTAGAACATGAATGCGATTCACGGCCGCGGTGCCGCCAAATGCCTAAACCACATAACCATCATCTCAAATGGTTCATGTAACGTTGATGCATGAAGTGGCGACGTCGCTATTCACCAGACACGCACCAACTAACTGAACAGCACTCGCCAGAAGCATCAATAAAACAAATTTCCCTGTTTCCACGCGCTTCAACGAAGTAAACGGTGAATTTCAGAAGCCGCCACATTGGAATTCCCTTACATGAATATGCTTCTATGAAATGAACTGCACTCGCCAGAAGCCGACATATTAGAATTGTGCCCGTTTGTACACGCTCCTGCGAAATGAACAGCGTTTTTCAGAAGTCGCCATGTAAAGAATTTCCCTGTATGGAAACGCCCTTACGAAATGAACACCAATCAGCAGAAGCCGCTAGGGGAAATCTTCTGCACGAGCATACTCGCACGATGTGAATAGGATAAGGCAGAATCTGCCATATTGGAAATCTGACTACACGGACGTGCTGACACGAAGCAAGCAGCCTTGATCAGAAGCCGCCATATCGGAAAGCTGCGTCCATGCACATGCTCGAACGAAGTGAACAGCAGTAGTCAGATGCCGCCATAATGAAAATCTACGTGTACGTACACAGAATTATCGTGTACACACAAATACAATAACACGCAGAGAAAGCTCACGAATTACGGTATATTCCCAATCCCGAATTGGGAATCGCTGTAAAAACGCTCCATGTTTTGATTTACGTTGACGGTAACTTGATCCGATCTCGCAAGACGAAAGACTTTATTGTAAACATGTGTGTCCAAACGTACAAATTGTAAACACATGTATCTTGCGAGATGTTGATTACGGTTTTTCTATTATGTAAGTTTTAGAATGTATATATGTACATAGGTTTCTTTATCAATAAAGTGTGACTCTGTTAGTCACTTCTAGTGTGGAACTCAAAGGAATCGGAAGTTTAATTAACAGTATTTTATTTGTATTTTTTTTCGTCCTAATAGTATTTTTTTTTTCATCAATTTTTAGATTGGCAAACGTCTTGACGCGATCATATTCTCGCTTTCAACCTAACATACCAAATGAATGTTGTTCACTTTTAGAGCACATCTTTTATATTCATCCAGGAATTGTGATGAGAAGGAGAACCAAGCCATTTAACAAAAACACGATTTCCCCTTCTTTTTATAATTTTCTCAACAAGGTATGCATCAGGGTGTTCCACTGTAGTTAACTGAGGTTCGTAGAACCTTCCTTGTATCAAATTTCCCTGAAAGTCTTCCAGTGAGTATGTTCGTGGTTGTGTTTTTCTTACATCTTTTATTGAAAAAATTTCAGTGGACCAGTTTAGTGTGTGGCCTTTTTCAAGTATGGGCTTATGTTTACTTATACGTACAAAGTCACCTATTTTGAATTTAGGGTTTGACGTATCCTTAACTTTTCTTTAAACAACTGAAAGTATTTGAACTTCATTGGTCACATTCACGCCAATAGGACGCATCTTAATAACACGGTGTTTAGCTCTATTATACTGATCAACTAGTTTGGATACTAGACTGATCCAGTGGTAGTTTCCATTCATGCTGAATTCTTTCCACATTATCCCTTTTAGAAATCGATTGAAGCGCTCGACAATCGATGCTTTCAAAGCACTAAGTGTTTAAAAGTGATTGATTCCATACTCTTTCATAAGATGGTGAAATGTTTTATTGAAAAACTCCTTCCCGTCATCAGTTTGCAGATTTCTGGGGACACGTTTTCGTTCGTGAATTGTTTCCATTGCCTTCGTCACTTTATTAGCGCTTTTATTTTTCACTGTTAATGCCCAAGCGTACTTTGAAAAAGCGTCAGCTACTGCGAGAAGAAATTTGTAGCCTTGATACTGTGATGAGTATGCACTCATGTCAACCAAATACGCTTGCCATAAAATATCGATAACTCTGATGGTGACACGACGCCGTTTAAAATTTTTACGAGCAGGTCTGTGTAGCTCGTTAACAATGTGTCTTCTACTCATAGTGATGGAATGTATAAATACATGCCGCTTACGTGTTTTTATCTTAAAAATTAATGAAAAAATGGTGCAATTTGTTCATCCATTTACAATGATGGTTGAAGAAACATCTGGGTGCGGAAAGACGAGTTTTATAGATACACTTCTTAGAAACGACACTATGATACAACTGCGGGTGAAGAAGGTTATTTGGTGTTATGCTGCAACTCAAGCCGTTCAATTAAAAGTAGGTTTTAAGATATCGAATATTTAAACACGATTCCAGAAGAGTTTGTGAATAATGCGAATGAGGCAACACTTATAGTTTTGGACAATATGATGTTTAATGCATTTTCAAGACAAGTTTGCGAACTTGTTACCAAAGGATCACACCATAGGAATTTTTCGGTTATATTAGTAACACAAAATGTATTTCATCAGGGAAAATTTTGCCGTGACATATCATTGAACTGTAAATATCTGGTATGCCTCAAGAATCCGCGTGATGAAAGTCAATTTCATTTTCTTGTTAAACAGATTTATCCTTAAAATAGCAAGGAGCTTGTGAGAATATATAAAGAAATCACTCAGATGCCACACAGCTATTTATTAATAGACCTGACTCAGAATACAAATGATATATTACGTTTCCGTACCGATTTATTTAGCAAAAACTTTGTTACTTGTAATTGCTCAAAGGATAGTTTAAAGCAAGAGAATGAAGTCACGAATGAAGCGATTAAAGGACAACAAGCATATGTTATACGTGCTAAGATATGCTCGACTGGGTTTGGGAAACAATATAATTAAGAATGCCGACACAGAGGTAATTCAAACACTTCGCAAAATCACTTTGAATACACTGAATGGAAACCACAGACCTCGTGGAAATATAAAAAACCCTAGTGCATCAGAACCGCTAGAAATACTAATGTTCGAAGAACAGTAGAGGATTTGTGCATATTTTGAGTGTATTGTTATATATTGTTGTTATATTGTTGTTATTGTCTTATATATTATATATTGTATGTATTGTCATATATATTGTTATATATTGTATACTCGCGATGTGAATACATAAGGTACGAAAATAACAAAAACACCTCGTGGTAGCAGTCCTTTGCTAGCACTGAAGCCAGTCATATCTGCCTCACGTTGAAGTCAACCTGCTCTTGCGAATTTCGTATTGATCCGATTACTGCAGTGGAATTTATAGGGATAAAAAGAAATTTAGGGTTACCATTCGCAAGAGCTTTTAAACTTTCTAGATCTTAGTATTTGGTGTGTATTTTCACAACAAGACCGCTACAATTTGAAAACTTTATGATTAAATCGCTTACTAGAGCTATGTCGAAAAATACAAAACAATCATAGCTGGCAATCCTATCATTGTTTTTCAACGTGATTTCTACTGAATATTGTGTAGAATAATTTAAATTTGCCATATGAATTTCGTTTTGATACCATGACTGTACTGGAGGCTATAAGGCAAAGAGCTTAATTCAAATCAAATAGCATTATGCAAACAATTTGGTACAGTTGAAACCATTTTTTGACGATTCTAAAAGCATATAGATATATAACTTAGATGCTTTGCTTTTATATAATCTTTTAGTGCTTTTAGATAATCGAAGTCGTTTGTCATAAATTACGCTTACCATAGAAGGGGGATGATGCAGATGAATAAGCTAATAAACTTGGTTATAAGTTCAAGTAACAAACAATAAAATTTCCAAAACTCGGAACATTTAAATATCGGTTGCTTATTTTATTGTAAATGTTTGCTTATGAAAACCCAGCCTATGAATTTCGTTTCGATTGAATGGCTGCGCTGTTAGTTATATTTAAATATCGGTTGCTTATTTTATTGTAAGTTATATTTATATATCGGTTGCTGATTTTATTGTAAATGGTTTGCTTATGTTAAACCCAGCGCTTTGAATTTCGTTTCGATTGAATGGCTGCGCTGTAAATTATAGGAGTGAATTAAATTTTAGGGCTACGATCGTCCAAACTTTTTAAATTTTTGAAACGTAAATATTTGTTGTTAATTGTCATTGCAGGATAATTCCCATTTGGAAATTTAATGACCACATCGCTCGATAAAGATATGTCAATAAATTACGAAATTCATCATAGCTGGCATTTCTTTCAAGGCTTTTCAACAAAATTCCTACAGAATTACAATCGCACCAAAGATATGCTTTTCACATGAATTTCGTTTTGATTTCGTCACAGCATCGGAAGTTACAGGGAAAAAATCTTTATTTTATTTATTTACAAATCTTTATTTTTATTTATTTAAAATTTACAATATTTAGGAGACAAAAATTGCCGTAGCTGGCGTCCCTATACTAATTTTTCAACCAAATTTCTACGAAATCTTTCTTAGATTAAGGTTCATCTACTGCGTGAATTTCGTGAAATCTGGTGGATAAATCGGAAGCTATAGGCCAAAAGCCAGTTTTTTTCTCAGCGATTTTACCAATTAGCACCACTGCCACAGTGTTGCCCGTATGTCAAAATCACTTCTATCAGACCT
>OX376372.1:94567624-94594940 GCA_947369275.1 Nemotelus nigrinus | reverse complement strand
CTATTCTAATTTTTAACCAAATTTTCACTGAATGTTACATAAAGTAAGATCCAAGTACTGTGTGAATTTTATCGGAAGTTATAGGCCAAAAAGATGTTTTTTTTCTCAGTGGTTTTTCAAGGTGGTACCACTGCCACAGGGTTGCCCGCATTTCAAAATAACTTCTACCAGACCTGGTCCTAGCTAATACCAACATGTCCTGTAATTTCATTATGATCGGATAATCCGGTCATCAGTTCTCGTGAACAGAACTTTCGAGTGCTGAAAATAGAGGTAATTTGGTGATTGGTTGCCGTTCTTGTGCAAATCGGAATTTTCAAAATTTGAATTTGACATGATGCACAAAGGTTAAAATTTATAAATGATTTGAATTTTTTGTCCAAAATCAAAAATTTTTGAGGAAGTTAAATGATTTGAAGGATTTTTTTTCAGGAGCCTGCCGTACCTAGAGGGTTATCCGCACTATCTTGAAAATCCATGTGTGTTAAATTTTAGCCAACGTCAATAAGTTTTGCGAATTTCATGATGATCCAATGTTTTTGTCAGAAGTAATGACAAATCAAAATTTGAAAAAAAATCCTTGCCTACTTTTAGGCACTTAGCACCCACACACGCCTCAAAAATTTCAAGTCTTTATCATAGACAAGCTAAGAACATAATAAATTTTCATTCCCAATACTTTTTTTTAACGAAAATTTACACTGCTTGGAAATATAGGAGTACCTCAAAATTCACTAAAACGCCCGCCGCCGCCAAAAGATTTAGGATATCAGAATTTGAGAAGGTCGTGGACCTACCTTCTATATATACCTACGTTCTCCGAAATTTCAGCTTAATCGAAGGCCACTCCAGAGATTATCTCGGAAAATCATTTTGCTGATATATATATATATATATATATATATATATATATATATATATATATATATATATATATATATATATATATATATATATATATATGAACATTAGTAATTAATAAAAGAATGTTTGATTCAGTAAACCAACTTATCATGGATTATAACATAATTGCAAAATCAATTAATTACAACAGCACGGAAGTTTACGAACAAAAGATTTACAACAAACTGTCTATCATACGTGGGGAAATTAATGAGATCATCCGGGCTGCACAGCTCGCTAAGGCAGGAATCGTCAATACTAACCTTTTCTGAAAGGAGGAAATCCACTACATATTAGCAGAAATAAAAATCATCCCGTACAGTAATGAAGTGGAGGCTTTGGAATATGTTGAACCAGCAGTGGTTGCAACAGAATCTATTCTTCTCTACTTAGTATCCTTTCCGAAAACAAGCAGCATTGAAAACAATCACATCTAGATTCGATCTACCATCAAGGATAATAAACAAGTGTACCTGGAGTTTGAGGAATTACTTATTAACCTGTCTCAAAACTTTGGCATTAAAGGAAAATGCAACACTATGCAAAACACAACCAGATGTAGGAAGGAACAGCTACAGGGGCTTCCTGATGATCACTGCATCTCCTTTTTTTCAAGGGATCGAGTTCTAATTGCATGTTACTGTTCAACAAGGACACCATGATAGAGGAAATTGGACAAGATATCATCGTCTTAGTTTACTTTGAAGGGAATCTCACCCAAAATGGAACATGCTGGCATCTTATTCTTAATCCAGCTGTCTAACGAGCCAATGTATATCAATGATCGAGAATTTATCAACGCAGCAATAAGAACATACCGAATCTTTCCTCCCGTACTCGAAGATAATACAACTGCAAAGAACCTGACGCTATCTTTGGACTATTTGCACGAGTTCCATTTGGAAAATATATCAGAAATCCAAAACTTTCTTACTAATCACCAAATCTCTATAATTACAAATTTTGGCATTTTAGTCTTTATTCTCATGATTTTCGCAGTCGTCCACAGAAACCTCAAATGTGGAAGTAGCAAGAAAGGCGTTACCATACCCTTGCCAACATCAGTTTCGACGACCATCCCAGCGAGGTCAACCACCTCAAAACATAGTCAACAAAGGTCTTTGTACGAGCTCAACCCCTTCAACATCAGTTTTTAATCAATCCGCGAGACGCAGACTTAAAGGGGGAGGAGTTTACACCGGAAACTTTAGCTGCCACGTGATTGCCCATCCAACGCGACCATCTGTGTCCTTACGATATGTGTTGTGTACTATTTCTGATTGAACTGTCACACTGAGAAATGTCAAAATCGCTCTTACCTATCGACAACCCCGACATCTACTGTAAGCGGACAATACGCACACTAGCTAATTAATTTTTATTTTTGAATTCAAAAAACCAGTCCATACACCGATCGATTTAGCAAAATGTATCATATATATAGGGAAATCAAATACTGAATAAAGTACAGTCTGTTTCGGAACGCTAACTCGATCGGCGTTTTGATTTATTCTTTTTTTTTAGCACGTTCTAGCACTTACTACGCAGCGACCAATTTCGCCAAGCAAGTGCGACAAACTGCTTGGAGTGGCCAATAGTGTCGGCCATAGAGAGAAGAATATTTCTTTCTTTTATTTTATATAATAGACTCGGCCATAGAAAGAAGAATATTTCTTTCTTTTATTTTGGTTCAAGGTCAATTCAAAAAGGCTACGATTTCAAAAAATTGTAATTTGAAATTGGAAGTCAGGACTATTCGATCACCTCATGCCGATCCGAAAAAAAATACGACCAAACAAAGGCGAACAACAAAAACTATACCAAGCAACGTTCTCAAGGACATTTACCTAGAGTTCATCCGGCCATCATAGAGGCCCGTAAACTGGAAGCGGCGAAAACAGCAATACCGAAAATCAACACGAAGAAAATAATACGAGGCGACAGACAAGTAAGCTTACGAAGACAAATTGCGGCGCTCAGACGTATTGCTACAGATGAGGAAAATCCTCCGCCATGGCAACTTCAACGACAATTAACTATACGAACAAATGGGAGGATTAAAATTACAAATGAAGAAAAAAATATAACACATTAGCGTAAGAGTGAATTTAAATAAAATATTTTTTCAATGAATATCTCAAAAAAAATCTTTATACTTTAAAAACGCTTGGTGAGACAACAGTTAATGTAAGAAAAGAGTATAAATAGATTACAAAAATTCTCTCTATTTTGACAAGTTCTACTTTGTTCTATTCTATGGGCACTAGAATAACAAACAGATGAACTGCTATGTACAAACTATTTATTATCGTAACAAAGAAATATATATCAACACTTGAACACAACCACTCTCGACGGTGTCTGCAAGAAGAAGAAGGAGAAGTCGTGACGTTTTTGCAAAGCGATGGTGTTGGCACGATGCGGGAAATTCTGATACTATGATAATCATTGTAGCCAACCTTACGGTCCCTACAATACTCTCCCAAGTGTCTTTGACATTGTAATGTCAACAACTAGCGAATCGGACGGTTTTCGTAGATTTAGCCTTTGGTCCTGCATATGTCCTGAGAGTTGGTGTAGCTGTGTTATTTCCGACATCTGGATGTAGCTCTATATGCGCTGGCTTGATTTGATCAACGCTGATGTTCATTGCTTTGCCTTGTACGTTTATGGTGAAAACGTTATCCGATGGTCTGCCGAGCACTTTGTACGGTCCTTCATAAGGATGTTCTAGTGGTGGTTTTACTCGGTCAACTCCTATGAAAACATGCGTGCAAGAGTAGAGATCCTTATGTTTGAAAACTCTGCGCTTTGTCGTGGTGACTCGTTGGCGTAGCTCGCACTCGTCTCATATGTTGACGGAATTTTTCGATGAAAATCTTCGGGTCTGGAGGCATCTCTTCGTTCGGGAAAAATTCACCAGGAACTCGCAACGTCATTCCGTATACTAGCTCTGCTGCCGTTGTGCCGATATCTTCCTTCAAGCTGGTTCGTAGCCCCAATAAGATGGTGGGTAAAACCTCCACCCAATCATGTGTGTTATGGCACCTAATTGCTGCCTTCAAAGACCGGTGCCACTGCTCTATCATGCCGTTATGTTGTGGATGATAGGCAGTTGTACGGGTTTTCTGGCATCCGACTAAATGTGCAAGCACCTGGAATAATGCAGCTTCAAATTGTGAGCCTTGGTCTGTAGTCAGAATCGTAGGTGCTCCAAATCGCGCAATCTATGATGAATAAAAAGCGTCTGCGATGACGTCAGCTGTAATATTTTTTATTGGCACCGCTTTTGGCCACCTCGTGAATTTATCGATCATAGTCAAGGTATGAGAATAGCCTTTCGATTGTACCAAAGGGCCAACAATATCCATGTGCACGTGACTGAATCTGGTATCCGGCGCTGGAATATGCTCAGGAGGAAATTTGATGTGTCTGCCGATTTTGCTGCGTTGGCATGCGAGACATGTATGTGCCCAGCCAATGACATCTTTGGCTAAGCTTGGCCAGATGAATTTTCGTTGAATCAACTTTTTTGTCGCTCGACCACTGGGGTGAGATAGGCCATGATTTAAATCAAATATCCTTTTCCTTAGAGTTTTTGGAACGTAAAGACGAATATGTCTTGTCGAGACGTCACAATAAATTGTAGTTTCGGTGTCGTCAATTCGAAGCTTGCGCAAATCTAGCGTTATATTGGATTCCAGAAGAAATGGAAGTTCATCGTCTTGTTATTGAGCGATTGCTAGATCGTTTGTAGTAATTGCAACTGGCACCTACAAACTGGCGATTCTCGATCGGACATCTGCTGTCGCATTATCTTTTCCAGCGACATGAGCTATGTGCGTAGAAAATTGGCCAAAATCCAGCTGTCGAAGTTGCCGTGGAGAAGCTTTCTCTGCTTTCTGTTGAAATGCAAACGTGATCGGTTTATGATCGGTTTTGATGACTAGCTGTCGACCTTTGCACATGTATCGAAAAAATTTGATTCCACTGTAGATGGCTTGAAGCTCCCGATCGAACGTTCTGTATTTACGCTGGGTGTCACTAAATTTTCGCGAGAATAATCATAATCGTTCCCAAATCTCACCATTTAACTGCTTGAGAACTGCTCCCATAGATGTATCTGATGCATCGCATTGAATTGCCAAAATAGCGTTTTCGATCGGATGCCTTAGAAGTGCTGCAACGGCGATCTGCTTTTTATCTTTATTCTATATCTTTATCTTTATTTTTTATTATCTAAATCTGCGCAGCTGGCTGGCTTTTTGAAATTTAAAATTGCTTGTGCTCGTTCTGGAAACGGTTTCGTGCCATGCTCGTCAATCGCATATCCCAAATAGTTTACCGAACTTGCTCCAAAAACGCATTTCGAAATGTTGATAGAGAGTCCATATTCTCGTTACCTCTGAAAGATTATTTCAAGATGCTGTCGGTGCTCTTCATGAGATTTTGAAGCAACAAGGATATCGTCGATATAAGCGTATACAAAATCAAGTCCTCGAAGCGCTCAGTTAATATACCGCTGAAACGTCTGCGCTGCATTGCAGAGTCCGAAGGTCATAGCCTTGACTTCATTGAGGACGAACGGTGTTATGACAGCAGTTTTTGGTACGTCCTCTGGTGCTACAGGAATCTGGTTGTAGGCTCGTATTAAATCCAATGTGGGAAAGATCTTGCATCCATTTAGCCGTTGCGAAAAATCGTGCAAGTGTGCAATCGGATACTTGTCCGGGAGGGTGGCAGCATTCAGGCGTCTGTAATCGCCGCATGGTCTCCACTGACCATTCTTTTTGGGCACCAGATGTAGCGGACTTGCCCACTGACTGCTGGACGGCTGACAAATATCTCGCTCAATCATGAAGTCAAACTCCGCTTTAGCTTCTCTGAGCTTTTCTGGCGTAATTCTGCGGGCTCGCTGCGCAATTGGTTGTCTCTCCGTGCAAATTTGGTGAAAGAAGTTATGACTGATTACCTTTTTCACGTTAGAGGCGATCGTAACATCAACGAACTTCCGCAGTATATCCTCATATACCATGTTATCTGCAATCGTTGAGATTTTTTGAGTAGGCTTTTCGCTAATGTTGGCGGTACTGGAGAGATTAGTTCTGCTATCGATAACCTTCCGGGCTCACAAGTTGATGATAAATAGATTATAAGTTAATTGATATTTTCAATCAAATAAATTGTATCGATACTAATTTAGTTCAACCCTGCATATGTTATTTCCATAAATTAATAAATTGAGGATGATTGATAAAATTGATGAGTAAGTTTATTCATACTAGCAGAAATAAAATTGAAAATGTGCATATTGCAGAATCAGAAATTTGAGGTGAATACACTTGCTTGTACTTTGGTCTATGCAGAAACAATAATTGTATTTTGAACATGTACTTTTACCAACTAAGCAATAATTACTGATCGAAATTTAGTACTTAAGCAATGAACAGCTTTGGTTCATTCTCTTTCAATCAATAAAGCTGCGATTATTCAGGTAATCTGTTGTTTTATTGATGTTACTATAATTTTAGGATTATAGTAATTTACGTCAATTAATTTTAGGATTAATTGAACATTTGGTCCTTCGAACCGGATACTTGGTTCTAGTACATACAGTTTCGAGCGATTTATACGAAGATGCCTGCGGACACGGCCCAGAAGTTTAACCCAACAGCAGTGGAAAAGCAGAAATTTAATTTCGACGAAGTGCATCGATTCGTGCGGAATTTTAAGAAGGATTCTTCTGGAAGGCATTCGAAAAAATATTTTCAATGCAAAATTCAGTCATTGGAAGCAAAGTGGGCAAAGTGTGAAGAGCTGCATCATGAAGTCATGGCGATTAAGGCGGACAATTCGACTCTGTTGGAAGATTACGTCAGCGCTTATGAAGAGACAGAACGTTTGGTCGAGGAGTACGTGGTGATGTTCCATGAACATATGGTGGAGTATGACGACGTGTGCAGACAGGGTGAGCAAACTACTTCACTTCAGCCATTATATCATGAGCAGAGTCCTGTTTCAAATGAAGGAGCAGTACCTCTAGAGCGGATTAAAATCCCCAAATTCAATGGGGACTTGAAGAATTGGAATTCGTTCCAGGACATTTTTAATGTGATGGTGCATCGTAGCGGAAATCTCGGGCCAGTCCAGAAAATGCAGTATTTGAAAGCGTCGTTGGTCGGAGACGCAGAGCAGGTGATCAAGCATCTGAATATCACTGAGGCTAATTATGAGGAAGCATGGTCATTAGTAGTTAAACGGTTCAACAATCCCAGAGCCATTGCTAACGGCCTCATGGGGTTATTATGGTCCATCAAGCCATGTGGGCAACCCAGCGCATCATCAATAAAGGAGATACTCAACAAAACGAACGAGGTTTTGTGCAGTATTAAGACAACAGGGCAGAATATGGCAGATATATTATTGGTATATATGCTACAACAAAAACTTGATGTCGAGTCTGGCATTCAATGGCAGAATTCAATTGGGGCGTCAATTGAAGTTCCGACGGTTGAGCAGTTTCTCGAGTTCTTGTCCAGGCGTCTTGCAGTACTAGAGGCGATACAAAACAAGGAAATTAAGAAGACTGTCAAAGTCAATGCACTTACAGCCACATCGGTACCAAGGGTCAAGAGTTTTGCAAAGTGCTCAATATGCAAAGGAGAGCATAAGCCGTTTATATGCAGAAAATTTACGGACGCCAGTGTTAACAAAAGACGCGAACTGATCAAACAAGCACGTTTATGCTTTAACTGCTTGAGCAGTCAGCATGTGGCTGCAGCGTGCCCATCTACGTCTCGATGCAAAAAATGTAATGGGAAGCATTACACTGCACTTCATCTAGACAACGAGACCAAGGAAAATACAGACACAGAAACAGCACAACAGCAAATCCAGCATGTGTCATCTTTCAAGACTTTGTCACCGAGCACAAGGAAGGTTGTACTTTTGGCAACCGCCATAGTATGGACAAAGGATAGTCTGGGCAATTACGTTCCACTAAGAGCATTAGTTGATCAAGGCTCACAGAAATCGTTCATAACGGAGTCTGCAGCACAAGCTTTGGGAATTCAAAGGCTTCAGAGTAATATTAAAATATATGGAATCAGTGAGACTCCAATCAAGACAAAGGGCTTCTTGACAGTAAGTTGCAAACAAAAGTGGTTACCTCAGGACATAAGGTTCAACTTGCATGTTTTACCCAGATTAACGACATGTTTACCACAGAGTAAACTCCGAGACTTGAACCTCGGGATAGAAAATGAAGCACTGGCAGACCCCAGTTACAACATACCTGCGAAAATTGATATATTGCTCGGTGCAGATGCATATGGTGGAATTATTTTAAACGGCCTCAAAAAAGATAGTAAAGGACAGTTGTTGCTTCAGAAAACATGCTTGGGTTGGATAATATCTGGACCTACAAATGTAGAAAATAAGGATGACGATGAATTTAGTCTGGTCACTCTTGAAGAGTTGGATACAACTTTAAAACGGTTTTGGGAACAAGAAGAGTTGACACCAATGAATCCTATGTCAGAAGAGGAGAGGGAAGCGCAACGGCATTTTTCGTTGACTACAAAGCGTGATATGACGTCGGGAAGGTATATAGTGCGCCTGCCCTTTAAATTGGAATCTTCTCCAGCAACTGAACTACGCTCTTCGATGACAGCAGCCATCAAAAGTTTCCAAAGAATGGAAAATCGGCTATTAAAGGACGAGTGCTTAAAAGCAGAATATAATGACTTTCTGCAGAACTATTTGGAATTAGGGCACATGGAGGAGGTCCCGTCTAATTTAGTGTACAAGGAGCCATCGTATTACCTTCCTCATCATGCCGTAATCAAGCCTTCGAGCACAACGACGAAGGTCAGAGTGGTCTTTAATGCGTCTTTTAAGACTAATTCCGGAAAATCGCTGAATGATTTGTTGATGGTTGGCCCAACAATCCAAGACAATATATTTGATATACTTCTACGGTGGCGAACACATGCAGTAGTAATTACAGGCGATATAGAAAAGATGTTCCGCCAGATCACAGTTAATACAGTGGACACCGATTTTCAACGTATCGTGTGGAGACCCAAAGTTCCTGGTCCGATCAAACACTACCGCTTGAAAACGGTAACATATGGTACAGCAAGCGCTCCATTCCAAGCAGTACGAGTGCTTCATCAGTTGGCCGACGATGAGAAATTTAAGTATCCAAATGCATGCGAAGTTATAAAGAAAGACTTTTACGTCGATGATTTGATGACTGGTACAGCGGATACAGCTAGTGCTATAGCTTTGCTGAGTGAAATAAAATCCTGTTTGGCAGCCGGCAAAATGAATATTCGAAAATGGGCTTCCAATCGAGACGAGGTGCTTGAGAGCGTTTCTTTGGAAGATAGAGCTGCGATTGGTCCAATCAGCATCAACATGGAGTCATTTGTTAAAACACTCGGTTTATTGTGGCATCCGAAAGATGATATTTTCTCCTTTAAAGTAGACATGTCCCACATTAAACAGGATTTGACGACTAAAAGAAACGTCGCATCAACAATTGCAAGACTATATGACCCACTGGGATGGCTACAACCCGCAATCATCCAAGGCAAGAAAATTTTGCAACAGCTATGGGTACAAGGAGTGGATTGGGATGAAAACATTCCGGACAATATGATGGCAGATTGGTTGCAATTCACAAATCAGTGTCAAGTGCTAGAAAGGTTGAGAATTCCAAGGTATCTGGGAACTACGGCATCAGATCAGTTTGAAATCCATGGATTCTGTGACGCTTCAAACACTGCTTATGCAGCTGTTGTATATTTGCGTGTGGTATCAATGTTTCGAGATGTTCGGGTTTCCTTGATTACAGCCAAATCAAAGGTCGCTCCATTGAAAGTGCAATCTATTCCTAGACTGGAGCTGTGTGGAGCAGTGCTCTTAAGTAATTTGATTGCAAGAATTAAGAGGGTCATGAAATTCGGAAATGAAATACCAACCTTTTACTGGACCGACTCAACAACAGTACTGGCTTACATAAATGGACTGCCGATCAGATGGAAAACTTATGTGGCGAACCGTGTTAGTGAAATTCAAACACTTAGCAAGCCTTCTGACTGGCATCACATAGAATCACAGTACAATCCAGCTGACTGCGCATCGCGAGGTATACCGCCCAATGAATTAATCAATCATCCCTTATGGTGGTCAGGTCCTCAGTGGCTATCAGAGCCATCAATCACATACAAGTCAAGAGCAGAAACTGAAAGGGCAGATTTAGAGCGGCGGGAAACAAGCGTTCACTTAGCTACTGAAAATTTAGAAGACAACATTCTAACTCGGTTTTCGAGCTATACTCGTTTAATACGAGTTGTAGCGTATTGCCTTCGTATGAGAGCCAAGGATTCTCGACGCACATTTCTGACTACAGAAGAGTTGAGGCAAGCAACTTTAACTTGCATTCGAATATCTCAACAATCGTCATATAGAAATGAAATTAGAGCACTGCGTTTAAAGGGGTTTATTGATTTCGCATCCAACATCGTCCCGTTGAATCCATTACTTGATTCTGAGGGTATCCTCAGGGTGGGCGGAAGAGTGGAAAATGCTGACTTACCGTATGATAACAAGCATCAGATACTCATTAGTCCAGACTGTCATTTCGCAAAGTTGATTGTGGAATGGTTTCATCAGCAAACACTGCACGGAGGACAGCAGTTAGTGATTTCAACGATTCGCACAAAGTACTGGATACCACAAGTGCAAAAGTTAGTTAAAAGCTGTATACACAAGTGCATAAAATGCTTTAGGTGCAATGCCCAGACGCAAAAGCAATTAATGGGAAACCTGCCGAAGGAAAGAGTTACACCGAATGGGGCTTTTTTGAACTGCGGTTTGGATTTTGCTGGACCTATAACTTTGAAATGGTCAGCTGGTCGTGGTGCCAAGAGCATGAAATCATATATTGCTTTGTTCGTATGCCTAGTAACAAAGGCTATTCATCTCGAAGTTGTCAGCGATCTGACATCAAAGGCATGTATTGCGGCAATAAAACGATTTGTTGCAAGACGTGGATTGTGTAGGAATATCTACAGTGACTGCGGGACTAATTTCATCGGAGCAAGTAAGGAGCTCAAGGAACAATTCGCTAAGGTACGTCTAGAAACTGAAGCCTACTTAGCAAATGATGAAATAAAATGGCATTTCAACCCTCCTCGAAGCCCCCACTTTGGAGGTCTGTGGGAAGCGGGTATAAAATCCGTGAAACTGCATCTAGTCAAAACCATAGGGAACACACTGCTCAATATGGAAAAAATGTACACCGTTTTGACGCAAATTGAGGCAGCTTTAAACAGTCGTCCTTTGAGTCCTGTAAGTGATGATATTAATGATGAAGCAGCACTGACACCTGGACACTTTTTGATTGGTAGAAATTTGACAGCAATACCAACTGAAGTGACAATAGGAGACGTCAACCTATTGAAGAAATGGAAGCTTACGCAGAAAATAGTAGTCAATTTTTGGAAACAGTGGAGTCGCGAATATTTGTCAAGACTTCAAAATAGACCTAAGTGGATGAGAAACAAACGAATGTCAAGAGGGGACAACTTGTTGTAGTAAAGGATGAGAACTATCCTCCCACTAAGTGGCCACTCGCGAGAATAATTGATGTACATCCGGGTGATGACGGATTGGTACGTGTAGCTACTGTAAAACTCAGAGGTAATCTTACGAAACGTGCTATTGCCTAATTATGCCCCCTTCCCGTTGACACCACTTCGGAGGATGAACATGACAATCACAATGACAGCCGGACGAGCGAAGAAAGCCAGGCAAATGATTCGAGCACGGAAGACACAGCTGCTGACAGTCATCCAACTCGGCGAACAATGCCAATTTCATATGCAGGGCTCGCACTGTTCTTATGCATCGCATGTCTTATACCGTTTACACAGGCGCTACAAACGTCCAAAAGAATTGATCAGGATAGCATCCAAGCAAACTCAAGCCTGACCTATTTAAAGGGTGGTCTAGTGATAGAAAATTTAGGACAAGCTTATTTAAGCAAAGGGACCTTGCAACTGAAACTTGTAATGAAATTGAGTGACATAAGGAGGGACGAAGATAACATCAATGACGTATTAAACAACATCACTAGACTTTGTAAGGCAGGATCTGCTATAACCCGAGAGATATACTGCAAGGATTTAATAGACCACTTAACATCTTATGTGAACGAGATTACAGACAAAATCAGCACCTTATATTTCATGCGAACTCGACAAAGGCGTGGCGCATTGGGAAATATTCTCACTGCAGTTTTTGGGGTAAACTACGCAGTTTATAAGGACATTGAGACACTGACTACCAACCAACAAAATTTAAGGAACATGCTAGAAAGGGGAAACAAATTGATGTTGCGAGCTACTCACATGTGGAACAAAATCAATTCTCATGTGGATATTAATTTGAAGCATTTCAATGAAAGACTCAATACCGTCATATCCCGAATTAATGAGTATAACAACTGGTACAAAGCAACAGATCACAACAAGATTAATCTTCAGTTCCTGGGAACCTACCAACGAGCGCTCAGTTACTTGCAAAGCATATTCAACAAATACTCATCAATTCTCGAATCAGTCTACAATATGAAAGATATCTTGAATATAGTTCCCACAAGAACTGTTAGATCCACCATCCATGCAACAGAAAGTATTTTACCACCTTCTATGAAGGTATTACATATATCTCTCAAACCACTGAAAGTACAACATGAAGCAGAAACATTAAACATCATTGGATTCCTCCCTATAGTCGATATTCATAAACTTGATCTGTTCAAAGCTTCAGCCATACCTCACTTAATTAGCAATCGAACCTTTGTAGTTCAAGATGTCACGACCAATATTCTGGGAGTAAGTTTTGATCAACAAGTTTATTTGGAGCTCAATGAATCTCAATTTGACGATTCTATTATGATTAATGAAACCAGCTTCGTAATCAACTCCAATATGCTATATCATATAAAGAACAAACCAAACTGTCTGATTTAGGAAATATTCAATACCTTCGACGGAGAATTCTGCTCAAAGCGTATCTTCACCTCTAATTCTTCAAACATACTTTGGAAGCAGCTATATGCCCGCAACAAATGGTTATTTGTCACTGCCAAGCCAATACCAGCACATCTTATCTGCAACGGAAACCGAGAAGAGGTCGTTTTAAATGGAACAGGCATGTTAAACTTAAAACCAGAGTGTGTCTTCATATCTGCACAATATACACTATCCACCGATAGACAAGAGTTCGCCAATATCGCATGTTTGATTACGAAGCCGATGCAAATAGCTCCAAACATAAATGTATCATCAGCCCCGGAAATTCAACTGAACGAGATTTTAAAACCATCCGAGTCGTTCGTGTCTCTAATCAATCAAGCTGAGGACATACAACAGTCTACAGATGAATTAATTTGGGTTCGAATACGCAACCACCATTCGATTGCGGCAGCTTCAATTACAATGTCAACACTCCTAATCATGGGCCTCATATGCAGATGTCTTTACCGCAACAGATTCAAATGCAAGACCACGCAGCAGCACACTACACCTCGATGGTTTGATTCTGACACCGCCGAAACTGCAACGAAACAGCAATCCAAGGAGTAGTAAGAACACTAGGTTCTTGGTGGGCGGAATGATGATAAATAGATTATAAGTTAATTGATATTTTCAATCAAATAAATTGTATCGATACTAATTTAGTTCAACCCTGCATATGTTATTTCCATAAATTTATAAATTGATGATGATTGATAAAATTGATGAGTAAGTTTATTCATACTAGCAGAAATAAAATTGAAAATGTGCATATTGCAGAATCAGCAATTTGAGGTGAATACACTTGCTTGTACTTTGGTCTATGCAGAAACAATAATTGTATTTTGAACATGTACTTTTACCAACTAAGCAATAATTACTGATCGAAATTTAGTACTTAAGCAATGAACAGCTTTGGTTCATTCTCTTTCAATCAATAAAGCTGCGATTATTCGGGTAATCTGTTGTTTTATTGATGTTACTATAATTTTAGGATTATAGTAATTTACGTCAATTAATTTTAGGATTAATTGAACACAAGTCTACCACAATTCCATGATGTTTTAAGAGGTCCGCTCCGATTATCGGCTGAGAGACGTCTGCGACGGTGAAACTCCAGTTGAAAAGACGTCGAATCCCAAAGTCTAACGATAGAACTTTTTGTACATACGTGGCGATTGTTGTATTATTTGCAGCATACAGTTTAATATTCGTCGGTTCCATATATTTTGGTAAGAAATATCGTGGAAGAACCGATATGTCAGATCCGGTGTCAATGAGGAAGCGCATGCCAGTTTCTCTATCAGCAATAATTAGGCGGTTTTTGTCTGTTCCGTCGTCTTCGATCGCCTTAACACGAGACGACGAAGCTAGTTTCCCGCTGGCTTGTTATTTTTCCAATGGCAGGGTGAACGACAATTTCTCGCCCTACCGCCAAACTTTTTGTGGAAGTAACACAATCTGCCATTTTTCGTCTCTCTGGATTTAGATCTGTATCGCGATTCGTGGTATCGTCCTCTAGATCTGCTTTGGAACCGTGTTTCTAATCAGCTCAGCTGATTGACTAGTTGTGCCATGACGTCGTCACGTGACACTTCAGGCGTCACTTCGCACACTTCGGACACATTAGGCGGTTGTTGTAACTCCAACATCATGTCGGCCATCTTAGCGAGCTTCTCAACGTCCAGTTCACTGGAAATGCCGAGGACAACTCGTATTTGCTCCGGCAGTTGCTCTAAAAGCAGTGTTCTTAGAATGGCATCGCCAACATGATTTCCTCCCAGTTTTTTCAAGTTCTGGAGAAAGTGTGAAGGCTTCTTGCCATCGCGATTATGGCCTTGCAGAATTCTTC
Source organism: Nemotelus nigrinus (assembly GCA_947369275.1). Taxonomy (NCBI): domain Eukaryota; kingdom Metazoa; phylum Arthropoda; class Insecta; order Diptera; family Stratiomyidae; genus Nemotelus; species Nemotelus nigrinus. The sequence goes on along the minus strand of OX376372.1, from coordinate 94,580,096 downwards.
GAAGTCTTGTTTCTTCAGATTCTGCGAAGGCTGAAAGAATCCGCTGCTTAACGGATTCGTATTTATTTTTTGGTGGCGGATTTCTGGCGATCGATATAACATGGGGCATGATTTTCGCCTCGGCATGTTGAATCACATACTTAAATTTCATTACGTCCTGCGTTATTCCATGCGTGTGGAACGCGGCTTCTACTTGTTCAATCCAGAACGCAGGATCGGCTTTGTAAAACGCCGGAAATTTACTGATGCGCACTGCCTGCACGTATACTGGCGTGAGCAGGCTGCGTGGCGTGCTTGGTGGCGGATTCCCTGCTCCTTTGGGCCTGCTAGGCGATGCTTGGTCTGGGTTAGACATCGTGGCGTTGCACTTTCAAAATCAGTGTGGGCTGAACAAAATCACATAGGGCGTCGATTATCACGACACAAATTGTCTTTGATGTACTCGATGTCGAAGGCGGTATCGTTAATTTTCGACGTACGGGGTCACCAATTCTACGGGCACTAGAATAACAAACAGATGAACTGCTATGTACAAACTATTTATTATCGTTACAAAGAAATATATATATCAACACTGGAACACAACCACTCTCGACGGCGTCCGCAAGAAGACGAAAGAAAGGTCGTGACGTTTTTGCAAAGCCATAGTGTCGGCAAGATGCAGGAAATTCTGATACTATGGTTATCATTGTAGCCAACTTTACGATCCCTGCAATTCAGCGTCACAAACGACACCTATTGTCTGGTAGTGGAACGAAAAATTCAAATTTAAATTGTTAGGGAGATGTATGGTCTATGATAACTCAATATAAATGGAACAAAACATTAATTTACTTTCAAAAATAGTAGGCAATCTGAAAAAACCCCGAACAGAACTTATAAGGGAAAATATATTCAAGAAAAGTTAGAAACGATAAAAGAAATTCAGGAAGACGCACTTAAAACAGAAAGCAGTCAGGAGTTATTTGAAATATTACAACAGAAATACCAAGAAGCACAGGAGCTATTACTAAAAAAATTAGAAAATTCAGTAGACGACAAAATGAGTAACTTTAATATTGAAATAGCTCTAAAAACAATACCAGTTTTTAATGGAAACCCCAAAGAACTGGAAGCATTCTTAACAATAATAAATTTACTCAATCAAAATCTTAACGAAGACGGGAAAAACAATCTATTAAATTTTTCTAAGAATGTCAAGTCAACAGTGGTCAAAACACAACTTATAACATTAAACATTAAAAACTATGAAGAATTAGAAAAAAGCCCCAGAAATAGATACAAAAGCAAAAAAAAGTCCACAGCACAATCAAACCCAATTAGCACAATTAAGTCAACGCGGGACAGTTGAAAAATTTGGTGAAAAACGATCCGAGCTCATTTACGAATTAAGTGAGATTCAAATTAGTAGCTTGGGTCAGAATCCGTCTCAAGCAGAAATAATGGGTTAAGTGAAACCCTCAAACTACTATTTTTGCTGCACAGCCAAAAACGTTCGTAGAAGCAATTCAGATAGCAACTGAGTTCGAATCAAGCAATAATGTTACAGAAAATATTATGTACGTAAATCGAAGAAATAATATAAGTCAGCAGTTGAATTAAAATAATAGAAATAAACCGAACAATTATAACACGTATAAGAATAATAATTATAGCCAAAACCATATTAATAATAACAAAAATAACAACAGGAATAACAGAGGTAACTTCAACACAAGAAATAATATAGCACATCAAAACAACAATTACAGAAACAACTTAAGAAATAGTTACAACCTCAGATTTGAAGAAATACATATCAATAGAAATACATAGAATAGAAATGCATATCAGAACCCTAACACAAATAATAGGAACAACAGAGTAACAAACAGAAACTATGAAAGTAACAGACAAAACAGAATAAATATAGTACAGGGAAACTTACCCTTTCCAAATGGTAGAACCTGATTTTTCCATCCTTACAGAAGGAATACTAGGAAGAGACTTCCTTGTCCAAAAACTGGCAAAAATTGATTACGAAATATATACGATAACGATTAATGACGCCAATGAAGAGTATACTATGCCGATCCGTACAAATTGCGAAACACATAAGTTAACGATACTCGTACGGTGTGAATATATTTGCCCAGTCGACTTTACCATCGAAGAAGACAGCGTAGTAATTAACAAAGAAATAACACCAGGAGTCTACATAGGTAGCACAATAATACTAGCAGAAGGCATCAAACATATAAAGCTACTGAATACGAACGAAGAAGACATAATCATTCAAAAATTTAAAGTAGAAATAGAACTATTAACTTAATACAAAATAAATAAAAATAATGTTCCAGTAAATAAAAACAACAAAGGAAAGCAAAGATTTCAAGAATTATTCAAATACATTAAACTAAAACACTTGAACCCAAAAGACCCGGAATCAATATTAGAAATTATCCAACATTATCAGCATATTTTTTACCTAGAATACGATACTCTTACTGCAAATAACTTTTACAAACAAGATATACAAGTCACGGATAATACACCAACGTATATAAAGAACTATAGACTGACCCATACACATATTGATGAAATAAATCGACAAGTAAACCAATTGCTAGATGATAATATTATCGAAAACTCTACCAGTCCATATAACTCACCACTACTTTTAACACCAAAGAAATGTGAGTCAGGCCCAACAAAATGGAGATAAGTTGTAGATTTTAGAGCACTCAACAAAAGAATTGTTAATGACAAATTCCCACTCACAAGGCTAGAAGATGTTTGAGACAGACTAAGAAGAGCAAAATACTTTTCCACCCTGGACATGACAAGTTCCTTCCACCAAATCGAGCTGACAGAGGAATCAAGACTATTAACAGCCTTTTCAACAATCAGTTCAAACGATTTCCTTTCGGTTTAACAATTTGATCAAACAGCTTCCAACGCATGCTTACAGTAGCCCTAAGTAAACAAGACTCAGCAGCATTCTTATATGTCGATGACAAAATCGTCTTTGGTTGCAGCCTCACACATCACAATACCAATTTAATGAAAATATTTGATAGGCTAGAAAAGTACAACCTAAAACTGAGCCCTGAGAAATGCAATTTTTTGAGAAGTGAAGTAGTGTACTTGGGACATTTAATAACAAAAGACGGAGTCCGAACAGACCCTGCAAAATTCAAAACAAGTAAAACCTACCCGATACCTAAAAACACAGACGAAGTCCGAAGATTCGTCGCATTTGCTAATTATTATCGACGATTTATACCAGACTTCGCCAAAATAACAAAATGCCTAAACGATTTACTGAAAAAGAATACAAAGTTCATATGGACAGAAAAATATCAATCAACATTTGAAATACTGAACCATTAACTGATGAATGCACCAATATTACAATACCCAGATTTCAATAAGCCATTTATTGTCACAACCGATGCATCAGACTATGCATTGGGTGCAGTACTCTCACAAGGAAAAATAGGACATGACTTACCCATTTCTTACGCAAGTAGAATCCTAGTGAAACACGAATTAAACAAACCGATAATCGAGAAGGAACTATTGGCAATCCATTGGGCGATAAATTTTTTTAGACCCTATTTTTTTGGAAATAAATTTACAGTCGTTACAGACCACAGGTCACTTATATCACTATTTACACATAGAAACCTATCATCAAAGATGACACGCATAAAACTAGATTTATGCGATTACGATTTCGATACAATAAATCGGGTAAAATGAACGTTAATGCGGATGCATTGTCACGCATCAAATTAAATTCATTCAAATACGTTAAAAGATGTGATACGAAAGCAGAGAAATATTACCGAAGAAAAGAAAGTATTACCCCTAACAAGAAACATGGTAAAAAACTTAAAAAACACAAAAAGTCTAGCGCATCAGAACCGCTAGAAAACTAATTTTCGAAGAAATTGTCATTGAGTGACAAAAAAATGTGGAAAGACGTAATACACTTTTTTGTAGAATCATATCAACCATTCCTTATCCAAAACAACAAAACTCAACTATAACACAAATGTTGAAAATGTTCAGTGCTGGCAACACTTTCCTAACGAAGCAGCAATAAGTTAACCATAACAAGCTCATACTTAAATCAACTTAACCTTTGAATTTCGTTCTCATCGGAGGATTTAATCGAAAGTTTCAGCGGTTAAATGTTGTTTTAGGCTAACATCCGAAAAATGTTCAAAACTCGGAAAATTTAGAAATTGGATTTTAATTTTTATTGCAAATGCTTTGAATATGAGTACGCAATTTGAAGCATCTGTTGGTGCAATATTTACGAAAATGCTGGTTACCCTGTATTAGCAGCAAAGCAAAATATATACCAAATCTGCTTCACGTTAAGTTAAACCCAACCAGTAAATTTTGTTTCGATTGAATCAATGCGATGGAAGATATACGGGTGAAAAGAATTTTAGGGTTACCACCCTCAAAACTTTTGAAATTTTAAAAACGTTAATATTTGTTGTTAATTTTCATTGCAGGATCATTGCCATTTGCAAATCAATTAGCATAATCGCTCAGTAAAAAATTCCACAAAATCACAAAAATGATCATAGCTTGCAGCCCTTTAATGATTTTTCTATGAAATTCCTATGACATTTGGTTCACATAAAGGTCCATTTACTTTTGATTTCAACACTGGATTGGAAGTTATGGGGAAAAAAACTTTATTTTGCTGAGCAAATTTGCAAGATTTATGAGACAAAAATCACCAACTCTATTCTAATTTTTCAGCCAAATTTTCATCAAATATGACCAAAAGTAAGGTCCAAGTACTGTGTGGATGTCGTTAAAATTTGATGGCTGAATCGGGAGTTATAGGCAAAAACCTGTTTTTTTTCTCAGTGATTTTTCAAGATGGTACCACTGCCACAGTGTTGCCCGCATTTCAAATGTCCTATGTAAGACCAACATGTCCTGTAGATTTCATTATGTTCGAATAATCCGGACGTCAGTTCTCGTGAACAGAGGCAATTTGGTGATGGGTTGCCGTTCTTGTGCAAATCGGAATTTTCAAAATTGCAATTTGACATGATGCACAAACGTTGAAGTTTATCAATGATTTGAATTTTGTGTCAAAAATCAAAAATTTTTCAGGAAGGTCAATGATTTGAAGGATTTTTTTTCAGGAGCCTGCCATAGCTACAGGGTTACTCACACTATCTTAAAATACCATGTATGATAAATCTTACTAAACATCAATATGCTCTGCAAATTTCACGATGATCCAATGTTTTTGTCAGAAGTAACAACAAATCAAAATTTGAAAAAAATCTTTTCCTGTTTTTAGGCACGCTGCACCTGCACGCGGCTAAAAATTTCCATCTTTTTTACACAGACAAGCTTCAAACATGATAAGTTTTCATTCCCAAACATTTATTTCAACAAAAATTTTCACTGCTTGGAAATAAAGGAGTACCTCAAAATTCACTAAAACAATCGCCGCGCCAAAATTTTTAGGATATTTGAATTCTAGCAAATCATGGACCTACCTACTATATACATCTACATCCTCCGAAAATCTCAGCTCAATCGAATTGGCCACTCCAGAGATAATCTCTCCGTATCATTTTGCTTATATATATATATATATATATATATATATATATATATATATATATATATATATATATATATATATATATATATATATATATATATATATATATATATATATATATATATATAAAGAAATATGAAGAACGAGTTTAATACTAATTTTCATCGAAAACTAGTAAAATGCTCAAACAAGAAGAACACTCAAACCAACACAACCTAATGGCCAACGAAATCTATATATGAAGCAGCGATTCCCCAGCTGATATAAAATAATTAACGAAATTAAAATTCAAAATAGAAAGAATCCCAAAAATTATATTTGAAAATAATCAGATCCTAATTAGATGCAGCGATAATCCATCGGAATTAGTTTCGACATTGGAGAAACTGACATCACAAGCAACTAGAAGATATATCTCGAAAATATCCATAGAAGAAAAATATGAAATATATAACATGATAAACAAGGAAGAATTTAAAAACCAATTTAATCAAATACAGAGGAATATTCTAACAAACAATCAAGAACCCCTAAAAATAATAATATACAAACCACCAAAACGAATAACCGATAAATTAATACAATTTAAACTAAAAAACTAGCGCATCAGAACCGCTAGAAATACCTATGTTCGAACAACAGTAGAGGATTTGTGCAGATTTTGAGTGTATTGTTATATTTTGTTGTTACATTGTTGTTATTGTCTTATATATTATATATTGTATGTATTGTCATATATATTGTTATATATTGTTTATTCGCGATGTGAATTCTTAAGGTACGAAAATAACAAAAACACCTCGTGGTAGTAGTCATTTGCTAGCACTGAAGCCAAAAATAAGTCATATCTGCCTCACGTTGAAGTCAACCTGCTCTGCGAATTTCGTATTGATCCGATTACTGCATTGGAATTTATAGGGATTAAAAGAAATTTAGGGTTACCATTCGCAAGAGCTTTTAAACTTTCTAGATCTTAGTATTTGGTGTGTATTTTCACGACAAGACCACTACAATTTGAAAACTTTATGATTAAATCGCTTACTAAAGCTATGTCAAAAAATACAAAACCAATCATAGCTGGCAATCCTATCATTGTTTTTCAAACGTGATTTCTACTGAATATTGTCCACAATAATTTAAATTTGCCATATAAATTTCGTTATAATACCATGACTGTACTAGAGGCTATAGGGCAAAGAGCGTTATTCAAATAAAATATCATTAAGGCGGCTTTAGATATGCGGTGTTTGTCAAACACCTCCTATTCGCCAAATACCGAACACCTAGTCAAGTCATTTGGCTTGGTGATTGCGAAATGACAAGCACATTGAATTAGACATTCGGGCATTGCCGAATGTTTGCCAAAACTGGAACATGTACGAGCTGCTCGTCGTTGTTTTTCACTCCCGCCATTTTATTGTAAAAAATAACGAAATACTTGCTGCATCTCTGAGTAAATAATTAAATAAGTTTATGTCATTTAATATGGATTAGACAAATGCAGAAAAAGTAGCTGCATATGCAGTGTTAGCTTGTGCTGGGCTAACTTTGCAAAATGCAAAGAAAAGAAGAAATAGAAGGTGGTGGATGACGAGCGTTAACAAAAGTAGAACAGTGTAAGTATCCAGCATTTCAAAAAGGTGCCTACTCATTAACACAGGCTCATTATTTGTTAAAATTAATGAAAACTGTGTACCGTATATTATGTAAAATATACTTTTTTGAAGGTACAATGCAACAAACTTACTTTTGGACTTATTGAAAGAACCAAGTGGACAGTTCGAAAATTTTTGCAGTATGTCTTCCGCAGACTTCAATCACCTTCTTCAAAAAGTTGAAGCAATGATTGCTAAAGAAGATACAAAGTTTAGAAAAGCAATTCCGGTAGTGGAACGATTGGCTGTAACTTTCCGATTCCTTGGGACCGGTTACAGCTTTGAAAGCCTTCACTACTTATTTAAATTTGATGTGTATTTTCTATTATTAATTATTAATGAAAACTACGAAAACTATCTAATTGGATTTCCTGAAAATAGTGATAATAAAGTAATGCTAAGCGGTGATAAATTATCGCCACAAAAATATTCGACCTTCAAAACAACATTACGCAAAAAATATGTTGCTTACCGTGCCAGATTTGAAAATGTTTACTCGCGCCACACAGTTTGACACTTTTCAGCATTTATATACAACCGCAACAAATACCGAATGTCTAAAGCGGGGATCCGAACATACCCAAACACATTGCTCGTCTACTTTGATTTGGTTGAAAGTTCCACAAACTACGGGAATAGCGAGCACCCGAATGTTTGTGCTTGGCCTAGGGCAAGCACTAGGCGAGCAACCCAACCACACATGCGAAGTTTGCCAAACTAGGTGCTCGGTATTTGGCAAACACCGCATATCTAAAGCCGCCTTTATACAAACAATTTGGTGCAGTTGCACCAATTTTTGACGATTCTAAAAGCATATAGATATATAACTTAGATGCTTTGCTTTTATATAACCTTTCAGTGCTTTTATATAATCGAAGTTGTTTGTCATAAATTATGCTTACCATAGAAGGAGGATGATGCAGATGAATAAGCTAATAAACTTGGTTATAGGTTCAAGTAACACACAATAAAATTTCCAAAACTCGGATCATTTAAATATCGGTTGCTTATTTTATTGTAAATGGTTTGCTTATGAAAACCCAGTCTATGAATTTCGTGTCGATTGAATGGCTGCGATGTAAGTTATAATTAAATATCGAATGCTTATTTTATTGTAAGTTATATTTAAATATCGGTTGCTTATTTTATTGTAAATGGTTTGCTTATGTTAAACCCAGCCTATGAATTTCGTTTCAATTGAATGGCTGCGCTGTAAGTTATTGGAGTGAATTAAATTTTAGGGTTACCATCGTCCAAACTTTTTAAATTTTTAAAACGTAAATATTTGTTGTTAATTGTCATTGCAGGATCATTCCCATTTGGAATTTTTATGGCAACATCGCTCGATAAAGATATGCCAATACATTACGAAATTCATCATAGCTGGCAACCCTTTCACGGTTTTTCAACAAAATTCCTACAGAATTACAATCGCAGCAAGATATGCTTTTCACATGAATTTCGTTTTGATTTCGTCACTGCATCGGAAGTTACAGGGAAAAAATCTTTATTTTCCTGAGCAAATTTACAATATTTAGGAGACAAAAATTGCCGTAGCTGGCGTCTCTATACTAATTTTTCAACCAAATTTCTATGAAATCTTTCTTAAAGTAAGGTTCATCTACTGCCTGAATTTCTGGTGGATAAATCTGAAGCTATAGGCCAAAAACCATTTTTTTTTCTGAGCGATTTTTCCAAATGGCACCACTGCTACAGTGTTGCTTGTTTTTCAAAATCACTTCTATCAGACCTGGTCCTAGCAAATTCCAACATGTCCTGTAAATTTCATATTGATCGCATTATCCGATCGTCAGTTCTCGTGAACAGAAGTTTTGAGTGCTGAAAATAGAGGTAATTTCATCACGGGTTGCCGTTCTTGTTTTCCGCGGAATTTTGAAATATTTTATTTGACTTGTTGGACCAAATTCAAAATTTATCAATAACTTGAATACATTTTCAAAAATCAAAAATTTTTCAGCAAGGTCGATGGTTTGAAGGATTTTTGTTCAGGAGCCTGCTGTAGCTACAGAGTTGCCCGCACAGTCTTGAAAGTCCATGTGTGTAAAATCTTAGTCTATATCAATACGCTCTAAAAATTCAACGATGATGCATTGTTTTTCTTAGAAGTAATGACAGATCGAATTTTGAAAAAAATACCTTGCCTACTTTGAGGCACTCAGCGCCTACACAAGGCTCAAAATTTCCATTTCTTTATCATAAACAAACTTAAAACATAATAAGTTTTCATTCCTAGTACTTTGTTTGAACAAAAACGTACACTGCTTGGAAATATAGGAGCACCTGAAAATTCACTTATATGCCCGCCACCGCCAAAAATTTTAAGATATCTAAATTCTAGCAAGTCACGGACCCTACCTGATATATACATCTATGTTCCTCGAAAATTTCAGCTCAATCGGACCGGCCACTCCAGAGATTATCTCTCTTAACCATTTTGCTGATATATATATATATATATATATATATATATATATATATATATATATATATATATATACATATATATGTATATATATATATATATATATATATATATATATATATATATATATATATATTTTTATATATATATATATATATATATATATATATATACTATATATTATATATATATATATATATATATATATATATATATATATATATATATATATATATATATATATATATATATATATATGATGAATTTTCGACGAAGCGATTTTAATACTAATGTTCTTCGAACATTAGTAATAACTACCATACAAGACCGATCGGAGGACACTTAGATGTCCGAAAAACATTACTAAAAACTAAAACAAAAATATATATAGAAAGATATGAATAAGATGATAAAGACATTTATTAAAAACTGTGAAACTTGTGCGAAAAATAAACAAACACAACACATAAAACAGAAACAAACAATAACAGACACACCAAAGAACACATTCGAAACAATTGCTATAGACACAGTAGGACCACTAAGAATATCCAACGGCTATCGATACATTCTCACAATGCAATGCGTATTGTCAAAATACGTCATTGCATACCCTATTGAAACAAAAGACTCTAAAACTATCGCCAAAACACTAGTAGAACAACTAATATTAAAGCATGGTATTTTCAAAATTTTAAAATCAGATAGGGGAACTGAATTCGCCAATGAGCTAATGGGGAACATTTGCAATTTATTAAAAATTCAACAAATTTTCTCAGCAGCATATCATCACGAAACACTCGACTCAGTGGAACGAAGCCACAGAGTATAAAATGAATATTTGCTTAATTTTGCTAATGATTATGAATGGGACAAATGGATACCGTATTACACTTTCGCGTATAATACAAGTCCACATATTGATACACAATATTCTCCATACGAACTAGTATATGGTATAGTACCCCCAATTGCCCGATGATATTATAGAAAAAAAAGTCTAGCGCATCAAAACCGCTAGAAAACTAGTTTTCGAAGAAATTGTCTTTGAGTGACAAAAAAGTGTGGAAAGACGTAATACACTGTTTTGTAAAATCATATCAACCATTTCTAATCCAAAGCAACAAAACTCAAGTATAACACAAATGATGAAAATGTTCAGCGCTGGCAACACTTTCCCAACGAAGCAGCAATAAGTTTACCATGACAAGCTCATACTTAAATCAGCTTATCATTTGAATTTCGTTCTCATCGGAGGATTTCATCGAAAGTTTCAGCGGTTAAACGTTGTTTGAGGCTGCCATCCGAAAAATGTTCAAAACTCGGAAAATTTAAAAATTGGTTTCTTATTTTTAATGCAAATACTTTGCATATGAGTGCGTAATTTAAAGCATCCGTTGGTGCAATATTTACGAAAATGGCCAGTGCTGGTTATCCTGTGTCAGCAGCAAAGCAAAATATTTACCAAATCTGCTTCACGTTAAGTTAAATTCAACCAGTAAATTTCGTTTCGATTGAATCACTGCGCTGGAAGTTGTACGGGTGAAAAAAAAATTTAGGGTTACCACCCTCAAAACTTTTGAAATTTTAAAAACGTTAATATTTGTTGTTAATTTTCATTGCAGGATCATTGCCATTTGCAAATCAATTAGCATAATCGCTCAGTAAAAAAATTCCACAAAATCACAAAAATGATCATAGCTTGCAGCCCTTTAATGATTTTTCTATGAAATTCCTATGACATTTGGTTCACATAAAGGTCCATTTACTTTTGATTTCAACACTGGATCGGAAGTTATAGGGAAAAAAACTTTATTTTGCTGAGCAAATTTGCAAGATTTATGAGACAAAAATCACCAACTCTATTCTAATTTTTCAGCCAAATTTTCATCAAATATGACCAAAAGTAAGGTCCAAGTACTGTGTGGATGTCGTTAAAATTTGATGGCTGAATCGGGAGTTATAGGCAAAAACCTGTTTTTTTTCTCAGTGATTTTTCAAGATGGTACCACTGCCACAGTGTTGCCCGCATTTCAAATGTCCTATGTAAGACCAACATGTCCTGTAGATTTCATTATGTTCGAATAATCCGGACGTCAGTTCTCGTGAACAGAGGCAATTTGGTGATGGGTTGCCGTTCTTGTGCAAATCGGAATTTTTCAAAATTGCAATTTGACATGATGCACAAACGTTGAAGTTTATCAATGATTTGAATTTTGTGTCAAAAATCAAAAATTTTTCAGGAAGGTCAATGATTTGAAGGATTTTTTTTCAGGAGCCTGCCATAGCTACAGGGTTACTCACACTATCTTAAAATACCATGTATGATAAATCTTACTAAACATCAATATGCTCTGCAAATTTCACGATGATCCAATGTTTTTGTCAGAAGTAATAACAAATCAAAATTTGAAAAAAATCTTTTCCTGTTTTTAGGCACGCTGCACCTGCACGCGGCTAAAAATTTCCATCTTTTTTACACAGACAAGCTTCAAACATGATAAGTTTTCATTCCCAAACATTTATTTCAACAAAAATTTTCACTGCTTGGAAATAAAGGAGTACCTCAAAATTCACTAAAACAATCGCCGCGCCAAAATTTTTAGGATATTTGAATTCTAGCGAATCATGGACCTACCTACTATATACATCTACGTCCTCCGAAAATCTCAGCTCAATCGAATTGGCCACTCCAGAGATAATCTCTCCGTATCATTTTGCTTATATATATATATATATATATATATATATATATATATATATATATATATATATATATATATA
>OX376372.1:94540982-94567424 GCA_947369275.1 Nemotelus nigrinus | reverse complement strand
TTTCGTGAAATTGCAAATTTAGTTGGAAGAACGCATTTCTCAATACAAAAGGTTGTTAATAGTTATAATACAATCGGTGTTTTTATTCTCAGCATCGATCAGGACGTCCACCTAAACTTACTGCACGTAAACGTTAAAATATTATTAATTCTGCGAAAAAAAAATCCTCGGTTAACGACCTTCAAACTTGCTCAAGAAACTTAAGAGAAATACAAAAAAACAATATTCAAGGAAACAGTTCGCACAATACTCAGGAAACTTGGTTTCCATGGTCGAGTAGCACGTAAAAAGCCATTCATATCAGCACAAAACTCGTCTGAAGACAATGGATTTTGCGAAAACTTACGTCAAAATGCCAAAAGAATTCTGGGAAAGGGTTCTTTTTTCAGACGAAAGTAAATTTTGTATATTTGGAAGAAACGGACGCAATTAGTCTGGAGAAAACGTTCGACTGCATTGAACAATGCAAATTTGATTCCACTGTAAAACATGGTGGCGGTGGTGTGATGGTTTGGGGGTATATGGCTGGTAGCAGAGTGGGGCAATTAACTTTTATAGAGTTGACGATAGACAAGTATGGATATCTGAATATCTTAAAAAACAATCTCAAGCAAAGTGCTGTGAAATTAAGGCTAGGGAATGCTTTTTACTTCCAGCACGATGATGACCCCAAACATACTGCTCCCATAAATAAGCTTTGGTTGGTCTATAATGTCCCAAAATTATTGCGCACACCGCCTCAATCACCGGATTTAAATCCCATTAAACATTTGTGGGATTTACTTGAGAGAAAAATTCGCCACAATCAAATCGCAAGCAAAAAATCACTTAAAAATGTCACATTCAAGGAGTGGAACAATATGACGGCCGAAGAAACTACAAAGCTAGATCGCTCCATGCAAAATAGGCTTAAAGAGATCATTTATAGGAAAGGGTTTGCAACAAGCTATTAAAGTGATTAATCGGATAAGCTCATCAAGGCGAATTCTAATTAGATGATTAAATTATTTCAGGTGAACGCAGACTTTTTTGGATGCATTTTGATGGGCTTGTGCACAAACTTTCTTTTTAAATATTTACATCAACGAACAAGTAATAAGTTGTATTCTAAGTTACTATAGTGTTAACTGAAAGCAATAAACTAAAATTCTTTGTCATAAGCAATTGGAAACGTTCTTTTATTTTAAAATATTTTTTTCCACCAACAAATGTACGCATTATTTTATGAGCATGTGTATATATTTATTATATATATACGAGTATGTCCAGAAATATGAATTTTCAGTCAAAGTAATTTTAACACTAATGTTCTTCGAACAAAAATACGTGCCAGTTTTTGTCGAAGGAGTCCTTATTTCCACCAACGTTTCTCGGCTTAGAAGACTCATTAAAAGTTATTTTCGTATTAATGGATTTCATATTCAGCACATACATCGACATAACAATAGAGCATCCAAGCCTTATAAAGTCTGGATTCCCGAGAAACACGCCTGGCTTTTTACAAACGTCGACGGAAGCGGCAGGAGCTATGACTGGAATGGCATCAAGTTTTCCTTTTGGAAGTCCACCAACAGCAGCAACAATTTTAGCAATATAAGTAAAATAATAAGAATGTAAACAATTACTGTACAGTCCGCAAATTATCAGTTATCAAAAAGAAACTCCTAGGAATCGTCAGGATAATAATATACCCATATCCGAAGTTCCCACCTCTGAATGTTTAAATATTTCAGGCCAGAATATCCATACCTTTGAGTCCAGACGTTCGTCTACGGACATATCTCCTCAAACTTTAACGTATAGCTGCAAGGCCTCTTCTATTAGTAATCCCTCGTATTCCACTCTCTCAAATACAGCTTCGGATAAAAATCATCTTTCAAATTTTATGCGAAAACCCCCAATATAACGTTAGGTATTTCTCCTAACAAGGCATGCTCTCTCAAGTGCATCGGAATTTTTTACCACAATTGCAGTGGTATGAGGGGCACATTGAATAAACTCTACCTTGACGCCAAACCATGCCATTTCAGCGTACTTGCCTTTACTGAAACCTAGTTAAATGACTCAAATATTACTGAAAAGATCCTTGATAGTAACTGGACAATCTTCAAAAATGACCGTGACTACGTCTCCATTGGCCAGTCAAGAAGAAGTGGTGTTTTAATTACTGTTAGCAGCACTTTCTCATGTGAAATTGTCAACTCAACCCCTCATAAATTGTTTCAGCATTAAATTATTCGAATATCATTCGAATCAGGACATCGTATTTATCGGTTTATTTTATGTCCCGTCTAGACATAACGACTCTATACAATTATATATGCGAATTTATATCTATACTACTAGGAGAATTTTATCGCCCTAATTAACGTTTCGTTCTTGATGAAACTGATAATTACCTAATACCTATTAACCGTCTTGATTATTTTGATATTAACCTTGTGAGTACTTTGTATGGTTATGATTTGCAGCAGGTTGCTCCGACTCTCAATCAAAATAGTAGTTGGTTAGACCTTATATTTACAATACGTTTATAACAAAGTAGTTGTTAGCCCGACTATCGACGCGAAGAATCTTTTCTCTAATAGTTTTCACCATTCCGCTTTAATTATTGATTTATCCACTACAGACTCTAATATCTTTCAAACGTACAATAATACTATTGTATACGATTCCGTAATGCTGATTATGATAGCATTCACCATTCTCTTGACAATGTCGATTGGACCAATACGCTTGCATCCCAATCTATTATCGATAATGTAAATTCATTCTACAATATACTGTTTGACGCGGTCGAAAGGTATGTCCCTAAAATTAAGAAAAAGATAAACTTTCTGAGCCTTGGCTCAATAAGACTCTTAGACGTATGAAAAGTCATAGAAATAAGCTTTACAAATCAATAAAAAATAATGTTGTCTCTAGCCATCGTATTAAAGAAGAATACAACGCAGTGGCCAAAGATTTTCTGAAAAGTCTCACGAAGCATATGATAGATTCATTAAAACTACCGGCGAGAATATAATCCACAATCCCAAAAAGTTTTTGATTTTGTGAATATGAAGCGGAAACAACTGGCTTTCTCTCTTCTATGTGTCATAACACCCGCAATATTTTCTTCTCCTCAAAAAATTTGCAACTTTTTCGCAGATTATTTCCAAGACGTTATTAATCCAGTAAATACTTCATTATCCTTTCATTCCCCAAGAGAAGCTAGACCGATTCTCGCTGAAGTTATAACCATTTCAAGAGATGATATTTTGAAAGCTATCTTGGAGCTTGATAGTAAAAAAAGCCTTGAACCTGATCTTCTTCCTCCAAGGTTTCTTAATAAATGTGTCACACAATTAATATCTCCTCTTCACATTATATTAAATTACACCTCTTTCTTCTGGGTACTCTCCATTGTATTGGAAATCCCTCCTACGTGACACAAATATTCAAAAATAGTGATAGAAGATAAATTCAAAATTATAGAAGTATTGCCATTTTATCCACTATTCCTAAACTCTTTGAAAAAATCATGTGTGGTAAACTATCCCCTCTGCTCGATATTTGACTTAACGAACAGCAGCATGGTTTAAAGAAAAGTCGTTCTACCTTTACCAACCTAATGGTGCTGCTTTCCCATATTCTTTGTGAAATGGAGAAAGGTGATCAAATTGACGCAGTCTACATTGACTCAAGCAAAGCGTTTGACCATGTGGACCACTCATTTTGATTTCCAAGCTGCATCAATGTGGAATTTGCCAGATCTCTACTAAAGTGGCTTAGCTCTTATCTCCACAACCGCTCACAACATGTAAAATTCGAAGGGCTTATCTCTAAAAAAATTCATGGCAATTCAGGTGTACCTCAAGGCAGCAATCTTGGCCCTTTGCTTTTTAACATTTTTATATCAGACTTGTCAGAGGTTTTTATCTGATGTACCTCATCCACCCTATGTGAATGACCTGAAAATTTATTAAACTATAAATGCGCCTTCAGATGCCAAGTTTTTTCAATTAAAATTAAATTTCCTCGAACATTGGTGCAGAATGAACAACCTACCTTTAAATATCGCAAAAATGTCATGTGATAAGCTTTTCTCGAAAAATTATAATTAATAAATTATACGTACTTTTTGAGCAATACGGGTATTTAGTAGGATCGACAATATTTTCGACCTCGGTGTGGTGCTGAATAAAAACTCCGCTTTAATTTTCATTACGGCAAAATGATTTCTCAAGCAAGTAAACGACTTTGGGCTGCAAAATCACTATTAAACGCGCTCATTTGCCCTCTTCTTGAGTATGGTTGCATTATCTGGAACCCAGTTTTGAAATTCACAGCCAGAGATTTGAATCCATTCAGAAGGAATTCTTTGCTATTCACTCTTAGAGGTCTTTACTATCCTTGTGATTTTAGCAATTTACCGTCATGTGAATTTCGCCTAAGACTTCTAAACTTATCACCTCTTGTATCCAAAAGATTTATGTTATGCCATTAGAGACGCTGTTATTACGAATATATACAGGAAAGATATGTGCTTAAGCCTGGAATGGTACGGGAAATTTTTGGCTGATTTTAGGTACATGCTTTTTCAAAAAAGAAGGGCAGCAATGGTATTATGTAAATTTTTTATTTTATCATTAAACATAAAAATATTATATAGCTTCTAGCTCGTGGCAGTCGGAATGGCCAACTGGCTGGTGCGCGACGAAATATATACCCCATGTGAGTAAAATTTACTCATCGGAACCATTCTAGGGTTAATCAGCCCGTGAGAGTCACTAGATCCCGACGAATGGTAGTTGAATATAAGCATAGCACCGCATATGCTGATAATGAGCCAATTAACAGATGCTGCAAAATATTTAACAGTATAATCCAACACTTGTCCGCCACGATATCCAAAGTGTCCTTTAAAAATAGAGTTACCAAGGTTCTCTTATCTACCCTCCCTAGTCTACCGGCTTAGGATCCTCTTATGACTTAGAACTAAATTTTTTTACGATTGATTAATTAATCATTTAATTATTTGATTTCGTTTTGCGTGTTTAATATTGTAACCTTCATGTTATTTAGCTTTATGTATTTATTTATCGAATGTTTATTTATTTATATTGTATTTGTTTGCATTTTAAACCTTTTTTAAAACTGTTTTTTAAATTTGCTTAGTTTTTTTTTATTTTTATATTTATTTCATTTAAGTGTTATATTCTTATACCTTGTTTGGTAATAAGTAAATAAATAAATAAAAAATCAACTCTGAGCCGGACTTCACAAGCAAAATCTTCGGCCAATTTAGTCCCAATTAAATAGAAAATTATCAGTGCGGAATATTGCTCGAAGCCAAAACCGAGCTATTAATTTTCAAACTTGTTGACAAAAGCTATCGACATTGGCGCTCCAGGAGAACGGCAGACACGCTGATTATACTTCATAGATGGCTCACGACGCCAAATCTTTATATAAGTTCAGCTTGTTGATCCACTTGTGCTATCGAAGCATGCTATTGATTATATAATACAAATATTTTTGAATTCAAATCGAGCGCAACATGTCATTAATAATTTGAGCTTGAGCGTGTTATTTTGCAACCTGCCCAAACCAAACCATCTTAGGCCAATGGCAAACACGGCGGTTCCAGCGAGGCATTTCCCGAGAGGAAAACCGAGTTGGTTTAGCCATACATTCATTTAGCATTGTGATGACACACACCGCGGTGCGAACCACCTCTTGGTTTCAGAACCAAGCCGGTAGACTAGGGAAATGACCCACCGACTCGATTCTTCGAGCGTTTTTCGATTTGTTCGTTGCTACGTAGTCCGATCAAGCTAAAATTTTCAGGGTACATGGAATATGGGAATGAAAATCTGATAAGTAAATTGATTTTAGAAGAATGGTTAGGATACAGTACTGGAAAATGAAACATATGTGGGCACTTAGTTTCTAAAAGTAGGCAACCAGAATCACTTCGCCTAAAATTCATATGCATATATATACATATATATTGTACATCTACATGCATATGTTGTACACACGACTCCTTTTTTCACACGCATCTATATGATACTCCGACGTAATTTGTAATTAAACCGACTCGATAAACGCTTCTGAAAACCACTGTGTGTGTGTCAATCGACGCTCCATGAAGCGTTAAACGCTTCTGTGGAACCGCCAAGTGTGTCATTGGCCTTAACGTGAAAATGCCAGCATTCTCTTTAGTAGGTAAATTAACTTTGACACTGGACTTAACTTCTCTCCTTCAACGATCGCAAGCACCCATCAAACAAAATGTGTACAGGAGTCAAATGTTAATATTTCTCAAATCCTGCTTCAGATTTACTAAAGCAGCGGAAAAAAACTTTAAATATTTATCGTCAGAATCATGATAATGTATCAAAGCCAAAGAAGAACTATGGTCATGTCTAGTTTTTTAATCTATTATACGGCCTGCACTAAGAATATGTTTAAGTTGTATTAAATCGAAGACGAAAGTGCAGTTTAGTCAGCGAACCACTGAAATTTGTTTCGAGCTAATGAACTTATAGAGCTTTGATAAGCTCTTTTCAATATATACGATGTTTGTGTACATAAAGTAGAGTTTCATACACAATTTATAGCTATTTTTTATTTGCAGGCACTTCAGGCCAGAAGTATTAAATAATTTCCGCAATATTCGATGGGCTTGAACATATGTTTGGATTTGTAAGCATGGATCGAAGCTTTTTAGCACTGGGAGTGTTCTTTGTGATAATCGAAGTTTGTGATTGCCAAGCAGGACCACAGAGCCTCTACAGTAAACGGTAAGATTTAGCTTTTAGTGTATCACATTAATGTGCGCTAGTAAAGCAATTACCATTCCAATAAGGAACTTTCAAAAATTTGTATCTTCTTTCTGAAGACACATCCTCAATAAGCATAGTAAGAAGAAAGGTGCAACTTCAGATCATACCTTTTTTAAGATACCAACGAAGTTAAAGGGGCGAATGAGTAGATATAATTATTGAAACTGTTTTTTGAAACAAAGATCGTCTTTGTGCCTTTGGTTCGTTTTGTAGATAATTTTGCATAAAATACATGAACAAGTTGGCATGGAATTAGAATTCCGCGTCAATAGTTATTGCTTTTGGCTGGTGTTATAGGCGCGTTTTTTGTAACTC
The DNA here is from genome assembly GCA_947369275.1 of Nemotelus nigrinus. Lineage (NCBI taxonomy): Eukaryota > Metazoa > Arthropoda > Insecta > Diptera > Stratiomyidae > Nemotelus > Nemotelus nigrinus. Next base: position 94,560,276 of record OX376372.1, on the reverse strand, counting down.
TATCGAGTTCTGGTTTTCTTATTAGTAGCCTTGAAACAAATACAAAGCCATGCCTCAGTGAGGTCACTGATGTATGATTTCGATTACAACAGACTGCTTATGTCCAATTCGCAATAAAGCTCAATTTGGTGGTTTGTGTCACGTAAGCACCTAACGGGAATCGCGGTAATGTATTCTGGCGTAATGCATCAATCAGACAATGAGCTAATTTACAGCAGATCCCAAATCGGGATTTGGAATATACCGAAATTCGTGAGCTTTCGCTACGTGTCATTGTATTTGTGTGTAGACGATAGTTCTGTGTACGTACACGTAGGTTTTCAATATAATGCCATCTGACTACTGCTGTTCACTTCGTTCGAGCAAGTACATGCACGGAGATTTTCGAAATGGCGGCTTCTGACCAACGTTGCTTGCTTCATGTCAGCACGTCCGTGTAGTCAGATTTCCAATATGGCAGATTCTGACTTATCCTGTTCATACCTTGCGAGCATGCTCGAGCATAAGATTTCCCCTAGCGGCTTCTGCTGATTGGTGTTGATTTTGTAAGGGCGTTTCCATACAGGGAAATTCCTTATATGGCGACTTCTGAAGAACGCTGTTCATTTCGTAGGAGCGTGTACAAACGGGCACACTTCTAATATGTCGGCTTCTGTCAACTGCAGTTCACTTCGTAGAAGCGTATACTTTTAAGGGAATTCCAATGTGGCGTCTTCTGAAATTCACCGTTTACTTCACTGAAGCGTGCGGAAACAGGGAAATTTGTTATATTGAGGCTTCTGGCGAGTGCTGTTCACTTAGTTGGTGCGTGTCTTGCGAATAGCGACGTCGCCACTTTATGCATGAACGTTACATGAACCATTTGCGATTGTGGTTATGTGGTGTAGGCATTTGGTGACAGCGCTGAACGTTCTGTCTATATTTTAAGCGCTTTCGAGATATTCAAGGATTTGTATTTTGATGTGTATCAGGGCAGAGCGGGTGTTTGACTCAATTTCTGATTGATTATTGTGAAAGCAAAAATATTTGGAAGATCCAAGCAAGCACATTTTAATAATTTAAAAATATATGCTTCAAAGTGTTCGCAGAATCTGAGCAATTTCAAATTGTGGTATGTTCGCAGGCATACAGCAAATCATTTTATGGTTTTATGGTATGATATTTTGTTTCGAAGTCGAGCTCCAGCTTGGCAAGAATCAATCACACAAAATGATGTCTTTCAGATTTATGACAAATTTTAACTACAGATTGAATTGTATGAGAGAAAACAATGCAGTTATTCTATTTGTCATAACGTTTTATTCATTTGAACGTTTAATATTTTGTACCTTGTACCTTGTTCGGTTACCTAATCGTCTGCGTAAATTCAATAAACCATAAACATAAATGGCTGGATTGTAAAACACCAACCAGAGTGGCGAAATTACTATCGTTCACGGTAGTTGTAATAAAAAGAAACCAGGTTTAATATAGGTTAATTTTTAATCCTTTCCTTTTAAGTAATTTTAGAATGATAAGCATATAACATTTTGATTTGAAAGAACCATCAGGTTAAACAAATAAACAATATGGTTGAAGAGAATAGAGTATACGCATTGGAAACAACAACACTCCTATACCAGTGAATTCACTTGTACATAAATTCTATTCTTCATTTGTAGTTCACGTGCTGATAGAAAAAGGAAAAGCTCATGAGAAGTTGTTTTTTCGCTGTGAGGTGGTTTTGGGTTTTTTATGGTTATATTGAATGTTTTGGTAGTTAGAAAATTAGAAAAAGACCTCATAATATGTAGAAAGTTAAAAGAAGTAATTTTCTGTTAGTTATTTTTCTATTTTCAATCGATTTTGGTAGTGTATATTGGTTGTTTACACCCTTTATTTTCAGCTGTTCTGTGCTACCGCAGCAAATACAGGATTTTATGTCAGTCCTATCGAATGCACTGCTGTTTTATACTAGATGGTTGTTTTTGCGGCATAGCTATATTCTGTTCTGTATCGGAGCAAAAACCACACGCCTAATAAGAGCTGTGACGAGATGGACTGGACTTCTACGTGAGTTATGGACAACTGGTTTTTATTCAGAGATAATTTGATATACAATACTAGTTTACTACAAGTCTGTGAAGTGAGGGTGTATACACGATACTGTGACATCCTCCCCTTCGAAAAAAACAAATATGAAATAATTCAAATACTTTACATTAATATAATTCATCGAAATCTTTAATTTGAATTTGAAAACACTTAAACTATTTCCGCTGAATTGATGAGTCGTATCGTACCACTGGTTTAATCGTTCTTCCGCTTCGTGTTGTTAATGGTTGTGTGGCTGTCGCTGTTTCTGCCTGATTTGTATTACGATGAGTCGATGTGGTAGCATTGAGCATTCCCAACGGTTTTGCCAATAAATCCTGTCCGGTCAGTTCCTTGGTAGGCCTTTCCACCCGGGATATCGAGGTGGTTTGCTGATCGAACTTGGAGGGTATTTCAATCAGGGGCGGTGATGTACGTTGAGGATCTGCATTTTTCGACTCGGGCTCAGTAGTGATCGGTATGCTCAGAGTCGCCTTTGTCTTGTGAAGATGCTGCGTGTTTCTTCGGTATCGTCTGCCATCATTGGTTTCTACAACAACTGATCGCGGATATCGTGTTTCACCAATTATCTTAGCGCCAATCCATTGACGGGGGCCAGTTTGTAAACGCACTTGATCTCCCATTTTCAATGCATCCATTGGTTTGGCAACTCTGTCTGCATAATTCCTTGTTGTAGTCGTAGTTGTTTCAACTCTTGGCTGACTCCTTCAACGATTTTAGGTTTTAATTCGTCTTTGGCGATCGGTAAAATAGTTCTGGTTGTACGACTGAATAGCCTTTGGCAAGCAGATTTCAATATATTGTTCCTTGGTGTATTACGCAACATCAGTAATCCTAAATAAATGTCCGTTCCATCAAGCCATCATCTTCTCAGTAAACTTTTTGCGGTTTGTACATTTCTTTCAGCAAATCCATTTGATTTGGGATAATATGGGCTTGATACTTGATGTTTGAATTGCCATTCAACAGTGAAGTCTTTAAATTTTTTAAACATAAACTGTGGTCCACCATCCGTTTCCAAAATTTCCGGAATGCCGTGGACTGAAAACCATTGTCACATATTATCGATTACCTCGGATGCGTTTGCTGACTTCAATTTTTTGAAATCCATGAAGCCAGAATAGTGATCTGCAATCAAGATGAATTCCTCTCCCTTGAAGTTAAACAAGTCCGTGGACACAAATTGAAATGGGTAGTCTGGTATGGTTCGCTGCAACTGTGGCTCGCGTATATTGCTGCGTTGTGTTTGTTGACATACGCTGCATTTTTCAATAAATTCTCGAATGTCGTTGCTTTGTCTATACCAATACAATGATTGACGAGCCCTTGCCAGTGAACATGCGATTCCAGCATGACCTGCATGGACATCTCTAATGATTTTATTTATTTCGGTCATTGGTACTATTACTTTGTGTCCCTTGAAAAGCAGTCCTCGGTCAAATGTGATTTCCTCTTTGAAATTTGCATATTTTTCTATTATTTTGGGCAACTCGGCGTCCTTTTCCGGCCATCCGCGAAGTACTATTGATTTCAATAACTGTAACTCAGTATCCTGGCTAGTCGACTTCACAAATCTTTCGCGTGCTTCTTCTGTGAACGATAAAATGATGTTTACCGAATATTTTTCTTCGTCCTACGCGTCAATAGGGTGTCAGTCTCTGCTGAGTGTATCAGCTATTGGTATTTGTGTTCCTTTCCTGTATGTCACTCTTGGGGAATATTGAATCACGTCCCACAATATACGCTGCAATCTCAGTGGTGCATTTTGGATTGGTTTTTTGAAAATTGTTTCTAATGGCTTGTGATCAGTTTCCACTTCAAGTTGTTTGCCATAAATATATTCATGAAATTTGGTGCAGGCAAATTTTATCGCCATAGCCTCCTTCTCGATTTGTGGATAATTTTGCTGCGCCTGCGTCAGCGCTTTCGTTGCATAAGCGATTGGCTGGTCTTCTTGCATTAAACATGCTCCGAGTGCTTTTGAACTTGCGTCTACAGATAGTTTGACTTCTTTATTCACATCGTAGTATTTTAGCACCGGTGTAGAGCCTAATATCTTTTTTATCCTTTCATACGCGACTTGTTGATTTTGATCCCATTGCCATGCAGTATCTTTGAGTAATAACATACGAAGCGGTTCGGTTAGTTCGGATAAATTTGGTATAAATTTACCTAGGTAGTTGACCATTCCCAATAGTCTTTGCAACTCCTTTATATTTGTTGGAGCCCTTAGCTCTTTGATTGCTTCGATTTTCGATTCGTCCGCTTCTTTGCCTTTTGGCGTGAATATGTGTCCAAGAAATTTAACACGCTGTTTTTCATATTCACACTTTTCCTTATTTAGAGTAAATCCTGCCGCCTTCAATCGACTTATGACTTCGTTTGTTGTAGCACGAATATCTTCTACTGTCTTAGCATATATAAATATATCATCCATCGCAATTTGACAGTTTTTGATTCCTCTCAACGTGATGTTCATTATTTCTGAAAAAACTTCAGGTGCGGAAGAAATTCCGAAGGGTAATCGCAGATATTGGTACCTACCCCACGGTGTTGAAAATGTAAGATAGTTCGACGTGTTTTCTGTCACCGGTATTTGCCAAAATCCCTTCTCGCAGTCTAATTTTGTAAAGAATTTTGCTCCTTTTACCCTGGATGCGATTTCTTCAACAGTTTTGAGTGGATAATGACGGCGTTTGATAAATTTGTTCAAATTTGTCGGATCTAGACAAATACGTATTTTTTCGCCTTTCTTTACCACTACGATGGGACTCACTGCTGGTGTTGGGTGTGAGACTGGTTGAATAACTTTCATTTGGATCATTTTGTCCAATTCAGCTCTTACCCTGTCACGTAATGCATGTGCTATGCGTCTTGGTGGAACTATAGCAAATTTTGGGTTTTCCACGAAGTCAATTTCATATTTATAATCTTTGCAACAACCTAACTGGTTATCGCATGATACAGCCATCTTGTCTACGCGCACTACTAGTCCCAACCTTTCACACATACTGCGGCCCAGTATCGGCGTCAAATTCTCAGCAACTACTTTGAAAACTATCATACACTTATTTCCTTTTGTTTTGCACTCCGTTTTCACTTCGCCAATTACTGGAATACTGTTGTTGTTATAAGTGACGATGCGTTTAGTGTTTGAGTTATTTATCTTAAGTCCCAATCTTACCGCTTCTTTTTCCGACAGTACGTTGCATTCAGCTCCCGTACCTAATTTAACAGACAATGATTTCTTGCCGATTCTTAGCATTTCAGACCATCTGTCATTTTCGATGATCATCTTTTCACGCACACTATCGATGACCATACTGACAAGATATTGTTCTCTATCAGAATCTGAATCACTGATCTCATTGACCGCATTCACTTTTCTATCACTTTTATTTCTTGATTTTCTTTCCAATTTTTTGAATTGTCTCTTGTCGCTCTTTTCTCTTTTCATTTTCTTCGACCTGCACACGCTAGCGAAGTGTCCCATGCCTTTACATGTATTGCACTTTTTTCCATATGCCGGGCATTGTTTCGGTCCATGTTTCGTACCGCAACGTCTACAATCAAATGTATTGAAACTTTTTAGTGTATTTACATTTAGTTCAAGTCCGGTGGTCTGCAGTTCGTTCATTTCTTTTGACGCCCTTTCGGCTGCCCGGCAAATTCTTTTTGTTTTTTCCAAGGTTAATTCGTCCTCTATCCACAACTTTTGACGGGTGTTATCCGAATAAATACCGACTACTATCTGATCCATTACAAATTCGTTTGCACTTTCACCATAGCTACACTTCTTTACTTGCGTATGTAGTTTTTGTAAAAAGTCCTCAAAATTTTCATTTGCCGACTGCTTAATGCGATGAAACTGACAGCGTTCGTATGTTTTGTTCTTTGACGGCGCGAAGTGATTTGTTATTTTCGTTTTAAGCGATGCTGGATTTCCTAGCTGTTCTGCTGTGAGGTTAAGGTTGCTGACTACCTTCATCGCCTCGCGCCCTAAACATGCTCTGAAATTCGCCGTTTGAATAACTGTTTCCTCTGCCGATAGCTTATTTGCGGTGTAGTAGTCTTCATATGCTGAAAGCCATTCTGTCCATTCTTGCGACATATCAATATCGCTATTGACTACTAGCGGCTTAGGCGGTTTGATTCCTGACATTTTCTATATTCGCTCGCTCTATCGTTTCACAATTTCGCTTGTTACTGTTGATTCGTCTGCACCAACACCTCACAGTTATAAGACAAAAACTGATTTAACTGCTTTTATTACGAGCACTTTCTAATAGTTATTTTCTTTGTAAACTATTTTTCGATTTAACATGGCACTATGAGTCCAATTTACACTTTTCTTCTGACACCATGTGACGAGATGGACTGGACTTCTACGTGAGTTATGGACAACTGGTTTTTATTCAGAGATAATTTGATATACAATACTAGTTTACTACAAGTCTGTGAAGTGAGGGTGTATACACGATACTGTGACAAGAGCCAGTCTGCCCCGCGCTCACTATTTTTGAAGTCTGCATGTATATTGTATGTATCGTATCCAGGCGGAACTAAATAGCCTTACAGGATATACAATCTGTAAATTCTAGTAAAATATAGTAACCGTTATTTAAGCAAGCAATTAAAGCTTTGCGTGAAGTCTACGTCAAAGTTGTCTGAACACTGACTCTTGGTGTTAGGAAACTAGCCCAATTTGGCTCAAGTTTATTTACTTGGAATATCAGTATAATTATTTATATTATTGAATTCAAAATTTATACAAAAGACTCGCAACTTAGCGTGTTTGTAAACTAGATATTAAGCTGTTAATTATCAATACCGAACTAAAATTAGAAAAATTCACTATTTTTCCGGGGACTAGTGCATTTACCCTATATAGAAACATGTACGGCTTCCATGCCATCCTTCGGCTTTTATTGTCAAACGACAAAAAGTCTAATCATTTTCATAAATTTACACAACCATAATCGCAAATAATTCATGTACTAATGGCCAGGGCTGACGGTCGGTCGCCAGCCGAATAGGGGGAAATACATGCAGTATACGCAAATATACACGTGCCGCAACTGTTCGGTCTGGTGAAAGTGTGATCCATAACCTCCTCGCGGTGGCCGCCGGTAACAATCCCCCGGAAGGGAGGATTGGCTAATTGGATCAGGCTAGTCCCTTCTAAGTAAGGTTGGTGAGAGATCTCTCTCCCGTAAAAAATTTCTGGTTCTGCCGCACGCCCGTACAGCAGCCAGCTGTATGGGCTGTGTAAACGGAGGCCTCGCCCGTAACTGGCAGAGGGGCGCCCTTGTTTCTCCCCGCAAGGGTGACACGGAGGCCTGGGGACAGTTCTGGGCTGGTGACTGAGGTGAAGGTTCACCTGCGGGGTTCTGGATCCAACACTTCACTTTGCCCGGTTCTGGAACCAGGCGAACCGCGGTCTACAGAGTAGCGAACTGTTAGACTAGGGGAGACACCTTAGTTGCCTCGGTAGCAAGGTTCGCAGGTTCAGCGTACTGTGAAAGCCTACGGAACCCTCGGACGGTCGTGGGGGAGTCTGCCTCGCGATCCAAAGAGGGGGAAGGACGGTCGGAGCAATACGTTGTTCCTATGGGGGCGGGGTGTAGCGGGAGGCAAAATGCTGGCAATTGCCTCGGCTGTGGTCCGAGAACGCGAAACCCAAACCTGAAATCATCTAAAATATACACATGGATCAAAATAAAGACTCAAACGAAACCAAACTTCCCACCAGTACTACTGGAGGGAAGTCACCAGAAAAGGACCCCTTCAAAAGGAGTTCGAAGGTGACACGATCACCAACGTCGAGAAGCGAAACGGCTCAGGGTCAGACGATCGAAAGATTGCGGGCCCTGAGGCTAGATGGAGAACCCACTCGGGGATCTACTGTGAGTCCGATGGACGTAGCGGTACCCCTCAGCAGAGCAGCTACTCAGCAGTCTGGCGGCGGGTCTGGAGAATCACTGGCCAGTCCAACGGAAGCGGCGGTTGAGTCGGCTTCTAGCAGAGCTGTGACCAAGAACGGAGGCGGCAAGCTGGAAGGCTTGCAGGTCACCGGAAAGGAAGCGGCGGCTAAGTCACCCGGCAGAGCTGTGACCAAGACTGGAGGTGGTGCCTCCGAGGATTTGCAGTCCACTGTGAAGGTGGCGGCAGCTAACCCCACCAAAGGGAGGAAGCGGAATGCCCAACGCTTCAGAAAGAGAGAGGCAAAACGAGCGGCCAGGAGCACGGCGATGCTGGAATCCAAAGGGAAACCCGAGGATGCCCAAGTTAGGCTGCGAGTAAACGTCAACGCTCAGAGGAGCTAACCTCGCCGAGAGGTAAGTCGACGAAGAGGCCATGACAGGAGATGGCAGTTCGTTCCTTTAGGGACGTAGCTGCTAGTCACCTTAAGCTGGCCGTCATTGACAAGCAGGAACCCCTGGAATGGAGACTTGAGGATGATGTGGCCAAGGTGATTCTTAAACGGATCACCGAGGAACTCCTCAAGTTTGCCATGTCAACGGAAGAAGGGTCACCTCGCTTTGAGGGCTGTAACATTGTTCGCGGCCACATTGCGGTGACCTGTAGTGACGTTTTCTCGACGGAGTGGCTTCGGTCTACCGTCCTGAAGATTTCTGCAGACCATCCAGGTTTGGACGTGGTGGAGGAGACATCCGTGCCCAAGCTAATTACAGCGAAGGTGGCGGTGCCCCACTCGAACGCTTCGGAGGCTCTGTCTCTGTTAAAAAGACAGAACCCCGATCTGAAAGTTTCAGGCTGGAGATTATTCCAGGCTGTTAAACTAACTAACCAATCTGCGGAGCCTGACTTAACTGGTGCAGCTAAGTTAGTGCTTGTGCTGGGTATCGATCGGGAGTCCGCGGATCAAGTACGGGCCAACAACGGGTTGATTCACTTCGGTCTGAAGAGGATCACCTTGAAAGTTGGAGCGGAGAAGGTGACTGAGGGTAGCCGAAGTGCGAGTGGTCCAATCAAATCTGCACCACAGTAGAGGGGCGACGGCCAATCTGCTTCGGCATCTCAGTCGGGGGCACTGTGACCTCGCACTGATACAGGAGCTGCTTCTGTACAAGAATGTGGCTTGTGGATTCGGCACCAGCCTCAGTGTGTTCCAGCTAAAAGGAAGGGACAAGACAAGGACTTGTATTGTCGCCAAAAAAGAGGTGAAAGCAATCTTGATTCCGCAGCTTTGTGATGGGGATACAACCACAGTGTGTGTGGAGTGGGGGATCGCTGGTAGCGGCGCGAAGCGGCGCGAAGCGGTGCCTGTTGCCGGCGGTCTATCTACCATACAACATGGATCCCATCACGCCCGGACTGAGAAGATTGGCAGTAGCGGCTATGACAACGGATGCTGTCATCGGCTGTGACGCAAATGCTCACCGCGAAATATCGGGAAGCACCAACATAAACGAGAGAGGTAGCAGTTTGCTAGAATTTCTAACGTCAACCAACCTCAACATCCTCAACATGGGTAACAAACCTACATTTATAACTAAGAACAGGGCTGAGGTAATTGATATTAACCTGGCAACTCCAAGCATAATGAAAAGTGTCCACAGCTGGCAGGTTTATAACCTGCCATCGCTCTCGGACCACCAGTGGCTATGCTGGAATATCGGTTGTTCTGTTATTTCACCTAAAAAAGTACGGAACCCGAGAACAGCACAATGGGAAGTTTACTCAAGGAAAACAAATAGACACCTCAGACCACTAGACGATCTGGAACTGACGAGTTCAGGACGGCTTAACGAGCAGGTGAACCGATTAACGGGAATCTTAGTGTCAGATTTCAGAGACGTGTGTCCGGAAAAGCCCGTAAGGAACAACGCTACCTTGTGGTGGAATGGCGAACTCACAGAGGCTAGAGGTCGCACACGAAAGGCGTTTAACACCGCAAGGCGTTCCGGAAACGTGGCTGACTGAGATCGTTACAAGCAAGAGCTGTCGCTTTTCAAAAAGAAGATTAGACAAGCCAAGCGCGACTCATGGAGGGAATTCTGTGAGAACATTGAAGGAGGTACAGAGGCTGCCAGAATCAGGAAGGTTCTAAGCGTAACCCCCGGCGTACCTACGCTCTTGCGAAGGGAAAACGGGGATTGGGTGGAGGACCCGAAAGAGTGCCTGGACTTGCTACTGGAAACTCACTTTCCAGAATCAGCCTGCGTGACACCGCGTAGTGGCGTACTTCGTGGAACCCACCGGGCGTCTGAGCGGCTGATCAAGGAAGTAGTGGACGAGTTCAAGATTGAATGGGCTATTGGCACATTCCGACCTTACAAAGCTACAGGGATTGATGAGATATCACCTATCATGCTTCAAAAAGCAGATAAGGCCATCATTCCCATTCTGCAGCGTATTTTTACCGCATGCCTCCGCCTTGGGGTAGTACCCGAGCAATGGACAAAAGCTAGAGTGGTCTTCATTCCGAAACCTGGTAGGGTGAATCATCATTACGTGAAGGACTTAAGACCAATCAGCTTAATATCGTTTCTGCTCAAAACACTAGAGAGGCTTGTTGATCTGCATATCAAAAGCTCGATTGATGTCGCGAGACTCTGTGTATATCAACACGCGTATCAAGCGGGCAGTTCAGTAGATACAGCATTACACAAAGTGGTCGGTGCAATAGAAAAATCCTTACGGCAGAAGAAATTCACGTTGGCAGCCTTCTTAGACATTGAAGGGGCCTTCAATAATGTCACTGTCGTGAGTATCATTGATGTCTTGGCTCGATATGGAGTGGATAAAACCCTGGCGACCTGGGCATCTGACTTGCTCAAGAGCAGGCGGATTGAGGCTACCTTTTTGGAGGCCAAAGCGGAAAGAACAGTTGGTACCGGAACACCACAAGGAGGGATTATATCTCCCCTTTTCTGGATCCTGACAGTCAACGAAATACTGGAGAAGTTAAGGGCCAGTGGCTTTGAGGTAGTGGCGTATGCCGATGACATTGTGGTACTTGTGAGGGGTGCTTTCCCACAAACTTTGTCGGACCTTATGCAATCGGTGCTGGACCATATTCAAATCTGGGCCAGAAAAGTCGGTCTTAGGGCAAACCCGACAAAAACCGAACTTATGCTCTTCACAAAGAAACACAGGGTACCGGCTATTGCCACGCCTAACCTCAACGGAATAACATTGGAGCTTGCTGATAGTGTTAAATATTTGGGCCTTATACTAGACAGGAAACTGAACTGGGGGGCTAACGTGAAGCACAGAATTGGTAAGGCCCGCGCAGCACTTTTCGCTTGCCGGTCCACCTACTCCAATACCTGGGGTCTTAAACCTAGGGCGGCCTATTACATATTCACATGTGTAGTCAGGCCGATTTTGGTGTATGGAGCGGTCGTGTTGTGGAAAGCAGCGGAGAGTAAAACTAATATCAAGGAGCTAACAACACTGCAAAGATTAGTTTGCATATGTATTACGGGCGCTTTAAGAACCGCCCCAACGGCTGGGTTGGAAATGATTTTGGGACTCATGCCCCTAGATCGATTCATCTTTAGAAGCGCAAGCTTGGCGGCGATACGCGCTAAAAGTTCTAGCATGTGGAACGATTCAGATCAGTGGGATCACAGCGGTATTCTTATAGAATGCCGCAAAAGATTCGGACTCGTTGCAGAAGACACGGACCACATGAGCAAAATAATACATCTTGGCAGGAATTTCCAGGTCAAGATACCAACAAGAACAGACTGGAAGAAAAAGGAAGCTACCACCGATAGGGGCGCCTGGATTTACACGGACGGGTCAAAGACGGACACAGGAGTTGGCTCGGGCGTATTTTCTACGGATTTGAGCCTTAACGAAAAAGCTGATGAATTGGCGAGGAAAGGTTCAGGAGCAAGCAACTGCCCCTGCATTACTGTACCTCGGTCAATCGCGGACGCCACAAACAAATTTGATGCCGCCATATGGGCCAAACTAAAGTCCGAATGGGAAAACAGGCTGGACTGCAGGGTGGCCAGGACATTATGGCCATCACCTGATCCAAGCAAAAGCAGGAAACTGCTCAAGCTCAGCAGGAACTGCTTGAGAATCACGGTCGGCTTGCTCACAGGGCACTGCCTTACCGCATCTCATGCGAAGAAAATGGGACTGACATCCAGCAGTTTATGCAAGAGGTGCGAGATGGAAGAGGACACCATCGAGCATACTCTCTGCGATTGTCCGGCCCTAAATAATAAATGCCTCAAAATTTTTGGTGCATACCACTTTCAAGGGTTAGCAGAGGTGGCTGGTACCGTCACGCTGAGTCAGCTGATCCAGTTTGGCGAAGCGGTCACTTGGCAGCTCTAAATAGCCAGCGGAGGGTGGCAAATGGGCCCAAACTGGTGGCCTAATGCAAGCCGCGTTTCCCGGCAGCCCTCTTTACTAACCTAACCTAACCTAATGGCCAAGGCTCACACTTTACTCAATTTGAAGTAGATTTACTAAATTTTTTTTGAAAATGATAGCTACGTCTCAACTTCAGTTTCTTCAGATTCTACTCCATTTTTGCTTCGAATTGAATCAGAGAGGGTTTTTCTTTTTCATATTCTTTTTTTCCTGCATCGAGGTTCGGCAGCAACACTTTTCTAGTCTAATGCTGTTTCAATGCAAAGAACAACTAACTGCAAGCCACTAACGCTAAACTTAACTCAAAAATAATACTGTTTCGCAAAGAAATGGTCAAGACTGCAAATATAATTATGTTTTGTATATTAAACTTATATTATGCTTTATTTGATTTTTTAAATAACTTCTTATTTGAATTTTTGACATTGCTTTCCGTTGTAGTAAAAATGATAACGTTCACCTACTTAATATGAAAAAAAGCTAAACATTAAGTCCCAATCGTTCATCTACCTCATTTCTTTCTACTTATTTAAAATTTAGCCCTGCTTATGGCAGCATAAACTACCCAGCAAGCAATTTAGTGAGCGTTTGCTAAAAACGATAGTTTCTCGACCATTAGCAGACCTATTCCTCATACGAAACCGAGCCTGTTCGCAAATATATCAGCAAACATTAATTTTCCTTACGATTGGCGACAAATAATAATAATGCATGCCATGTGTGTGTACCCTATGGCCCATGCAACTCAATAAAAGGTAACATTACCTAGATATTTTTCCTAGATTGTTTCTAATGTAACGTTTTTTGTTCAACTTGAGCAGCCTATATTGCTTCATTCTTCCAGTCTTTTAAATTCACTCTACTATGCGTAAATAATTTTAACTCATTTTCGAATCGCAAAAGCTTATATATCTAAAATCATTAAAACTATCGCTAATAATCATAAAAGTGTCACCTTTAATGAGTATATAGGTGATATATACTCGCTAAAACTGCATGTTTTCTAACCCATTAATTCATTGCTATAGGTCGCCTCATTTAGCGATTTCCCATGCCATAACATTTAAAATTGCTAATGGAGGCGGCTTATGGTATGCCATATTTGATGGCTTGCCATAAATGGTAGGCAATATGGTATGCCATTTGCTTGGCCATCTGCCTGCCAATATTTTGACAGTTTTTTATTTTCAGAATGCCGTTGAACCGTGGTCATGCTTATAAGAAAATTCATAGGGAGTTTAGATCTCGTTCAGCAATCAAAATAGTCTACAGAATTTTAAATTGTGGGAAATTGCGAAACAATTTTATCCGCTCATACAAAAAGTTATATATCCTACACGTGAAGTATTGATCAGCAGCAAAATTTCTTCACCCTACACTTAAAATAAATCCTTAAGAGCATTTGACGCTCAGATACAGAGCACGTGCTTTCCGCTCAGAGGCATTTTCGAAATGATATTGCATTCCGATGCATGTGTTCGACGAAGTGAACAGCGGCCGCTAGAAGCCCCGATATTAGAAATTTCCCTTTTGTACACGCCCCATTGAAAATAAATCACAATCTATGTGTTTGTAAACCAGACCGCCGCTCAAATTTGTATGGTTACACAAAATCGGGATTTCAAACCGGTTTTAATCCGATTTTTGTGTAGCCATACAATTTTATCCGGCGCACACACATATAAACGTTTCGTACAAAACCGGTATTCGCAAATCAAGCTCATGAGGAGCTTCCGTGCACGTACACAGTCTGCGCACACATACAAGAAAATCAGGCGAAAGCTCACGAATTCCGGTATATTCCCAATCCCGAATTGGGATCTGCTGTAAATCCGCTCAATGCTAGTAATGCGAATTTCCTATATCCAAAGCTATTTTCCAGCAATTATAAGATATACTCGTATACATGACTTGGAGCATGGGGAATGCTGCAAGGTAGAAAGCTCATAAGTTATAAGTCCAAGACTGGCCAATGAACATCACTCGCAGAAACAAGGGGAAAAGAACTTGCGAGCATAAATCGGTTATGGGTAGTCTGCTATATAAAGCGGAAAGATGAAAATTTCGGAGCATTTCAAATCATCACAGATAAGTAAAATGTATGAAAACAATTCCCCCTAGTAGCAAAAAGCATGCGCTATTGGAATTTCTAATGAGCGTAACAATCACTCAGCATGCAAAAAACACAAATGCACAGATACGATCGGCCGCCGGCCAAAGCTTTAATTCGTATTTATGCATATAAATGCGAGAATACGATGTCGTACTTTCCAAAAAGCTCTTATACAAGCTATAGAGCTAAGAGCATTAGTTTCCCCTTGTATAAATTTTCCCAGCCTAGGCATGCAATGTTAAAAAGAAACAACATGTTATGGTCCGGTAATGCTTACACGCATTACGCGAAATGCTTACCGAATATGTATATCCGTAAGCAATATCTTTCCCGTTTGGCACTAAGCGTAATTGCCTATATATGCTCAAAATTTTAAAATGTCATTTCAACTGATGCTGGAAATTTATTGGTCATTATTTCGTTAATGGTGAAAAACTCGCACAAAACGTACTTGAGGGAATGCTAAATTATTTCTTAAGCAGCTTTTACAGGCATATAAAAGAAGAATATACAAACAAACCAAACGACAAACTGGGTAATGCAATTGTTTTCATTTGGAACGAACAAAGAAAACTTACTGAAATAAGAAACCAAAGCTTATCAAATCGGTTTTGCATCAGCATTTTCGTTCCCAGCACTGGTCCCAGAAATTGGTTGCAGGTTTCCTTGGAATAAAGCTTATTAGGGTTGTTTACCATTACCTAGTACTATGCGTAAGCAGCTTCTTAATAATCTAATACGGCTTAATTGACAATTAGCTAATTGAGTATTTAAGGCGCTAAGTGGCTCAGTGGCGGCTCGTCAGGGACGGCAAGATCGGCAGTGCCGACCAAAGACTCCTGTCAAATATGTGCGAAGTCAAATCATTCATTTTACAAAACATCTTGTGCTTGTCAGCATATTATTTAAAACAGAAGTGATAACTTAACATTATGATATTAAAAATTTCACAACATTCAAATAAATAAAATTAGTTTTGTATTCAAAACCTCAAAAGTTATAGATTTTGCTTGCATTAATTTATAAATTTATACATTTTATTCAGATACATTTTTGTAAAGTTTGTAATTTTATAATTTTTTTGTTATTTGGTTTTTTTGTAATTTTTGTACACAAAAACAATTTAGAGATAAATGCACTTACAATTAGTTGATAGTTTATATTGCATATACATAGTATTTTATTTATATGTATTTCAATGAACTTAATTTTCAACATTGTTTATAGAATTATTATCAACGTTTGAGTTGTTGCCATTTCTTTATGATTAAATTCAACAATATTTAGCTTGTACGATCATTATTAAATTCTAAAAAGGATCAAATGGGCGTAAAAACAACATGTTCTTTCATCTGTAGAGGCTATAAAACGAGCATATACTGCCCTACTAAGCATAAACGTTCTATCTACATTTTTGTCATTTTTTTAGTGAGCACTGGATTCGAAAACTACATACTCAAATGCATCATTCTATAACATATGAAAAATATACACTCAGAAAAATTTCACCACTTAACACTTTTTTAGAATCACTTTAAATCAAAAGTTGAAATCACTTTGAAATATAAAGCGAATCTTATTTGAATTCCACTTTATTATAAAAGTTTTATTTTCAAATCAAAATTTTTCATCATTGAATTCAAAAGAAAACGTATATGGCGCGAAATCATATTTGAACATTTTTGATTCAAAAATTTTCAAATATGTTTTGGCTCCATTTACGTTTCTTTTGAATTCATTGATGAAAAATTTTGATGTGAGAATAAAACTTTTATAAAAAAGTTGAATTCAAATGAGATTCGCTTTTTATTTCTAAGTGATTTCAACTTTTGATTTAAATTTGATTCTATTAAATGACATTTTTCTGAGTGATCTGTTTTGGAAGTATATTAAATCCATAACGAAAAATTTCCCCTTCTAAAAAAATGTTGCACTACTAAGCATAAATGTTCTCTCTACCGTAGATAGAATGTTTATGATTAGTAATGAGGGCATTTCACGTGAAGCGGATAACAAAAAAAATATCGAGGTTCTAGATTTCGTTGATATTGCGCATTGCGGTACTTATGGAGGATAAGAACGTGAATACACAATTTATGGTTTCTTTGAGGTTTAGTTGCCAAGTTATGGGCTTTTGAAAAATGGATGAAATTGATGAACGGTTTTTTTGGAAGCGGATTCTAGGATTCAAAAAAAAAAATCTATATAACCTCAAAAATACTGATTGGTGAAGAAAGCTAACTGTACTTTTTAATTTTGAAATTAGATTTGAAAACCGGAAGTAAAAATTTGTGTGAAAATGGAAGTAACCATTTCAACTCGTTTATTGAATACCTTGGACTAGGCTTATTTTGTTTATTTTTATAACAAACCAAAGCCGAAAATATTCTTATTTAATCATAAAAGTTTAAGAATTGGATGGCCACTAGTTCTCGGCAATTAAACCTCATAACAACCAAAAATTGTGTATCCACGTTCTTATCCTCTAGAAGTACCATTATGCGCAATATCAATTAAATCCAGAGCCTCGACTTTTTTCCGCTGTCCGTTTCACGTGAAATGTCTCAATGTGTAGATAGAAGGTTCATGCTTAGTAGTGCTACTATTATTTCGTTGTATGTTGCTACAAAAAAGTCCTTTCTGTTTCAAATATATCTTCCACAACTACTTTCAACGTGAAGGCTTTTACTTCAGCTTTATCTCAAGAAAATATATTTGCATCCATGTTTAAATTTTCATGCCATTTTAAGGTGTTTGCAGCGTTTAGAAAAACACAAAACATTGAATATTTCGAGAGTACTGTGTGAATGTAGATAGAACGTTTATGCTTAGTAGGGCAGTATATTGCTGTTCTAAGGATAAACGTTCTATCTGCATTGCTCTCATTGCTCAGTTAACACCGGATTCAGAAACTACATGCTTCGTTACATCATTTTGCAAAATTTGAAAACTATGCTCTCCATATATCTTCAGTACAAATCAAAGCACTAATCATTGAATATCTCGAAAGCATTAATATGTAGAAAGAACGTTTATACTTAGCAGCGTAGTATAGCACTCACATATATTAATGCAGGAAAATTCGCCGCGCTAGAAAGCTCTCAACACATCTGTGCGTGTTGCTCAGCGCGCACGCAGTAGCACAGCGAAAATGCAGCTAAAACGCGCTCGTATAGGTAAAATTGGTAAATTATATGAAATGAATCTCGGGTTTATTTTCGTTATGCGGATATTAAGCTTAGGACTTGCCGGATGTAACTTGTTCTTTCCTGAATAAATCAACGTGCGATTTGTATGTTGATAAATTACATGGACGTATCAAAACGGTTACCGAAGTACTTTTCATCTCAGCAGAAGAAGAAAAAGAAAAAACTCTAGCGCACCTGAACCGCTAGAAACACTAATGTTCGAAGAACAGTAGAAGAATCGTGCAGGTTTTGAGTGCATATTCCACCACATGAGCTGCTTATTACGGCCAAACTGTTTCAAACGCCACGTTTAACTTTGGTCTCAAGAATGCATTATAACTCATATGGTAGAAGGTTTCAGATATTACCACTGGCATGAATTTCAACGTTTATGAGAGCGAAACACTTGTTAATTATATTCGTTATCAGTTGCTTGTTTCATAAAATTTTGAAAGCAGCATCTCATATAACATCAATCATGAAAATGCTCAGTGCCTGCAGCACTGTAACTGAAGTTGGTGTTTGGGGCTGCGATCCGAAAAATTTGTAGAACTTTGGAATTGAAACATCGGTTACTTATTTTCATTGTAAATGTTTCCGGCATGAATACTAACTATTAGCATTTATTGATACAAAAGTAGCACAACCGACTCGTGCTGGCAACCTTTCGCCAGTATCAAAGCCAAGAATATATCACATCTGCTTCACGTTGTTATATTACATTCGAAGTTATAGGAGTATAAAGAAATTTAGGGTTACCTGCAGCGAGATTTTTCAAATAATCGAAAGCTTAATATTTGCTGTTTATTGTCACCACAATATCATTACCAATTGAAAATTCTACGATAAAACCGCTTAATAAATATATTGCAAACAAACACAAATCCAACAATAGCTGCCAACCCTATCGTGGCTTTTCAACCAAATTTGGCCTGAATAATGTTTATAATAGGTTCCATTAATTGTATGAAATTCGTATTGATTCCATGACTGCACTGGAAGTTATAGGGCAAAAAGTTTTATTTTTCTGAGCGAATTTTCAAAACCAAAGATACAAAAATTACCATAGCTGGCAGAACTAATCGAATTTTTCAACCAAATTTCTATCAAACAGAGTTTAGAGTAAGGTTCAGCTACTGTGTCAATTTTATGAAAATCTGGTATCTTATTCTCATTTCATAGGGCAAAAAGCAGTTTCTTTCTTTGTCATTTTTCAAGATTGCACCACTGACTTAGAGTTGCCTACAATTCAAAATCGCTTCTATCAGACCTGGTCCTACTTTAGTCAAATGCATTTTGTAAATTTCAATTGTATCTGATTATTGATTCGTGAGCTCCCGTGAACAGAAGTTTTTGATGCGAAAAATATAGGTTAACTGGAATAGGGTTACCGTTCTTGAATACCGACATGAAATTTCCAAAGTTTTACTTTGAACGTGTAGATAAAGCATAAGATTTGTATACAGATTGGTTTTATTGTAAGAAACGGACATTTTTAGGATATTCGATGGTTTGAATGTTTTCACTTCCAAATTTT
>OX376372.1:94491140-94540782 GCA_947369275.1 Nemotelus nigrinus | reverse complement strand
AGCTTGTCTCTGAATAAATATTGGAAATAATGAGCGTTGTGTAGGCGCTCAGTGCCTAAAACTAAGCAAGGATTTTTTTTCCAATTTCGATTTGTCATAACTTCCAAGAAAAACAATATACCATCGTGAAATTTGCAAAGCGTATTTTTTAGGACTAAAATTTAACAAACATGGATCTTTAAGACTCAGCAAGCAACTCTGTAGCTACAGCAGGCTCCTGAAAAAAATCTTTCAAATCATCGACCCTCTTCAAAAATTTTTTATTTTTGATAATAAGTTAAATTGTTGATAAATTTTGGCTTTTCCCCACCAACTTAAATAAAAATTTTCAAAATTCCGCGTTTTACAAGAACGGCAACTTATGATCAAATTACTTCTATTTTCAGCACTCAAAATTTCTGTTCACGAGAACTGACGATCGCATAATGCAATCAGTACGAAATGATCAGGACATGTTGAAATAAGCTAGGACCAGGTCTGATAGAAGTGATTGTGAAATACGAACAATACTGTGGCAGTGGTGCCATTTTGAAGAGTCGCTGACAAATAAACTGGTTTTTTGCCTATAACTCACGATTTAGCCACCAGTTTTTAACAAAATTCACGCAGTAGGTGAACCTTACTTTAAGACAGATTTCGTAGAGAATTGGTTGAAAAATTAGAATAGGGTTGCCAGCTTTGGCAATTTTGTATCTCCTAAATATTGTAAATTTGCTCAGGAAAACAAATGTTTTTTTCCCTATAACATCCGATGCAGTAACGAAATCAAAACGAAATTCATGTAATAAGTGGATCTTGTTGCGCTTCTAATTCTGTAGCAATTTCGTTGAATAACCGTGAAAGTGCTGCCAGCTATGATGAATTTCGTAAGTTATTGACATTTCTTTATCGAGCGATGTTGTTATCAAATTTCCAAATGGGAATGATTCTGCAATGACAGTTAACAACAAATATTTAAGTTTCAAAAATTTGAAAAGTTTTGAGGATGGTTACCGCAAAATTCTATTCACTCCTTTAACTTCCAGCGCAGTCATGCAATCGACTGGAAAGTCACATATTGGATTAAACTCAACGTAAAGTTGCTTTGGTGCTAACGCATGATTCCCAGCACCAGACAATTTCGTAAATATTGCACCAACAAATGCTTTTATTTTATATTCATAAACAATGCATTTACAATAAAATAAGCAACCGATATTTAAATTTTCCGACTTTTGGAAATTTTTTGGATGACAACCCCAGACATAGTTTAATCGCTGAAACTTTCGATGATATCCTTGGATGAAAACGAAATTCAAAGGGTAGGTTGATTAAGCACGAGCATGTTATGGTAGACTTATTCCTGCTGTGTTGGAAAAATGTTGCCAGCACTGAACATTTTCATCATTTGTGTTTTTGGAAATGCTGTCAGAAAATGATATATGTTCCTTTGAGCAAAAAAACGGTTGATATGATACTACAAAGAAGTGTGTAACGTCTTCACACATTTTTAAGTCATTCAAAGATAATTTCTTTGAAAATTAGTTTTCTAGCAGTTCTGATGCGTTAGACTAACCCGTTTCGCCGAAAATTCATATTTCTGTATATATATATATATATATATATATATATATATATATATATATATATATATATATATATATATATATATATATATACATATATGTATATATATATATATATATATATGTATATATATATATATATATACATATATATATATATATATATATATATATATATATATATATATATATATATATATATATACATATATATATATATATATATATATATATATATATATATATATATATATATATATATATATATATATATATAACAGCAATAATCTCTAGTGTGGTTAATCCGATTAAGCTGAAGTTTTCGGAGAACGTAGATGTATATAGTAAGTAGGTCCATGATTTTCTTAAATTCAGACATCTCGAACCTTTTGGTGACGGCGAGCATTTTAGTGAATTTTGAGGAACTCCTATATTTCCAAGCAGTGTAAATTTTTGTCAAAGAAAAGTATTGAAAATGAAAACTTATTATGTTCTAAGCTTGTCTATGATAAAGAATTGGAAATTTTGAGCCGTGTGTGGGTGCAGGGTGCCTAAAAGTAGGCAAGGATTTTTTTTC
Organism: Nemotelus nigrinus; assembly: GCA_947369275.1. NCBI lineage: Eukaryota > Metazoa > Arthropoda > Insecta > Diptera > Stratiomyidae > Nemotelus > Nemotelus nigrinus. The sequence goes on along the minus strand of OX376372.1, from coordinate 94,538,640 downwards.
AAATTTTGATTTGTCATTTCTTGTAAGAAAAACAATGGATCATCGTGAAAATTACAGAGCGTATTGATGTTGACTAAAATTTAGGACACATAGATTTTCAGCATAAAATGGGTAACCCTGTAGCTGTGGCAGGCTGCTGACAAAAAATCCTTCAAATCATTGACTTTGACAGTCATTGACAATCTTTGAGAAATCTTATCTTTTGTCCTTCATCTTAAGATAAAATTTTTTATATTCCGATTTGCACAAGAACGGTAACCCATCACCAAATTACCTTTTTTTTCAGCACTCGAAAGTTCCCTCCACGAGAACTGACGACCAAATAATTGGATCATAATGAAAGGACAGGACATGTTTGTATAAGCTAGGACCAGATCTGATAGAAGTGATTTTGAAATGCGGGCAACTCTGTGGCAGTGGTACCATCTTGAAAAATCATTGAGAAAAAAAGACATCTTTTTGGCCTATAATTTCCGATTCAAGCATCAGATTTTAATTAAATTTACACAGTACTTGGATGTTATTCCATGTAACGTTTGGTGAAAATTTGGTTGAAAAATTAGTATAGGGCTGGCAGCTGTGGTGATTTTTGTCTCATAAATCTTGCAAATTTGCTCAGCAAAATAAAGCTTTTTTCCTTATAACTTCCGGTCCAGTGTAGAAATCAAAACGAAGTTCATGCAGTAAATGGACCTTAATGTCAAGTAAATGTCGTACGAATTTCGTTCAAAAATCATGAAAGAGCTGCCAGCTATGACAATATTTCTAATTTTGTGGAGTTTCTTTACTGAGCAATTCTGTCATTAGATTTGCAATTGAGAATGATAGTGCAATGAAAATTAGCAACAAATATTAAAGTTTTAAAAATTTGAAAATTTTTGATGGTGGTAACCCTAAAATTCTTTTCACCCGTATAACTTCCAGCGCAGTGATTCAATCGAAACGAAATTTACTGGTTGGGTTTAACTTAACGTAAAGCAGATTTGGTATATTTTTTGTCTTGCTGCTGAGACAGGCTAACCAGCATTAACCATTTTCGTAAATATTGCACGAACAGATGCTTCAAATTACGTACTCATATGCAAAGCATTTGCGATAAAAATAAGAAACCAATTTTTAAATTTTCCGAGTTTTGAACATTTTTCGGATGGCAGCCTCAAACAACGTTTAACCGCTGAAACTTTCGATGAAATCCTGCGATTAGAACGAAATTCAAAGGATAAGTTGATTTCAGTATGAGCTTGTTAAGGTAAACTTATTGCTGCTTCATAGGGAAAGTGTTGCCAGCACTGAACATTTTCATCACTTGTGTTATAGTTGAGTTTTGTTGCTTGGGATAAGGAATGGTTGTACAAAAAAGTGTTTTACGTCTTTCCACATTATTTCGTCACTCAAAGACAATTTCTTGGAAAATTAGTTTTCTAGTGGTTCGGGTGCACTAGAGTTTTTTTCTATTTTCTCTCGATTTCGGTAATGTATATTCATTATTTTCTCCCTTTTTTTCAACTGTTGTGTGCTACCACAGCAAATACAGCAACCTATGTCAGTCTTAGCGAAAGCACTGCTGTTTTATACTAGATCGTTGTTTTTGCGGCATAGTTATATTTTGTTCTGTAGTGGAGCAGAGAAACGCACTTTTTGTCTTCATCGTATCATGGATAGGCAAAAGCACGAAACATGAAAGTTGAAAAGTTTTGTGGCGGCATGCCGTACCCAGCGAACCCAATTACGATGAGTGGTGCGGACCAGTGCTTCCGTTTTACTGCAATTGCAGTTTTTCTGTTGCAATTTGATGCAGTTTAGTGCAGTATTGTATTTGAGTTTCATCTATTGCATTTTACAAAATTTGCCACTTGTTTAATCTAGCTCGCATATTTAGTAAGTTATTTTCGCTGTATTTAGTTAAATATTTAATTAAATTCATAACCCTGGAGATAAAACTTAATATTGTAATTTACTTTCTTGAATATGGAAAAACTGAAAATAACAATAGTATGTATTTTTCACCAAACGACTAAACTTGAATCTGATATCTTTAAAAAAAAATTATATATTTTTTTGTTGAATATGGTATTTAAACGCATGTGAGAAGACTAACATGTGTACACATATGTCTACTTTTATAGAAAAGTCAAAGAAAAATTAAAACGACAGCACTGGTGTGGACTCATAGATGTTATCGACACGTTGGGATGTAACTAGATCGCGTCCTCGCGGTGCATTCTGGGTTACGCTAAATGATCTAGACTCTCTTCACGACCGCTTTTGTCCACGGAATACTCTCTGACTAACGATTCGTTTGTCGCACTTGGGCTGGTGGTCGTAGCATTCCGGACCTAGTCGTCTTCAGACGCGGTAGCGACGGAGTGAAATCCGCTTCGTGAACGGCTCCGGGTTAATACGATCATCTCCATCCCGTTAAAACCCTGGCAGGCCTCTTAGTACGTTCTCAGTCTCGTCGCCATTAAGTTGGTGGTGTAGGTTCAATTGAGGCGGACTCCTGATTCACAGCAATCCGGCTCTAACCACTTGTCCCCATAAGGGCTAGTGGCAACCCTCGCATGGCCTCCCTGCTTGCAAAGATAACCATGGGATCATTAAGGTGACTACACATTCGGACTGAGATAGCGGCTTTGAGTGGGGACCCTTTATGAATGAACGAAAATAATAATAAATCTAAACCTAAACTTGCCAGGCAAAAGCCTGGCAACGCACCAAATCTATCCTCTCAAGTGAAGGGGGGGTCGAAGATTGCTGTGCCATCCGTTGCAGCTAGAACCCCAGGAGGTGGAGACATGGCGAATGAGCCAGCTTCGCGGACTGAGGATAAGGCTGCTGGTATTCGTGGAGACATGGCAACTGAGTCAGCTCCAGTGCCTACCGGCACAGTGGATAAACATACTGAAAGCTGTGGAGATATGACAAATAGGCCAGCTCCACGGGCTTTCAGTTCTTCCTCAATCCCTGTTTCAGGTGTTTCCGGAACTTTGGTTACCAAGCCTGGCCCCGGAAAAGCCAATAAGCCCGTTTGTGGCCAATGCGATGGAAAGGGTATGACGAATGAGCCAACCCGGCCATCGACAAGTGCTACCTCCGGTGCCGCCTCCTCTTCAGGCACGCAACTCTCTTCCCCCAAATCTCGGGCTTACGGAACTAGAAGGGCAGCCTTCAAAGTTCTAAGGAAGTTTGTAAATGTCCCCCCTGACACAATGTCTGACAAGGACAAAAAGTCCCTTCAATGGGCAAGAAAACAAACTGGGGGCCACCCGCTCCCTCTAGACCCTGCAGATTTAGCTCAGAAACGACAGAGGTCAGCTGAGCAGAAAAATCAGGGCAGGCAAGATTGTAAAAAGCAAAAGCTTGCCACTTCAGGGATAACTCGGTCATTTAATGAAATGGCCAAGGAGTGCCTTGTCTGGGCTGTTATTGATGCCAGCAAGGGAGATGGTATCATCTCTCCTGGAAATTGGCTCAAGTTATGGCAGGCTTTATTCGGAGTCTGCTGCAAGCTGCAGAAAGCCAGCTCCTGTCCTCCACCTACGGTGAATGACGCGGGCTGGTATAAGGGAATCAGGCTGGTTGCGTGCGAAGACCAACGATCGGCCGATTTCTACAAGCAGGCAATATCCGAGCTGGGGGAACACTGGCCAGGCGCCAAAATCAAGGCAGTGCTTAAGGAGGAAATCCCCAGTCGGCCAAGATGCAGGATATGGATTCCTTGCTTCCATTCGGATCCAGTTGAAGTCCTGGATAAAGTGCGGCTCTTCAACCCGGATCTTCCTACGGGGGATTGGAGGGTGGCCAAGATTGGCGAGCCAGTAGACAATCGGCGGGAGGCTCTTTTCATCATTAATGATGAGGCACTGCCAGTATTGGATGCCCGCAAGGGTGTTATTAGGTATGGGGTCGAAACATTGACCCTGCGCATCTACCAAAGCGACAGGCCAAAAAGCTCTGTTTCGGGAGATCCGAAAACTGTAAGACCTGACCCAAAGCGGGTGGCTCAAACGGCCGGAGAGCTGCTTGAAGAAGAATCTGTCGCCTGTCCGAGGACGACATCTGATGTGGAATCAGATGTTGAATCCCTCTCTGTTGATGGGGTTAGCATCGGTACTACCTCCGAGTTGGGTGGCTGCCTGGACCTCATGACTCTGGATGCAGAGCAAGGGGTTGAGGAGGCTTCTATGTCCGAGGAGGACCTCGACCTAACCCTCATCAACTAAAGCATGATGGTGAAGGTACTGCAGGTGAACCTACACCATTCCATAGCAGCATCAGCTGCCTTGCTGCTCCGCTTGTCCAAGACAGAGGGGAAGCTAATCCTAATCCAAGAACCATGGGTTGCCAAAAACCGGGTTTGCGGGTTACGTACCAATGGATTCAGACTGATAGTACCTGACGGCTTGCACAAGCCACGTGTCTGTATTCTTGCCAAGAAAACCATTAACGTCCTTGTACTGTACAATTTCTGTGACAAGGATAACATGGCTCTCGCAGTGGAAATCGATCAGAGATCATACTGGTTTGTTTGTTCCTACATGGCACATGATCATGGAAATAGCCCTCCTTGTGACATTGTCAAGGGTGTTGTGGCTGAAGCCATGAAAATGGGGGTGCCTCTTTTTCTAGGGGCTGATTCTAATGCGTATCATGAAGTATGGGGTAGCTCCAACACAAATGGCCGTGGTGAGGAACTTTTTGACTTCATCCTTGCCCACGACCTTTCCATCGCCAACACTGGCAGTGAACCAACCTTCATTACCTCAAATCGTAGGGAGGTTCTTGATGTTACCTTGGTCAGTGGGCGGCACTCACATTTGCTCCGTGACTGGAGGGTTCTACAGGAGTGCTCTTACTCCGACCATAGGTACATTTCGTTTAACGTGGCTGGCCACAGCTCTGATGTGCAGGTATCCTTTATTAACATAAAAAAGACATACTGGAACTTATTTAAAGTAATGGTCCGATCCTCACTGGAAAATGCTCCAAACAGCATTGACTGCTACCATGAATTAGATCAGGTGGTTGACACCCTCACTAGTTCTCTCAATTCCGCTTCCAGGGTAGCGTGTAAACCACCCATAGTCAGGGGGAATCCCAAGCCTCCCTGGTGGAATATGGAGATCCACACCCTGAGAAGAGAGTGAAGGAGGGAGTTCAACAACTCGAAAAGTTCTAATGACTGGTCGATGTACAAAACGAAGCTCAAGGCTTTTAAGTCTGCCATACGCAAGGCAAAGAGGTCCTCGTGGAGATCTTTCTGTGGAAACGTAGAGAGTCTCAGCGAGGCAAATCGCCTTCGCAAGGTCTTCAGCACGACACCAAAGGCTATGGGGTGCATCATGAACCCTGAGGGCATTTAGACTAGTTCGTGCGCAGATACACTAAACGTTCTGATGGACGCGCATTTTCCGGGCAATTATTGCCCTCTAGAAGTGGTGCATCAAACGGAGCAAGCTCACAGCTCAACAACGCCGTTCAGAATATCAAATTCTCAACTAAGGTGGGCTTTAAACTCCTTTGAGCCGTTTAAATCTCCAGGGCCTGATGGCGTTCTTGCGGCTGACATTCAGCAGTCCATGGAAGTATCGCTACCATGGCTCAGACAGATCTACAAAGCTTGCCTACGCTTCTCGTATGTTCCCTCCAGCTGGCGGGAAACAAGAGTTGTGTTTATCCCTAAAGCAGGAAGAGTTTCGCATGTTAAGCCGAAGGACTTTCGTCCAATAAACCTTAACTCTGTATTGCTTAAAATATTGGAAAGGATCATTGATTACTATATTAAAAAATCAATAGATCCTGTGCTGATCTCGCAGTCTCAGCACGCCTATACCAGAGGCAAATCAGTTGATACTGCTCTTCACGTCCTCATTGAGCAAGTTGAGAAATCTCTTGCTCTAAAGGAATATACGCTTGCTGCCTTTTTGGACATTGAGGGAGCCTTCGACAACGTACAGTGTAACGCAATTGTTGAGGCACTCTCGGTGCTACACGTCGATGAGCAGCTGATCGCTTTTATTGTGCAGCTTCTTAAAAGCAGAGTGGTAATCTCTTCCCTGGGGAATGTCAGCGTAAAACGAGGAGTCAGTACGGGCACACCTCAGGGTGGGGTCCTTTCTCTCCTGCTGTGGAACATCACGGTGAATACTCTCTTAATGAAACTGGACCGTGCCGGCTGCAAAGTGATTGCTTATGCGGACGACATAACTGTGGCAGTGTCGGGAAAGTATTTATCCACTCTATCGGAGAGGTTAAATCACTCTCTTGACATTCTTTCACGTTGGAGTCGTGAGTGCGGCTTGAATGTGAATCCAAGTAAAACTGAGCTAGTACTGTTTACAAGAAAATACAAAATTCCCTTATTTGAGTTACCCAAACTAAATGGGGTCTCCATTGGATTGAGCCAGAAGGTCAAGTACTTATGGCTTATCCTTGACTCGAAGTTGCTGTGGACCTACAATATAGCAGAAAGAGCGCGGAAGGCTTTCAATGCACTCTACTGCTGTAACAGAGCCATAGGAGCGAATTGGGGATTACAGCCTCGTACTGTTGCTTGGCTTTATACTACTGTGGTTGAGCCAATTCTATTGTTTGGGGTAGCGTTCTGGTGGCAGGCTGCTCTTAAGGCAACCTGCAAACGGCAGCTTGAAAATTGCGGAGGATGGCTGCACTGCTGGTAACTGGAGCGCTCCGACCCACTCCTACTAAGGCACTATTCGTGCTGCTTCATTGGCTACCAACCAATCTACTTATCTAACAGCAAGCCAATCTTGCTGCTGTGAGACTTAATTGCATCTCGGCATGGAATAGAACAGAAGTCGGCCATGCGAGAATTTTGGCCGAGGGAGTTCCCGCTCCAGCGAGTGTTGACTACATCGCACCGCAATGCCTACTAGATCTGGAGTTCACAACTCGCATTCCTGGTAGAGATGAGTGGCGTGATGGCGTCACCCTCGAAAGTGGGCTTGTCTATGTGTACATCGACGGCTCTAAGCTTAACAACAGAGTCGGGTGTGGTGTATACTCGGACGAGCTGAATCTTAAACTGTCCCTCCGTCTGCCAGACCACTGTAGTGTCTTTCAGGCAGAGGTTGCGGCTATTTTTCAGGCTATCGAATGGCTTCTATGTAATCGAATATTCGGGGTCAATATTGGTATTTTCACAGATAGCCAAGCGGCTATTAGGTCCCTTGCTGGTCCTTGTACAGTGTCCATCATTGTTGCTGAATGCCGTGCATCTCTTAAGGAGATATCGAGACATTCGGTTGTTCAATTGATTTGGGTACCTGGACATAGGAGGTTTCAGGGCAACTGTGAGGCCGATGAGCTAGCAAGGCTTGGAACCTTGTTATCGGAGGTCTCTTGCTCCACAATAGGAATACCGATGGCATCGGTTAAATTGGCCATCAGGCAAAAATATCTTGAGGACGCTAGGAAGTCCTGGGCAGAGGAATCATCCTGTGCGATAGCATGGCAGTTCTGGTTATCCATGGATGCGCATCGCACCAGGCAGCTTTTAGGCTTAACTCGAAGCGCTCTGCGTTGCACTGTCGGTGTGTTAACTGGCCACTGCCTCATAGGCACGATTCTTCTACTGTTCTTCGAACATTAGTAATTCTAGCGGTTCAGGTGCGCTAGAGTTTTTTTTTATTCATTTTCGGCGTTTTAGTAATGCATGATGTTGAATTGAACTTCTGCAATATTTGCGGAATAAAAAGAGGATTTAATTCCGGTCTACTTTCATTTATCAATACACAAACCGGAAATGTTGGGACTAAGTGAAAACAAGGTTGTTTTTGATACTGATATTAATCAGTTTCACGTTTCTAGTAATCAGTTAGTGCCCCACTTCTCCTCCCAAAGAGGGATTTCAATTAATGTGCATAATGATGTGCCGTTTATCACCCTTTGCCAATATATTTCTGCTAATCCAGAGTTTAATTGTTTCTGGATTAGATTCAAATTTTCTAAGCACATTTTCTTCTTTTGCTTTTTATACCACAGTCCTGACATGTCTGATACAGATACTGTTCGTTCTTTTGATGCACTGTCTTCTGACTTTGACAAAATGCTTGAGACATCCCCTTCATCTGAAATCATCCTGCATAACGTCCAGTGGCTCACACACTCTTCCACCACGTTGAGCTTTTTAGCGAATCGTTCAATTTGAAGCAGTTAGTAAATTGTGCAATAAGAACTCCTGATATATCTGGGCACAATGCGAATCTTTTAGAATTATTTTTAGCTTCGCACTTAGATAAATATTCAATCTCAGTTTCAGCGCCTTTTGGCATCTCGGACCACAATTTGATATCGGTCCAATTTAACATCTCTTGTCTGATTTACACCAATCAGTTTTCTGGTCTGGCATTATGGCAAGGCTGACTGGACTGTGTTTAAAAAATACATAAGAGAGATTGACTGGTCCGATTGCTGTGCAACAAAGAACTTCAAATATAGAGCTTCATCCATAACTGACATTAAATGGTATGATATGAACTTGTTTATCTTGCGTGCTTTCAAGAACACTTAGCCAACCACCACCTCATGGTTTGACTACGAATGTCAAGAGGCTATTCGCTTTGAAGAGGCAGTATTTTGAAATAACAAGCTATCTGCGTCTGAGGAATCTTAAAAAGTTACAAAACTGCTCGCAAACCTTGTACATCCACTATCAGAAGAGTTAAATTCCAGTATGATGAAATATGAAACAGAAGGTCCTCTGCACTTGTTAAAAAGATTAAGAACAACTTCTTCAGTTTTTCCGTGCTACCTCTTTTTCATGGTAGTAACGTATTTACTGAGTCACTGAACAAAGCTAATCTTTTTGCTGAGATTTTGGCTACAAATTCTTACTTGGCAACTTCATCACTGAGTCCTCCTCCTCCTCGAATGTCCGTTTTCAAGCAAGGACCTCTTTTTTTTCACACGAGAGGTATTAATAATACTCGCCAAGCTTGACGTTTCCAAATCTGCCGGTCCTGATGGTATTTCGCCCCTCATACTAAAGTGCCACACCTCCACCTTAGCTTAACCTCTGCGCAAACTATTTTACCTGTCATCTTCAACTGTGATATTTCCTTCTGCATGAAAGCTTGCACCAAAAAGGGGGAGGCCTATGATCCCTCTAACTATCGACCTATTGCAATCGTTTTCGTTCCGTCTAAGATATTTGAATCACTCGTGAACTCAAAATTAATAAAATATCTTGAGTTGAACTATCTTATTAACGACCGCCAGTATGATTTCTGTTCTGGGCGCTCAACTGGGGACTTACTTACATTTCTTACTAAGAGATGAAACCGTTGTCTCCTTAGTATTGGTGAAGCATTGGTCGTTTCTCTTAATATTTGCAAGGGCTTTGACAGAGTCTGGCACTCTGTTTTATTAACCTAGCTTCGTGCATTTGGTCTTGACCCCGTCCTGGTCAAGTGGATTGAAAGTTTTCTCGTAGATCGTTCCTTTAAATTTGTTCTGGATGGACTCAAATCTTGTGTCAACACCACTAATGCTGGGGTTCCACAAGGTAGTGTTCTTTCACCAACTCTCTCTCTTTTATTTATAAATGAGCTCCTATCCACCACTTTCAATCCAACTCATAGTTTTGCCGATGACGGCACCCTTGACTTCGCATACTCTTTTGAAAGAATGGTTGACTCTCGTGGAAATGGCACTGCTGTTAGTAGAGATCGCATGTTTGCATCGCTAAACAAGGACATATTAAACATTATCGCTTGGGGCTCAATAAACCGTATTGTTTTTGATGCGTCAAAAACCCAATGCTGTCGTTTTTCGCTCAAGCATCACCCTCTTTCTTCTAGTCACACTATTTTCGTTGATGGGATGAGTATTTCCAAATCACCTTTGCTTAACTTATTAGGATTTAACATCTCCAGCAAACTAAGCTGGACCGGCCATATATTTCAAATTACGAAAAATGCCATCAAATGCTTAGGATTCCTTCAGAGAGGCAAGAAATTCTTTACAACATTAGCCATAGCACACATCTACAAGACTCCTGTAAGGCCAAGACTTGAGTATATCTCCCATATATGGGCTGGGGCCGGCCACACTGCTTAAGTGGAACGAGACAAAGTCCAACACAAAGCTTTCAAGTTTATTGGCGATGAAACTATTACTTCAGGTATTGAATCCCTTGAGGACCGACGTAATGTGAGTTACCTTACTTTTTTTATCGTTATTATTATGGTCTCTGCTCTAATGAAATATCAAGTCGGCTTCCTAATAGAGCTCCTCCTACGCGCAACACCCGAGCCTCCCAACGCGCTCACTCTCATACCCTTTCGATCAGTGCCAGTCGTACTGTCAAATTTCATGATTCTTTCTTATCTAGGTTAAAACAATTATGATACAGTCTACCATCTACTGTTTTCCCCGACAACTTTGAGCCAAAATTGTTCAAGCGAATAGTGCATCGCCATCTTCTGCAAACTCAACCCTTCCTTTCTCCCTTTCCTTAAATTTACTTCCACCAAGGCTATGCTATAGCATGATAGAGCATTATCATTATAGAAAAAAAAAGTCAAGCGCATCAGAACCGCTAGAAAACTAATTTTCAAAAAAGTTATCTTTGAGGGATTTAAAATTGTGTGAAGATGTTATACACTTCTTTGAAGTATCATAGCAACCATTTCTTACTCAAAGGAATATATATCATTTTCTGACAGCATTTCCTATAATACAAATGATGAAACTGTTCAGTGTTGGCAGCATTTGTCCAACACAGCAGCAAAAAATATACCATAGAATGCTCGTGCTTAATCAACCTATCCTTTGGATTTCGTTTTCGTCCAAGGATATCATTGAAAGTTACAGCGATTAAACTATGTCTGGGGTTGCCATCCAAAAAATTACCAAAACTCGGAAAATTTAAATATCGGTTGCTTATTTTATTGTAAATGCTTTGCTTATGAATTCAAAATGGAAGCATCTGTTGGTGCAATATTTACGAAATTGTCTGGTGCTGGCAATCATGCATTAGCACCATAGCTGAACGTTGTGTTAAACCCACCCTATGAATTTCGTTTCGATTGAATGGCTGCGCTGTAAGTTATAGGAGTAAACATAATTTTAGGGTAACCTAACGAAACCTTTATATTTGTTGTTAATTCCCATTTGAAAATTTTATGACAACATTGCTTGATAAAGAAATGTAAATAAATTACAAAATTCATCATATCTGGCAATCCTTTCACGATTTTTCAACGAAATTCCTAGAGAGTTAGGCATGCAACAAGATCCACATGAATTTTGTTTTGATTTCGTTACTGCATCGGAAGTTGCAGGAGAAAAACCTTTATTTTCCTGAGCAAATTCACAATACAAGAAGACAAAAATTGCCATAGCTGACGTCTCTGCACTAATTTTTCAATCAAATTTCTACGAAATCTATTTGAGAGTTAGGTTCACCAAATTAAAATCTGATGGCTAAATCGGAAGCTATAGGCCAAAAACCAGTTTTTTTTCAGTGATTTTTCCAAATGGCACCACTGCCACAGTGATGCCCATATTTCAAAAGCACTTCTATCAGACCAACATGTCCTGTAATTTTCATCTTGATCACATTATGCGATCGTCAGTTCTCGTAACCAGAAGTTTTGAGTGCTGAAAATAGAGGTAATTTGATCATGGGTTGCCGTTCTTGTTTACCGTGGGATTTTGTAAACTTTTATTTGATTTGGTGGACAAAAGTCAAAATTCATCAAAAATTTGAATTTATTTTCAAAAAACAAAAATTTTTCAGGAAGGTCGATGATTTAAAGGATTTTTTTTTCAGAAGCCTGCTTAAGCTACAGACATGCCATATCATCAACATTAATACGCTCTAAAAATTACACGATCACCCATTGATTTCTTAGAAGTTATGACGAATCAAAATTTGGAAAAAAATCCTTGCCTACTTTTAGGCACTCACCGCCTACACAATTTTCAATTCTTTATCATAAACAAACTAAAAACATAAAAAGTTTTCATTCTTTATGCTTTGTTTTAACAAAAATTCAGAGTGCTTGGAAATATAGGCGTACCTGAAAATTCACTAAACTGCTCGCCGCCGCCAAAATGTTTAAGATATCTGAATTCTACCTGTTCTAAACATCTATGTCTTCCAAAAATTTCAGCTCAATCGGATTGGACACTCCAGAGATTTTCTCCCTTAATCATTTGGCTGATATATATATATATATATATATATATATATATATATATATATATATATATATATATATATATATATATATATATATATATATATATATATATATACATATATATATATATATATATATATATATATATATATATATATATATATATATATATATATATATATATATATATATATATATATATATATATATATATATATATATATATATATATATATATATATGTATATATATATACACATATATATATATGTATATATATATATATATATATATATATATATATATATATATATATATATATATATATATATATAGATATATATATATATATATATATATATATAAATATATATATATATATATATATATATATATATATATATATATATATATATATATATATATATATATATATATATATATGTATATATATGTATATACATATATATAAATATATATATATATATATATATATATATATATGTATATATATATATATATATATATATATATATATATATATATATATATATATATATATATATATATATATATATATATATATATATATATATATATATATATATATATATATATATATATATATATATATATATATATATATATATATATATATATATATAGATATATATCACGAATTTTGGGCGATGCGAGTTTAATACTAATTTTATCGAAAATTAGTAAAAATTACGAATATCCCAGACCAAAATTTTAAAAACCAACAGGACAACGTTCATTTTTTAGATTGTTGAGCTCTTCGTTTCCATGCATGGAATATACTGCATAGAGCGGAGAAAGTCTCAAATTCCCTTTCGACACTGGTTCGAACAAAAATTACATTCACCCACGATTCATACGATATTCCATTTAAAATGAAAAACCCTTTCATGTAAACTCTGTTGGTGGATCAATCAACATAACACACCATGCCTTTATACTTTTATTTGGACCCAATATCGAAAAAATGATATTCGTCATTCCACTCCCTTTAAAAACACTTGCAGGAATAATTGGTTTTGACAGCTAAAAAGCCCTTCAAGCGGTTTTTCACACCAACAATCATTTTTAACAATCAGGGGGAATATGTGATATCTGGATATCAGACAGCAGATTTCCTAGACTGTGAATCACCTTAACTTAACCCCCGCTAGACACACCTGGGTTTGTTGTGTCCGGCCGTTTTTGAAAATTGTCAGGGCTCACAGGTACGTCAATATTTCGGGTTCTAACCTCCACTTAAAAAATTGAACCTGGATCAAGAACTGACATAGTGAACGTCGCGCTCGGTGCTCCGTTCTTCATGAATTGCTGAGCTGTCAAAGTTGGCTGCGGACACCACAGACCCATGTGTGTCTACGGAAGCATAAAAGTGTGATTTTTTTTTCTCAAAAACTGTATTATACCTACATTATCCTGTGCACCCTAATACATTTTATGACCACTGTCGCCTCACAGATACGATTTATGATCGATCTGTGCATTAGCATTTTTTATGATCACTGTCGCCTCAGCATTAAATTTTTTTACTAAGTTGAGATATTTTATGACCACTGTTGCCTCACAGATGCGATTTATGATCGATCTGTGCAATAGGATTTTTATGACTGCTGTCGCTTCAGCAACAGATGTTTGTATACCTAGTTAAGAAATAGTATTTAAGTCCGTTTAAATGTTAGTATTACCCTCAGTTTTTCAAATGCTGTTTCCGTGCGAAGGAATAAATTGTGTTAGAGTTTGTTCCTGTTCTTGTTAAAAAAAAGCCCTTTTCGTCAAATTAATTTAAAAAGCGAAAACTTTCGTCCACGTATCTTTATTTTGAAGTAAAAAGTAAGTACACGTTATATATATATATGAGACATAAAATAAAAAAATTACGTGTAAAATATAAAAATTTACATTCTTTATAAATCATAAAATTTTATATGTAAACTTTTGATAAAAATTTTGTTCATTAAATTTTATATACACATTTATAAACTAAACATGAAAAAAATTGTTAAAAATTATTTGTTTTTCAAATTCTTAAAATAGAGAAGTGGTGGATAGAACAGATTTGGTTAGACGCCAAATGAACGAAGAAGAACTTGAGGAGTATTTGTATGGTGCTTATTCAGAAAATGAGGAGGACTACGTAATTTCTCAAAGCGAATCGGAAAGTGAGGAAGAGAGCTTGGAAGATGAAGGCACATGCTCCACTGGCAGGGATGTTGATGCCGCATCACATCCATGAAGATCAGGAAGACCGAGAAAAAGTCTTGCAGGGAAAAGACGGTTACAAGTGGTCGATATATGCTCCGGAGAGCAGAAGAAGAAGATCTCTTCGAGCCCACCTAGCCGGAGGAAAAGATGAAGCGAAATTCGTTAGCACACCGCTTGAATCTTGGAGCTTTCTTTTACCGGACGAACTGTTCAATGTAATAGTTCTTAATACAAATGAAGAAATTGAAACAAAAGTGCTAGCATTATTGGAACATCCGCAAACATACCACAATCATACCAATTTGATTGAAATGAAAGTGTTTCTTGGCTTTACAGCGGTGCGCAAAAATCTCAGCATAAACATACATAAAATATGTCGACGCAACATTCATGTGGTTTATATAAAGCGGTGATGCCTCGGAATAGATTTGTTTTTCTTTCGACATGCATTCGGTTTGATGACAAGCAAACAAGGCCTGAAAGGCAAAACAACGACCGGCTAGCAGCCATTCGCGAAATATGGGACGCGTTTATTGTACATTCCAAAAAATATTATAACCCGTCCTCGAATTGCACAATAGATGAGCAGTTGCTCGGTTTTCGGGGAAAATTCTTTGCGCGTGTTTACATTCCGAGCAAACCGGATAGATACGGTATAAAAATCATTTGTTTAAACGATTCTAAAACATTTTATAAGTTGAATGCAGTACCGTATATAGGCAAAGTTGCACATTAAAGATTAGAAAGAGTGCCCATCTATTATGAACGCAAATTAGCGGAGCCTATTTATGGCAACGAAAGGAATGTAACATGTGGTAATTGGTTTTCCTCGATAGAACCAAATCGTAACACCCAAATTGCTAACATTTGTAGGTATCATAAGGAAAATAACTCTAGCGCACCTGAACCGCTAGAAACACTAATGTTCGAAGAACAGTAGAAAAATCGTGCAGGTTTCAGGTGCACATTCCACCACATGAGCTACTTATTATGGCCAAACTGTTTCAAACGCCACGTTTTACTTTCGTCTCAAGAATGCATTATAACTCATATGGTGACAGGTTTCAGATATTACCACTGGCATGAATTTCAACGATTATGAGAGCAAAACACGGGTTAATTATATTCGTTATCAGTTGCTAATTTCGCAAAATTTTGAAAACAGCATCTCATATAACATCAATGAAGAAAATGCTCAGTACCTGCAGCACTGTAACTGAAGTTGGTTTTTGACGCTGCGATCCGAAAAATTTGCAGAACTTTGGGAATTGAAACACTGGTTATTTATTTTCATTGTAAATGTTTCCGGTATGAAAGTTAGCACCATTCTCAAACGTGCCAGAACACCATTACTTTTGTCTATTGCATTTTATATAATTGAATTGAGTATTAAAACAAATGTATTAAACTGTCATTGAAATACTTTGAGTTAGAAGATAATTGTGAATTAAAGTAAACTTTGCAAAATGTGTAATGAAAAAATAATTGAAATATTTTGCCAGAATAAAATTCAGCTTCGAACAGAACAGACGTTTATTTTCCTTCAACGTACTCACGTTGTTAATTGGCGCCCGAGCAGTATTAAAAAGTTAGTCAGTGGAACATATTAAGCCAAAAAGTTCCTTAAATCCTTGGCAGAGGCTGGCAAGGAGCTGATAAGTTGAAAAAAAAGTTTATCCGAATATTTGTAAACGGTTCTGGTGACGCGGATTAGAAAACAGAGTAATAAGAATTATTCAAACTCAATTACTTAGTGCCTTCTGCGTCCGCAATCGAAGCACCACAGTGAAGTTGTACCACGAGTAGGTGATTGTGAAGAATTACCGGAACAGTGACCAAAAGGGACACATTGCAACATCACTTGAAAGGATTTATCTCGAACCTGGGAACCCAAGACCAGTGAAGTTGTACCACGAGTAGGTTATTGTGAAGAAATACCGGAACAGTGACCAAAAGGGACACATTACAACATTACTTAATTGGATTTATCTGGAACCTGGGAACCCAAGGCATGCGCACCCACGCAATAGTCTTTATCTTCATGTGAGTACACAGAATATCCTTATCTACCATTATTTTGTGAGCAAAGTGAGCAAATTATATTGATCAGAGAAGTGAGTGTATTATTAACCACAAAGTGAAAAGCTATATTTGGTTATTAAAATGGAAATGATGCAAGAGACCATTCATCAATTAACTGGGGCAGTGAATGCTCAGATTGAATTAACGAAGAGCATCTTATTCAGACTCCAGAAGTTGGAGGAAGCCCAGAACGGGCCTGCACAAACTTCAGCCGCCGAGTCTCCTCTCCGTGGTCCCACCACAGAGGAAGAACTCAAGGAAATTTGTAAATTGCCAGATTGTGTCAGGCATTTACCGATATTCGAGGGGAATCCTACCGAATATATTTCCTGGGTGCACAATGTGGAAACCATATTAAATGATTTCGCAATTGTTCGCGGCAAACCACTATTCAGGGCGATTTTACAATGCATCCGCCAGAAAATTAGAGGGCCGGCAGATTCGGCGCTCATTTCATACAACATATTCGATGACAACTGGTCATCAATGAAAAAGTGTTTATCTTTACATTACGCTGACAAGAGGGATATTCGCACCTTAGAATATCAGCTAAACCTCTTGAGGCAGGGGAATATGTCCCTGGATGAATTTTACGCCAACGTTAACCACCAGTTCTCCTTAATCGTAAATAAGATTAAAACGGAAGACTATTCGTCAGAAACGGTGAGCGTGCTCATAGAAACTTATAGGAACCGAGCACTAGATGTATTTGTACGTGGGGTTAACGGAGATCTTTCCAGGATGCTGGTTATACAAAGGCCCAAGTCGCTACCTGAGGCATATACGTCATGCCTCGAAATCCAAAACTTGAACTTTCGTGTAACCTCCGTCCACAAGGCCAATGTAAATAACTCAGTGACAGCACCTATTAACCAAATTTTTGCTCAACATCAAGGGAAGCCGTTTCCCAAAATTCCACCAAAACCATTCCCAAGGGCCGCACCGAGAGCATTACCTACCTACCAGAGGAACGAGGCTTACAACATTCAGCATGAACAACGCCCACAGCCACCAGCAAGGCCGTCATTCCCGAAACCACCAGTTCCAATGGAGATAGATTCATCAATACAAACCAGACAGATTGATTACCTGAATCTGAAAGACGATAAAGATCCTGCTAAAAGATATAGAACCTCCGACAATTATCCTCGCAAACAGCAAAGGGTAAATGTTCTGGAGACACTGGATGAACAGCCGTGCGGAGGAGAACAGGAGCAACTCCATGAAGACTACTATGAAGTCGCAGATTTTCATCTTGAGTATGAACAGGACGAGTGTCAGGAAGTAAATTTTATGACACAAGCCTCTCTAGCATTCCATACCTAGAATATAGAACTAGAGACGGCAGAACCCTTAAATTCCTTGTTGATACGGGTGCCAATAAGAATTTTATACGACCCGCACTAGGCGCAAACAAAAAACCAGTCAAACGCCCATTTAAAATACGATCAGCAGGAGGTGACATAGTGATAAGGGACCAAATTTCAGGTAAATTCTTCTCTAGCATTGGAAACGATTCCACAATAAATTTCTTCATTCTACCGGGACTTGAGTCTTTCGATGGGATAATCGGAGATGACACCCTGAAAGATCTCGAAGCGATAATCGATAGAAAAAATAACGTATTAAAAATCAAGCCAAACATTGTAATCCCGCTGAAAGAGAAGTTCTCGACTCAGGTGAATAATATAGAAGTCAGAGATAGTCATCTGAACCTTGAAACAAAAGCGAAATTAAAAAGAATCATACAGAAATTTCAAAAACTTTTCGGACCGGTGGACAACAGCCAAATTATCGATACAAACATTAAGGCGGAGATCAGAACAATAACAGATGAACCAATATACGCAAAATCATATCCATATCCTTCTGCTATGCGTGAGGAGGTCGACAGCCAAATAAAAAAACTATTGAAGGACGGAATCATTAGGCCTTCCAAGAGCCCTTACAATGCTCCCGTTTGGATAGTCGAAAAAAAAGCTGACTCTTCCGGATCTCGAAAATACAGAATGGTAATCGACTTCAAAAAATTGAATGCGGTGACCATACCGGACACATATCCCATCCCGGATATATCCAGCACAATAGCCAGCCTTGGTGAAGCGAAGTACTTCACAACTTTGGACTTGACCTCAGGCTTCCACCAAATTCAAATGAGCGAACGCGATATACCGAAGACAGCTTTTTCAACAATGAATGGAAAGTTCGAATATACAAGATTACCCTTCGGGTTGCGAAATGCTCCCGCAATATTCCAAAGAATGATCGATGATGTCCTCCGGGAATATATAGGCAGAATATGTTACGTCTACATTGACGACATAATCATATTCGGAAGAACGGAGGCGGAACATTTCGAAAACTTAGAGAAAGTATTTTCCAAGATCGAAAAAGCTAATTTACGAATCAATCTCGACAAGACCGAATTTCTAAAAAAGGAAACGGAATTCCTAGGTTATATCATTTCCAGTGAGGGGATAAGGCCAGACGCCAAGAAGGTAGCAGCAATAAAGAACATTAAACCACCTTCTAATCTGAAAGATCTGAAAAGTTTCCTGGGACTGACATCATATTACCGCCGTTTCATAAGGGATTTCGCTAAAATTGCCAAGCCGTTGACTAATATGACAAGAGGTGAAAAAGGGCAAGTTAAGTCAACCCAATCCAAAAAGATTTCAATCGAGATGGGAGAAATAGAGCTAAAAGCGTTTAATGAATTGAAGGAAATTTTAGCTTCACCCGAAATACTAGCCTTTCCAGATTTCTCTAAGGATTTTATATTGACCACAGACGCATCGAATACGGCCCTCGGAGCAGTGCTTTCTCAGGGCGAAATCGGAAAGGATAAGCCAATCACATACATTTCCCGATCCCTTGATAAAACCGAGGAGGCGTATGCAACAAATGAGAAGGAAATGCTTGCCATTGTCTGGGCCCTGGACAAGCTAAGAAACTACCTCTATGGAGCAAAAAAGGTGAAAATACTCACCGACCATCAGCCACTGACGTTTAGCTTGAGCAATAGGAACAACAATGCCAAGCTCAAAAGGTGGAAGGCTCGCATAGAGGAATACAACTGCGAACTCGTATATAAACCTGGGAAAACGAATAACGTTGCTGATGCTCTATCAAGGTTAGAAATGGAAGCTAACATTCTTACATCTAATTCATCCCAGACGGCACATAGTGCCGACGAGGACAGCACCGACCTCATTCCTTGTTGCGAGGCACCTATAAACGTATTTAAGAACCAATTGATAATCTCGGAAGGAAAGGACACTTACGGATATGAAGAACCTCACAAGGGATACCGTAGGCATTATATTAAACTCAAGAAGGTAACAAAAGAGGCTCTCATAAAAACGCTAAAAGAAAACTTAAATCCCAATGTCATAAATGGGCTCAAAATTCCCGAACCGTACATACAGCTCCTGCAAGAAGTGTTTAGGGAACATTTTTGTAGATTCCGAATCCGCATAACACAGCGAGTTGTGCAGGACATTACAAACCCCGATAACAAAATGGCAATCATAGATAAAGAGCACAGAAGGGCTCACCGTAATCATGACGAAAATAAGAAACAAATTTTAGAACAATTCTACTTCCCTCAAATGACTAAAGAAATAAAGAAGTATATCAAATCTTGCGACATTTCCAACTGCAATAATTACGACCGCCATCCCAATAGGCCGGAGCTGCAGAATACACCAATACCCAGGTATCCTTCAGAAATCTTGCATCTAGATATCACGGAATACCAAGGAGAGAAATTTATCACATGCATCGACAAGTTTACTAAATTTGCAAAATATTTTCGAATAAAAAACAGGTCAGTACTGCATTTGAGGGACAAGATGCCCGATTATTTCTAACTACATTAATATCCTGGGCATAGAGACATACAGGACACCTTGCCAGAAAAGTGAGGTAAATGGAACTGTGGAAAGAGTTCATTCCACCATAATTGAGATCACTAGATGTATTAAAAAGGAATACCCGGACTTGTCGACGAAAGAAATCATCAACATTGCCGTTGACCGATACAATAACACGATTCATTCAGTAACAAACAGGAAACCTAGCGACGTATTTTTCGGAAGAGAACAGCGAATAAATTATCAAAATTTAGTAGATTTTAAAAACAAAGTCAATGACGATTTGATAAATCTAATTCGAAGGAAGCAGAAGCGTAAGCTGAACAACGAAAATCCCAAAAGACAAGAGCCAAAAACTTATGATTCTGGACAAACCATATACGTAGCAGTGAAACAAATTCAGGGCAAACACAAACCTATTTTCAAGAAAGAGATCGTAGCCAAAGACAATAAAGTTTCCGTAACGACCGCCAGAGGCAGGCGAATTCATAAGTCCCATATAAAAAACTCTGGGCAATAAGGCATCTTTCCTCTCGTTTCAGTACAACGTGGACAAACAAAACTACGTCAACAAACGTTTATGAGTACCTAGGACCAATACCAACTATCAAGTTAGGAAGCGGACGAATAATAAACGACAGCATGAAACCCATAGACGCCATCGACTTGAACAACTATTACGAGCATTACAAGATCAACAGAAATCTGATGGACTCAACGAATGCGATGCTGCGGCAATAAAACAACATTATTGAACACCTACTCGACCGTATCACCGATAAATATGAACTATAAATAAATGATGTTCAATCGACTGAGTATTATGCGGAATGAAGTAAATGAAATAGTGCAGGCCGAACAGTTAGCTAAAAATAGAATTGTCAACTCCAATTTATTAAACAAATTAACCAACTTATAGCACAAAATTGAAACACTTCCCTACGAAAACGAGGTTGAGGCTATAGAATATGCCGAACCAACAATGGTAGCAAAAGGATCACTTCTGTTGTACATTATTTCACTGCCCAAGACCGGTAGAAAAGAATACAATCACGTCACCGTTAGACCAACAACTAAGAACGATAAGCGAGTTTATATGCAGTCTGAAGAACTACTAACCAGCAAGATGGAAAATTACATCATAAAGAGAGTATGCAACTATATCAAGAACGTCATGGTTTGCAAAGAAAATCAAGTAATCTAATTAGACAATGACTACTGCGTCAGTCGTCTACTAAACGGAGCAACAACGAAATGCACATATCTGGAGGGTAGTTTTGTAATCCAATTCAACAACGAGACAATCCGGATCAAAAAGAAGACTTTCACGAACAAAAAAGCCCAAGTACTCCAGGTTTTGCCACCAGTATTCCAGGCCAGACCAGATAAGGACTTACGGCTTGACTTGGAGTACCTCCACACTCTTCATCTAAATAACACCAGCAAGCTGAAGAACCTACTCACCAATCATGAGAAATCCTTGATAACAGATATAACTCTCTTTACAGTACTAATTTTAACATGTGGTATACTTGTAGTCTCCAAATGCAGAAGAAGCAGCAGAAACAAGCTTGAGATCACTCATCCGAAAACACCTAACATACTAGATGTCCAACCTATTAGGCTTAACATCCAAGACATTCAATCCATCAACCTTAACGTATAATCTGCGGGACGCAGACACTTCAGGAGGGAGGAGTTAGCACCATTCTCAAACGTGCCAGAACACCATTACTTTTGTCGCCTGTGCTGAATTGCATTTTATATAATTGAATTGAGTATTAAAACAAATGTATTAAACTGTCATTGAAATACTTTGAGTTAGAAGATAATTGTGAATTAAAGTAAACTTTGCAAAATGTGTAATGAAAAAATAATTGAAATATTTTGTCAGATTAAAATTCAGTTTCGAACAGAACAGACGTTTATTTTTCTTCAACGTACTCACGTTGTTAACTTATATATATATACTTAGTCCTGCCATAAGTTCTGTCACATAATGTCTCACATTGGCAACAACTTTATTTTATGAGTGACATTTCAATATCGGCCAGTTTTATAAACGTCATAATGTTGTTGACAGTTGATGGTCATTTAAAGTTTGTTCGTTAACGTGTGAAGATGGAATGGGGTGTAATAGAAAACCGAATTGCAGTGATTGCACTACATAAGTGTGGAAAATCCGCGAGTGAAATTTTCAAGTTGTTGTGCCCGTTAAAAACAACGCAAAGATTTGTGTATCGTGCGATCCAGAGATATAACGAGATCCAAACTATTGAAGATCGACCTCGTTCTGGACGTCCGCGTGATGTACGTTCTTCTGCTGCCATCAAAGCGGTCGAGAGTCGAATTCGTCGAAATCCGCTTCGTAAACAACGAATCATGGCTCGAGAGATGAACATCTCCACCCAAAGTATGTCTCCCATCATAAAATCGGACCTCGGGATGAGTGCCTTTCGACGATCAACGGGACATTTGCTGACTGAGCAGTTGAAGCAAATTAGGAGCACCAGATCGAAAGAGCTCCTTCGGCGGTACGGCAACAACAAACATCGAGAAATTTTATTTACCGATGAAAAAAATTTTACGGTGGAGGAACATTTCAACCGCCAAAATGATAAGGTGTATGCCCACAGCTCCAGAGAAGCCCGAGAAGTTGCCACTAAGGTACAGCGAGGACATCATCCAGCATCAGTCATGGTATGGTGGGAGCCCAGATTTGAATCCCCTGGACTACAAACTGTGGGCGGAGTTAGAGTCCATGGTGTGCACGAGACGACGCCCAAATATCGAGAGCCTTAAGCGATCTTTGACAGAAGCAGTAGCTAATTTTCCGCTAGAAACAGTGCGTACTGCTATCGATGACTGGCCCAACAGATTAAAGAGCTGTGTAAAGGCTAAAGGCGGCCACTTTGAATAATTTGTTGCTTATTTTACTTGCTTAGTATGCGAAAATAAAATATATTTTCCTTTGTCAAAAACTCTTTTTCATTTATACAAAAATTGCCCATATACGTGTGACAGAACTTATGGCACGACTATGTATATATATAAATATATATATATATCTATATATATATTTTGTTGTTGAAAGAAACCGGTCGAATAGATTTATCGTTGCGCTGCCGATGCCAGAAAATCCTGAAGTCCTCGGGGAATCAAAACAAATCGCATTGAATCGCTTCCAGGCAATTGAACGAAAGGAAAAAATATCGAACTTCAGTTGCAATACACAAGATTCATGGAGGAATACTCCGAGCTAGGCCATATGAAGGAGATAAACCTTATTGAAGTGAGCTCACCATTGTATTTCCTTCCACATCACTATTTATTTATTTATTTATTTACATACTCAACAGATAAAAATCCAATAACTGAATATAGAAACATATAATATATACAAAGAATCTACTAATGAATGAATGTAAAATAGAGAGTACAAAATAATACTAATAAAAAGAACAAATATCATAAACAAAGTCAAGGTGCAAAAGAATAAATTCAAAATTAAGAAAAAAAAGAAAAAAAACTACATTGAAAAAGGGAGAAAAAGCATATATATAGAACAAACAGAATATCGAAAGCCAATTAAGAAAATCAAAATTCATGTATCATATGAGCAAGGAAAAAAGATAAAAACGTATTAAATAGAAAAAGTAACGACTTTATCCTTTAAAATGGTTTTGAAACGTGACAAGGTCGGTGGCAGAGAACCTAGTCCGAGTGCATTATGCTGCCTAGGTATACATAGCAGCGGTGAAAAGTAGTACGTGCCAGTCCGCGCAAAAAGAACGTTAAACGTTAACGTCGATCTATGTGCTTAAGCCTGAGAGCAGTAGCACCAAGCTCAGGGTGGTTTTTGATACCTCATGTAAAACATCGACGGGCTACTCACTAAATGATATTTTACACACCTGCCCAACTATCCAGAGTGATTTGTTCTCCCTTCTCCTTCGATTCCGATTGCCACGATACGTATTTACATCAGACATTGAGAAGATGTACCGGCAAATCTTGATGCGGCATGAAGATCTAAAATTTCAATTAATCTTCTGGAGAAGTAGTCCCAAGGATATGTTAAAGGTCTATCAACTCTGCACCGCTACGTATGGAACCAGGTCAGCACTGTATTTAGCTACCAAATGCTTGCAAACCATCGCACAGCAAAACCGACTCAGGTGCCGTCGAGGAGCTCGAGCCCACCTTGATAATTTTTACATGGATGACGTTATGGTAGAGCTGGACTATGACCACGAAGCCAATGCCAAAATAAATAGGTTGGGACTTACAAGGTTGCCTAAAAATGACCAGTTTCGAGTCAAAACTAGATGCAGAAGCAATGATAGAATAACAGAACGGGTCGTGAGCTCAGATATGGCAAGGCTTATTGATCTATTAGGTGTGATGGCGCCAGTAGTGTTCTCAGCAAAGATCTTTTTACAGCAATTGTGGCAACAAAAGCTTGATTGGGACGACGAGCTTCCCGCGCAACTACGAGACAATTGGTTGCACTTCCGAGACCACCTAAAGGAGGTGGACAACCTACAGTTCCCACGACATGCATACGGTGCATGTCGTGGGAACTGATGCCTCTGAGAAGGCGTATGGTGCAGCTGTTTATCTACGAGCGTTCACTGAAGACAAGAGATTATTGGTACATTTGCTGTGTGCTAAATCTAGAGTGGCCCCGTTACAACGACAAACGTTACCGCGTTTGCAACTATGTGCAGCCTCATTGGCGTCTCAGCTAGTCACAAGGATAAAGCGAGATTTGGGCTACGAAGATGTTAAAACCTTTTGTTGCACGGATTCTAAGATAGTTTTGGCATGGATCAACTCAGAACCAGCAACGTTTTAAGCCTTTGTAGGAAATAGAGTTGCTAAAATACAAGAATTAACAAAGACAACAGAGTGACGCCGCGTCAGCACAAAACTAAATCCAGCCGATGTTGTATCAACAGGTTTATCCCCAGAAAAACTAGCCGCTTGACGTCTATGGTTTTTTGGTCCTTTATTCTTACATGGGAATGAGTCACTATGGCCACCACCGTATACTAAGGGCAAGCAACCCGACAGTAATGCTGGCCGAAAAAAATCCTTGGTGCAACAAACCATGGCGATGGCCGCTAATGAGGTAGATGATATTGTATACAAAATCAACCACAAGGGCAGCTTCAGAAAATTGCAGCGCATTATCGTCTACATAAGACGATTGATGACCTAGGATAAAACTAGGCCACCGGGAACTCTTACAATAACACCATGGGAATTAGAAAATGCTCTCAGCATGATTATTCGGCAGATTCAAAAATTAGATTTCCAAGAAGAAATTAAGCAGCTAAAGAAGTTTGGGGGAGTTAATAAGACAAGCCCAATAAGTAGTCTCGCTCCGTTTTTGGACGAAGACCTGTAGCGATTATAAAGATGGGGAGTGGCCTTAGCACAACTTAGAACCAGACCGAAGTCCAGAACCAAGAGTGCTAAGGTCAGAAAGTGGAAATGGCTCATGCCATTCAAGAGGCAAAACAAAAAAAAAGAATTGCCCCGAGAGCAGGGTGCCCTAGAAATGGCCGTGAAGGCCCCTCGTCCGCATTAGCGGAGCACCCTTTAACCAACCCCGACGGATGCTGGGGTGCCGCTTTGCTAGCTCGCTGCGGCTGGGGTGGGTTCATAAAAAAAATGGGGATGGTTGGCTCTCAAGAAAACGGGATGCTACGTATTATTCATCCGTCATGAATTCCGTAGCCGCAAACTGGTATATAAAAATACCCAAGGACCAAAAGGGGCATAGTTCCGTAAAGGAAACCACCCAGGCTCTGCAACATGGGCTGTCTAAGCAGACCCAGTGCTCGTGACAACGCACGGAGCCAGAAAATTAAAAATCTACAAAAGGGAAAAAGGAAAAAATGCTACCTCTCTTTACAAGGAACCCGGGTGAGGCAGACAGCCCCGGGCCCCCGATGTTAGTGGAGCCCTGACCCCGATGGTCTGGGGTCCTCCACTCTCTGATACTGGCCCCATATCAAAAATTCAAAAATCTACAAAAAAATCACGGAAACTACTAGTTGGGCCAGTATCCCTCCCTTTAAAGATGCTGAAAAAACCACGAAAATTCACAAAACTGTTTTTATCATTTATAGGCCAGCCAGGCCACGCGCGGACCCTGAAAAGCAGAAGAACTTCTCGGACTTCCGCCCACTAAGAAGACCGTATGTTAAGATTAATACAAATTCATTTTATTTCAAAAATAATTCTGAATAGTACCTTTACGATATACACAATTTAACATATCGACCATAGGCTGTGACTTATTTGCATTAATGTTATTATTATTCGCGTCAAATTCGGGTTCGGTCTATCCCAATTGTGTGAATACCGACAACAAATATTTTTAACAAAAATCATTTCAACAAGCAGAAAAAAAGACAAAGAATACCAGCTTATAAGAGCTCATTCTATATACATTAGTAGGGAGTTTCAACTACCCTTTCGAATAAAAAAAATCCTAGATCGTGTTGTTCGGCAAATCTTGCACATATTAATCAATACTTGTACCGAAATCCAATTCTCGAATACAAATGCGAAGGAGTCGTATTATTTGCAGTTAGTATGGTAGTAAGAAGTATATTAGCTTTTATTACTGCATGCTTCGTGCACTCAATTCGTTAGTATTATTTTTTTTTTTTATGTTTTAATAAATCAAAATATGCTTCGTTTAGTACGAGTCAAATACATCTTCCTTCAAATTTAGTTCACTTAGAATATTAACTTAAGTTTGAAGAGACTTCGAAAGGTTAATCGATCCGCGCACTACTGAACATCCTCATATAATGTATTCATAAAGAAATATATATTAAATTTCAGCGACTTATTGTCTCTACTTTCCATTTTATAATTGAAAACTAAATTATGCTCATGAATGATTTCCATTTTTATAATTGAAAACTAAATTATGCTCATGAATGATTTCCATTTTTATAATTGAAAACTAAATTATGCTCATGAATGCTTTCCATTTTATAATTGAAAACTAAATTATGCTAGTTTGGTAATGGATTTATCTCTACATACGCAATATCATCCTTATTTGATTGTTCCTTGTTCATCTTCTTTGTGTTTATGTGTGTCTCGAGCGCTGCTCCGTATCAAAACAGCAGCTCTGATAAATATTCTCTTCTCCTTCAAAATGTCGACACGACCAGCTTTATAGAAGCCTACTTGTAAGAATTCTAGTTGCGCAAATTCTTCACACCGAATAATTCGCTGTATTGATGATGATTACGGGAAGGCAATGTCTCTTCTTTTTTTTCCCCCACAATATATCTCTACGTCTCACGAAGTCAACTCGAGACACTCCAGGAATTTTATTTATTATTCAGCACACCCGCGAATCATTCAAATTCCAATTGTCATTATGTACATGCTAATTGCACTCGATGATGACAAGTTCATCAAATCAAGTGTAACCAAACTTTATCCTTGCAATCCAGCTACTAACACGCAAGATACTTTTAAAACTATACCAAAGTACCTCTAGTTCGAAACCTTCTTCGGCTCCTCGACGTCGTCCAGGAACTTCTCCGGGGCCACCCTGAACATCGAATACATGTAGATTCCGAGTACACTCGCACCCAGTGAACAACCCAGAAGGATATTATTCCGTCTGATTCGCTACAGTCGTGTTACTCGTCCGAAATTTTTCTGTTCAACAACTCGCATAAATTTCAGCTGCGTTTTGTCCAATTTGCGGTCGGGAAATTTGACGTTCGGTTCATTTGAGCTGCCCGATGATTGCCATGCTGACATATTATGACAATGTAGGTTATGAGATTAGATACAGGTTGTAGCGAATCACTGGGGCCGCATGAAAGACAACTAGAGGTGATGATTGCTTGAATTGGCAGCGAAACAAAATACGATCCTAAGGCTGTTTGTCCGGAATACACTAGGTGGCGTTAGATTCGGCGCAAAACGTATATGTATGTCTACACCAACTTATGGACTCATGAAGGCATCGGAGGAGCGCCTGTGAATCGCGACCATCCACTTAGATTTTCGTATTCATCTCACGCTCGGAGCAACCAGGTATTTGAGTTCTAATGCACTAAGTTCTAGATCACTCATCACTACATCGGACTCGCCTCTGACAGCCGAAAGTGCACAAAATTATGTGATAAGTGGCTGTTATTGTATTCACCGTGAGTGGATGCACACATGTATGACGAGAGATAGATATAGAGATACAGAGACACTCTTCACTAGGATTATACTCGTAAACCAGATTCGTTTCGTTTTAAGCGACTCGAAAATTTTCAGTACTTCGATCGATCGTACTTCTGAATATTTTTTTTTCCGGATACCACTGATATGAGCCGCGGTATGGATTTCACTCCAATTCTTTACTACCCGGCCACGTTATCCAACCGCCTCCAATCGGCCTGCCTGGCCTCCGACACGTTCACCACCCGACTGTCTCGAATGCTGGCTTGAGCTCCGACACGAAAACAAGATACCGTTACCGGTTCTTGCATTCGTATCGCCTCATGCCAGGCAATGTCATATCGGACTTGCAGTGTCTTGTTTTTCAAATTGAAAAACAAGGTACCGCTAGTCCGAATGAAAAATAATTTGGCTATTTCAAGGGCACGACAGTGTGTGCTGAAATAAGCCGTGCAGAAATTTCGAAAGGAAATTTCTGCATGTTACAACACAGGTCTTTCCACAAGGGCAAGTGCGTGGAAAGAGCTGAAGGATGGATGTAATAAGGGAAATATAATGACGTGAACAGGTGATCATGTCGGTTGTTATCCAATCCTTTTGAGAAAACCGTGAATAATGTGAACAGAACTAAAAGGGGTAATTTTTAATGAAAGGAATTATCGTGAACAACGTATACTGACTCAATAATGAAAGTATCTTTGATAGAGGAGATGGTGAACGAGGTGAACATCTCTAGATACTTTTCAATTGAAGCAGGAGTGACACCTGAAATAGGCGCAAATGGACGATCTTCCAAATAAAATTTGGAAATACATCGTGAACGGGTGAGCTCAGTGGGTCTATCACTTAGTGATGTCTTTCGCATGAAAGACGCCCACTGATCGTCCATTTTGATCGGCTAGCTGGTAGTAAGCACCGCCGATCTTCTTAATTACCTTACTAGGTAAAAACTTCCGGTCCAGCTTTGCATTGTAGTGCGCGGCTGCGTCACTTTGCCGGAAGTTGCGCCTGTAGACCACTTCGCCAGGCTGGTATGAAACCAACCTGGAACGAAGGTTATAGGCCTTTGCATTTCGAGACTGGGCCTGGGTGGTGAGGTCGCGGATGGTCTGGCGTAGAAGAGCCAGTTGGTCAGGAGGTGGCAGAGTGGTCTCGGGGTCATCCAGCAGATGAAGTTGTCGCAGCAGGTGATAGATGCGGCCATGAGTTATCATTGGTTGCCCGAAGACTGCCTGATAGGGCGAAGTTCCTATGGTTGCGTGAGGTGCTGAGCGTAGCGCGCAGGTTACTTCTGAAAGTTTACCGTCCCATTCCTTTTGAGCTGGATCAATGTACGAACGGATGGCCGCTAGTATGGAGCGGTTGAGACGTTCCGAGGCATTGGCTTGAGGGGAATACACAGCGGTGAAGGTATGTCCGATACCGAATTCCTGTAGAAAGGTCTGAAAGATAGACGACCGAAATTGTACACCATTATCTGTTACAACACTCTCCGGGACTCCAACAAGGTGAAATACCCTTTTCCTCAAGATGTCAATGACTGCTTTCGCAGTGAACTTCCGAAGCGGCTCAACGAAGGGGAATCGCGAAAGATGGTCGAGGACGATGAGAGCTCCAATGTTGCCAGACTTGGACCTAGGGTAGGGGCCGATAATGTCGATGTACAAGCGCTGGAATATGCGCTCGGGAACGGACTGCAGCGTCATTGGTGGACGAAGGGTGTGTGAAGGGGCTTTGGTGGTTTTGCATGTAAGGCATGAACCCACATAATCACGCACTTGAGCGGCCATTCGTGGCCAGAAAAACCATTGCCGTAATCGGCCGAGGGTTTTGGCCACGCCACCATGCGCACTCAAGGGTGGGTCATGAGCTCCCTTCACTAATTCTGCCGTCATTTCTGACGGCACCCACAACTTCCAGGCCAACTGGTCTTGAAGTCCGTTTCCGGTCGCATACTCGGTCCGCTTGTACACGAACCCGTCTACAACTTTTAGGTCCGGCAGTTGGTCTTGTTCTGCCTGGACTTTAGCCGCCAGCTCCGTATAGGAGGCACTTTTGAAGTGGGGCGACTCTAAGTCTAGCTCCATTGGAGTCTCCTCGCCTTCTGCCGGCATCAACGCCTCGGCAGAGAACATGCGCGACAAGGAGTCCGGCACTACGTTTTGGCTTCCCTTTCGGTGGACAATTTTGAAGTTGAAACCTTGAAGTTTCAAGGCCCACCGGGCTAATCGTCCATTAAGGTCTGGTTGGTTCATTAGCCATTTTAGGGAAGCATGGTCGGTCACGATTTCAAATTCGTGACCTTCCACGTAGGCACGGAACTTCTTGATTGCCAACACCGCTGCCAGACATTCTTGCTCAGTGACGGTGTAGTTTCGCTGAGCGGGATTCAGTTTGTGGGACATATAGGCGATGGGGGCTTCAGCTCCGTCTTCTGTGCGCTGCACCAGCACGGCACCGACTCCATGTTGACTCGCGTCACATTGGATGGAGAAGGGCTTGTTGAAATCTGGGCTGTGCAGCACTGGGGCTGAAGCAAGGCTGTGTTTCAATTGCTTGAAAGCATTTAGCCTCTCATCGGTCCACACAAACTGACTCCGCTTAGAAAGCATGTCTGTCAGTGGTGTTGACAAGGACGCATATTCCCTGACGAAGCGCCGATACCAACCGCAGATTCCTAGAAATCTTCGGAGTTGCTTCGTGGTAGAGGGAAGTGGGAAATCCATGATAGATTTCACCTTGTCAGGATCAGTCTGGATAGTGCCCCCACCAACAATGTGGCCAAGGTACTTGACGTCTCGCAAGAGGAACTTACTCTTTTCCACATTGATGGTGAGGCCAGCTTGTCTCAAATGGAAGGCGACCTGATGAAGTACCTGAAGGTGCGCGTCGAACTCGTCTGTGATCACCAACAGGTCGTCGAGGTACACAAATACCTGGTGCTTAAGTTGGGGCGGAATTACCTTATCCATTAGCCGTGACATCGTTTGGGGTGCATTACACAACCCAAACGGCATCACGACAAAATGGTAAAGGGGTCGACCGGGCACAGTGAAGGCTGTCTTCTCCTTTGACTTTTCCTCTAGAGGGATTTGCCAAAAGGCATCCTTTAAGTCAAGGCTGGAGATGAAATTTGCCTTAGGGAGTCTGCTGAGAATTCCATCGATCAGCGGCAAAGGGTAGGCATCCTTCACTGTGACCGAATTAACCTTCCGGGCATCCAGGCATAAGCGTACTTTCGAGGGCTTTACCACCAACGTTACCGGCGAAGACCATGCACTCTTCGACTCTTCGATTACGCCCAACGCTAACATCCGGTCAATTTCCTGATATAGGAGCTTTTCGACAGCTGGTGACACAGAGAAATGTCTCTGTTTTATGGGTTTCTGGTCACCAGTGTCGATGTCATGACGGATGAGCGTAGTCTTTCCCAAGCCCTCCACAACAAACGAAGGAAAGCAAGCAATCGCAGACCGAAGTCTGCGATGCTGCTCCTGTGTGAGAGGGTGGGCGCAATCGTCGAGTGCGTCGAGGCTGTTGGTGGTGTCGACCTGTGGTGGTGGCGCAAACAGGTCTGTGGCCAGGGCGAAAAGACGGACGAAGTCCACTCCCAGATAGAGATTCTGACTGAGAGTGGGTATTATCCACAGCGTCAACGTCTTGGTGAGCCCCCGGAACGTGATGTCGGCTGATACTCGGCCTACGGCTTGATGTTGTGTGCCGTCAGCTGTTTTCAACCCGAGAGAAGCTCTTTTCCAGGGAAAAGCGTTCCTCTCGAGGAATGAGCGGGCTAGATCAGCCGCCATCACGCTCACGTTGGCTCCCGTGTCGATCAAACCCGATGTAAGTTGGCCGAACAACAGAACCTGAGCGTACGGTCGAACGTCACCTGGAGGCACGTTCAACAGAGTCGCACAATCCAATTGATAACGCCAACGACGGAACTGAGCGTAAAAACGCCTCATTCTCAACGTTGAGCGTTTAGGTGTAATAGAAGGTTGTCTAATGGTGTCAATTTCGGAATTAAAAATTCGGTTTCGGACCGCCGTATATTTCCGCCATCTTAAATGATATGGCAGAAAAGCCAAAGGTGTAGGAGGCTCTGCCTGTAAGAGTGGGATCGATAAGGTGGTAGAGTCCCCACTCGCCTGAATACTAACATCATTGGTGGTTGGGCCCACGGAATTTGGAGACAGATCATCAGTCCTGTCTACCTGCTGGAACGGGGTGGAGCTTGTTTGCCCTGCGGGAGGCGTGAGATCTTGTTCCGCGCTCCCTGCGGTCCGTTTTTTGTTTGGCAGTTCACACAATTAGGTTTATATGTGTCTGCCTTTCCGCAGCCATAACAGAATATTGTTCTGGGCTCCAAACAATCGTCGAAACGGTGTCCCACTTGCTTGCAGTTCCAGCAAGTAGGCAGGACCGTGACCGCCTCCACTCCAGGTTCATCCGGGGAATCCTCATATTGGTCCAGCGGGTATTCCTCACGTAGTTCTTCTGTAGCATGTCTCCATTGGGAGGATCGGCGTCGACCTCCGAGCTCCATCTCAAAGTTCTCCGCACGGATGACGGCCTGACGGAGCAGACGAACAGAGGGAAGGTGTATTTGGAGCAGACCACGACGGATTTCTGGCAACAAATTGCGTCTAAGAATGTCAGCTAAGTCCGCGTCGCCAATAGGGCGCTGTAGCCGGTCGACAATCTTGTAGACGTCCGCACTGTAATCGTCGAATGTTTCTTGAGGTCGCTGTTTCCTTCCTCGTATCTGTTCCATCAGGTCGGCATCCGTGAAGCGATCAGCGAAATGGTCGCTCAGGGCCGACTCCAAATCCCTCCAATTGAAATCACGTCTCGAATTGTAAAACCGCCAATACCAATCAGCGGCAGGTCCAATCAAAAGTAAATGCATATGCTGGCATAGAACATTAAAATTTCCGCCCAAGGTGTTCCTGGTAAGAGCTGCTACCCTGTTAATAAAGACTTCCACGGGCATGGAGGATTCACGACCCGAGAATTTTAGTCCCCACCCACCAATGATGCTTGCCACCTTATCGTGGTGGAACTGGACATTATTACCACGAGGGGTGCGAGGTGAGTAGGATCGCGGCACTGGAACAAATGATTGTGCGCGAGGGTTCAGTCTTGGCGACTCTACATTCCGAGTCCGGGACGGAAGGTTTAATTGGGCCATGCGCTCCAGCATCACACGCATGCCGTTCTGCAATTCGTTAATCTGTTGTTGAAGTCCGCTTAAATCTTGAGGCACTATAGAGCGCGCTCCTGCGGCTTCTGACGTCACATCTGAGATTGGGGACGCTTTTGATGACGGGCCAGGTGGCTGAACTAAACCTTCCGCCCCCGACTCGGCCTGTAAATCAAAGTCCCTGATTTCCACATCTTCATTGCTTCTCATGCCTCGGGTTCTTACTCCCGGCCGTTGTGTTTTGGGCCGAGCCCCTCGTGGCATAGATGCTGCAGCAATGGGGGCCTGTCTGGCTCCTAAGGGGAGACTCAGTGGTCCACGGCACAGCGGGCAATCAGTGCGGTTTCTGAGCCATTGCTCCAGGCACGATTCATGGAAAGTGTGTCCACACTTGGTGGTATACGTGTCCTGGGCGGCAGCGAATGGCTGCTGGCATATGGAGCACTGAGCCTCCACTGTGGTGCCAGACAGATCTTCACTACTGTGATGCAATGGCATGTCAAAACTGTGAAATTTGATTATAGACGAAAATTCAAAGAAAGTGCACGATACTCGTGACTAATGAAATAATTACGCTTATAACTAAGGAGTTGCTGCAAATTCAAATGCAACTCTGCGCACAACGAGTGTGACTAACTCTTCCAAAGAACCTTAACAGATAACTAGGCAAAATATGCCAAATATTCAAAAATATATAAAAGAATATATATATATATATATAAGTAGGTGCACACCATTGGTGTGACTAACTCTATCAGAGAGAAAAAAAACTTAACAGCTAAAGGGCACAAGAATGCCAAGAAGCTATAATTAATGAGGAAAAAAAAAATATATAACTTCCAAAAAGTTTGAAAGACAATTTTCTAAAGTTGTCAACTTCCAAAGTTGAATCAAGAAAAATCTAAATATAATTTCCAAGAGATGGCCTTCTTACTGGACGGAACCCGATCCGCTCTCCTCCAATTCAGGTCCGCTGGCTGGCTGGCTTTTGAATTCAAAAAACGCAAGAAATTGAAATTTTAATTATGAGATGTTAGAACGTGGAACAAATGTTTTTAATGGAAAATTGTCAAAGTGAAGTGAATGTGTGATGGTGAAAATATTTAAGATTGAATTTTGTAAGTAAAAAAATTAACTCGGGTCGGTTCCTGAAGGGTACCGCCCATTATGGGGGACTGTTTACCCACCCGAAATTCCTCGAAAAGAGAGGTGCTAGGGACCAAAAACAACTATGTTGCTGCTTGACTCAACCTCAGCAAATGGTTCAAGTCTGGCCAAGCTGCAGGGACGTGTAGGTGGCACCACGCCAACCCCACGTAATCCACTACAGCCTGAACCAAACCCAAGCCAAGAGCCGAAGCTGGATCAAGACAGCAAGGATATGAAAAATTTGGGGACAGCTTCCCAACATAAAGTGGGGCAGGGGCCCTTCGGTTGACCGGGACAGGAGCGGCGGTAAACCACCACAACCTGTTATCCGCGGCCAACCTCCAGGTTGCACCCAGAGTCAAAAAACTCAATAGGACGAACACAACGAAAAGCTGCCCAAGAGGTAAGCTAACTAGGAAATGATTTTA
Source organism: Nemotelus nigrinus (assembly GCA_947369275.1). Taxonomy (NCBI): domain Eukaryota; kingdom Metazoa; phylum Arthropoda; class Insecta; order Diptera; family Stratiomyidae; genus Nemotelus; species Nemotelus nigrinus. The sequence goes on along the minus strand of OX376372.1, from coordinate 94,503,272 downwards.
AAAGGATTGGACTGGGAAGGATGTTTGCGGCTAGTAAGGAAGAGCGAGCAATGCAGGTCTTAATTCAAGGGGTTTGTTCTCTCGAACGAAGTAAATTGAATCGCAAAGGAGGCGATTCTAAGACCTGCTAGTGAGAATGGAAATTTTGGGATTGAAGACGTAAAGTCTTGAGGGGAGTATGAGACGAAGCTCATAATCTGTTTCTCACTTTGGTGTGGGTTGCCCAAAAACAAGTTTCGGGCCCCACGTTGGGCGCCATTTTTAGCGATTATAAAGATGGGGAGTGGCCTTAGCACAACTTAGAACCAGACCGAAGTCCAGAACCAAGAGTGCTAAGGTCAGAAAGTGGAAATGGCTCATGCCATTCAAGAGGCAAAACAAAAAAAAAGAATTGCCCCGAGAGCAGGGTGCCCTAGAAATGGCCGTGAAGGCCCCTCGTCCGCATTAGCGGAGCACCCTTTAACCAACCCCGACGGATGCTGGGGTGCCGCTTTGCTAGCTCGCTGCGGCTGGGGTGGGTTCATAAAAAAAATGGGGATGGTTGGCTCTCAAGAAAACGGGATGCTACGTATTATTCATCCGTCATGAATTCCGTAGCCGCAAACTGGTATATAAAAATACCCAAGGACCAAAAGGGGCATAGTTCCGTAAAGGAAACCACCCAGGCTCTGCAACATGGGCTGTCTAAGCAGACCCAGTGCTCGTGACAACGCACGGAGCCAGAAAATTAAAAATCTACAAAAGGGAAAAAGGAAAAAATGCTACCTCTCTTTACAAGGAACCCGGGTGAGGCAGACAGCCCCGGGCCCCCGATGTTAGTGGAGCCCTGACCCCGATGGTCTGGGGTCCTCCACCCTCTGATACTGGCCCCATATCAAAAATTCAAAAATCTACAAAAAAATCACGGAAACTACTAGTTGGGCCAGTATCCCTCCCTTTAAAGATGCTGAAAAAACCACGAAAATTCACAAAACTGTTTTTATCATTTATAGGCCAGCCAGGCCACGCGCGGACCCTGAAAAGCAGAAGAACTTCTCGGACTTCCGCCCACTAAGAAGACCGTATGTTAAGATTAATACAAATTCATTTTATTTCAAAAATAATTCTGAATAGTACCTTTACGATATACACAATTTAACATATCGACCATAGGCTGTGACTTATTTGCATTAATGTTATTATTATTCGCGTCAAATTCGGGTTCGGTCTATCCCAATTGTGTGAATACCGACAACAAATATTTTTAACAAAAATCATTTCAACAAGCAGAAAAAAAGACAAAGAATACCAGCTTATAAGAGCTCATTCTATATACATTAGTAGGGAGTTTCAACTACCCTTTCGAATAAAAAAAATCCTAGATCGTGTTGTTCGGCAAATCTTGCACATATTAATCAATACTTGTACCGAAATCCAATTCTCGAATACAAATGCGAAGGAGTCGTATTATTTGCAGTTAGTATGGTAGTAAGAAGTATATTAGCTTTTATTACTGCATGCTTCGTGCACTCAATTCGTTAGTATTATTTTTTTTTTTTATGTTTTAATAAATCAAAATATGCTTCGTTTAGTACGAGTCAAATACATCTTCCTTCAAATTTAGTTCACTTAGAATATTAACTTAAGTTTGAAGAGACTTCGAAAGGTTAATCGATCCGCGCACTACTGAACATCCTCATATAATGTATTCATAAAGAAATATATATTAAATTTCAGCGACTTATTGTCTCTACTTTCCATTTTATAATTGAAAACTAAATTATGCTCATGAATGATTTCCATTTTTATAATTGAAAACTAAATTATGCTCATGAATGATTTCCATTTTTATAATTGAAAACTAAATTATGCTCATGAATGCTTTCCATTTTATAATTGAAAACTAAATTATGCTAGTTTGGTAATGGATTTATCTCTACATACGCAATATCATCCTTATTTGATTGTTCCTTGTTCATCTTCTTTGTGTTTATGTGTGTCTCGAGCGCTGCTCCGTATCAAAACAGCAGCTCTGATAAATATTCTCTTCTCCTTCAAAATGTCGACACGACCAGCTTTATAGAAGCCTACTTGTAAGAATTCTAGTTGCGCAAATTCTTCACACCGAATAATTCGCTGTATTGATGATGATTACGGGAAGGCAATGTCTCTTCTTTTTTTTCCCCCACAATATATCTCTACGTCTCACGAAGTCAACTCGAGACACTCCAGGAATTTTATTTATTATTCAGCACACCCGCGAATCATTCAAATTCCAATTGTCATTATGTACATGCTAATTGCACTCGATGATGACAAGTTCATCAAATCAAGTGTAACCAAACTTTATCCTTGCAATCCAGCTACTAACACGCAAGATACTTTTAAAACTATACCAAAGTACCTCTAGTTCGAAACCTTCTTCGGCTCCTCGACGTCGTCCAGGAACTTCTCCGGGGCCACCCTGAACATCGAATACATGTAGATTCCGAGTACACTCGCACCCAGTGAACAACCCAGAAGGATATTATTCCGTCTGATTCGCTACAGTCGTGTTACTCGTCCGAAATTTTTCTGTTCAACAACTCGCATAAATTTCAGCTGCGTTTTGTCCAATTTGCGGTCGGGAAATTTGACGTTCGGTTCATTTGAGCTGCCCGATGATTGCCATGCTGACATATTATGACAATGTAGGTTATGAGATTAGATACAGGTTGTAGCGAATCACTGGGGCCGCATGAAAGACAACTAGAGGTGATGATTGCTTGAATTGGCAGCGAAACAAAATACGATCCTAAGGCTGTTTGTCCGGAATACACTAGGTGGCGTTAGATTCGGCGCAAAACGTATATGTATGTCTACACCAACTTATGGACTCATGAAGGCATCGGAGGAGCGCCTGTGAATCGCGACCATCCACTTAGATTTTCGTATTCATCTCACGCTCGGAGCAACCAGGTATTTGAGTTCTAATGCACTAAGTTCTAGATCACTCATCACTACATCGGACTCGCCTCTGACAGCCGAAAGTGCACAAAATTATGTGATAAGTGGCTGTTATTGTATTCACCGTGAGTGGATGCACACATGTATGACGAGAGATAGATATAGAGATACAGAGACACTCTTCACTAGGATTATACTCGTAAACCAGATTCGTTTCGTTTTAAGCGACTCGAAAATTTTCAGTACTTCGATCGATCGTACTTCTGAATATTTTTTTTTCCGGATACCACTGATATGAGCCGCGGTATGGATTTCACTCCAATTCTTTACTACCCGGCCACGTTATCCAACCGCCTCCAATCGGCCTGCCTGGCCTCCGACACGTTCACCACCCGACTGTCTCGAATGCTGGCTTGAGCTCCGACACGAAAACAAGATACCGTTACCGGTTCTTGCATTCGTATCGCCTCATGCCAGGCAATGTCATATCGGACTTGCAGTGTCTTGTTTTTCAAATTGAAAAACAAGGTACCGCTAGTCCGAATGAAAAATAATTTGGCTATTTCAAGGGCACGACAGTGTGTGCTGAAATAAGCCGTGCAGAAATTTCGAAAGGAAATTTCTGCATGTTACAACACAGGTCTTTCCACAAGGGCAAGTGCGTGGAAAGAGCTGAAGGATGGATGTAATAAGGGAAATATAATGACGTGAACAGGTGATCATGTCGGTTGTTATCCAATCCTTTTGAGAAAACCGTGAATAATGTGAACAGAACTAAAAGGGGTAATTTTTAATGAAAGGAATTATCGTGAACAACGTATACTGACTCAATAATGAAAGTATCTTTGATAGAGGAGATGGTGAACGAGGTGAACATCTCTAGATACTTTTCAATTGAAGCAGGAGTGACACCTGAAATAGGCGCAAATGGACGATCTTCCAAATAAAATTTGGAAATACATCGTGAACGGGTGAGCTCAGTGGGTCTATCACTTAGTGATGTCTTTCGCATGAAAGACGCCCACTGATCGTCCATTTTGATCGGCTAGCTGGTAGTAAGCACCGCCGATCTTCTTAATTACCTTACTAGGTAAAAACTTCCGGTCCAGCTTTGCATTGTAGTGCGCGGCTGCGTCACTTTGCCGGAAGTTGCGCCTGTAGACCACTTCGCCAGGCTGGTATGAAACCAACCTGGAACGAAGGTTATAGGCCTTTGCATTTCGAGACTGGGCCTGGGTGGTGAGGTCGCGGATGGTCTGGCGTAGAAGAGCCAGTTGGTCAGGAGGTGGCAGAGTGGTCTCGGGGTCATCCAGCAGATGAAGTTGTCGCAGCAGGTGATAGATGCGGCCATGAGTTATCATTGGTTGCCCGAAGACTGCCTGATAGGGCGAAGTTCCTATGGTTGCGTGAGGTGCTGAGCGTAGCGCGCAGGTTACTTCTGAAAGTTTACCGTCCCATTCCTTTTGAGCTGGATCAATGTACGAACGGATGGCCGCTAGTATGGAGCGGTTGAGACGTTCCGAGGCATTGGCTTGAGGGGAATACACAGCGGTGAAGGTATGTCCGATACCGAATTCCTGTAGAAAGGTCTGAAAGATAGACGACCGAAATTGTACACCATTATCTGTTACAACACTCTCCGGGACTCCAACAAGGTGAAATACCCTTTTCCTCAAGATGTCAATGACTGCTTTCGCAGTGAACTTCCGAAGCGGCTCAACGAAGGGGAATCGCGAAAGATGGTCGAGGACGATGAGAGCTCCAATGTTGCCAGACTTGGACCTAGGGTAGGGGCCGATAATGTCGATGTACAAGCGCTGGAATATGCGCTCGGGAACGGACTGCAGCGTCATTGGTGGACGAAGGGTGTGTGAAGGGGCTTTGGTGGTTTTGCATGTAAGGCATGAACCCACATAATCACGCACTTGAGCGGCCATTCGTGGCCAGAAAAACCATTGCCGTAATCGGCCGAGGGTTTTGGCCACGCCACCATGCGCACTCAAGGGTGGGTCATGAGCTCCCTTCACTAATTCTGCCGTCATTTCTGACGGCACCCACAACTTCCAGGCCAACTGGTCTTGAAGTCCGTTTCCGGTCGCATACTCGGTCCGCTTGTACACGAACCCGTCTACAACTTTTAGGTCCGGCAGTTGGTCTTGTTCTGCCTGGACTTTAGCCGCCAGCTCCGTATAGGAGGCACTTTTGAAGTGGGGCGACTCTAAGTCTAGCTCCATTGGAGTCTCCTCGCCTTCTGCCGGCATCAACGCCTCGGCAGAGAACATGCGCGACAAGGAGTCCGGCACTACGTTTTGGCTTCCCTTTCGGTGGACAATTTTGAAGTTGAAACCTTGAAGTTTCAAGGCCCACCGGGCTAATCGTCCATTAAGGTCTGGTTGGTTCATTAGCCATTTTAGGGAAGCATGGTCGGTCACGATTTCAAATTCGTGACCTTCCACGTAGGCACGGAACTTCTTGATTGCCAACACCGCTGCCAGACATTCTTGCTCAGTGACGGTGTAGTTTCGCTGAGCGGGATTCAGTTTGTGGGACATATAGGCGATGGGGGCTTCAGCTCCGTCTTCTGTGCGCTGCACCAGCACGGCACCGACTCCATGTTGACTCGCGTCACATTGGATGGAGAAGGGCTTGTTGAAATCTGGGCTGTGCAGCACTGGGGCTGAAGCAAGGCTGTGTTTCAATTGCTTGAAAGCATTTAGCCTCTCATCGGTCCACACAAACTGACTCCGCTTAGAAAGCATGTCTGTCAGTGGTGTTGACAAGGACGCATATTCCCTGACGAAGCGCCGATACCAACCGCAGATTCCTAGAAATCTTCGGAGTTGCTTCGTGGTAGAGGGAAGTGGGAAATCCATGATAGATTTCACCTTGTCAGGATCAGTCTGGATAGTGCCCCCACCAACAATGTGGCCAAGGTACTTGACGTCTCGCAAGAGGAACTTACTCTTTTCCACATTGATGGTGAGGCCAGCTTGTCTCAAATGGAAGGCGACCTGATGAAGTACCTGAAGGTGCGCGTCGAACTCGTCTGTGATCACCAACAGGTCGTCGAGGTACACAAATACCTGGTGCTTAAGTTGGGGCGGAATTACCTTATCCATTAGCCGTGACATCGTTTGGGGTGCATTACACAACCCAAACGGCATCACGACAAAATGGTAAAGGGGTCGACCGGGCACAGTGAAGGCTGTCTTCTCCTTTGACTTTTCCTCTAGAGGGATTTGCCAAAAGGCATCCTTTAAGTCAAGGCTGGAGATGAAATTTGCCTTAGGGAGTCTGCTGAGAATTCCATCGATCAGCGGCAAAGGGTAGGCATCCTTCACTGTGACCGAATTAACCTTCCGGGCATCCAGGCATAAGCGTACTTTCGAGGGCTTTACCACCAACGTTACCGGCGAAGACCATGCACTCTTCGACTCTTCGATTACGCCCAACGCTAACATCCGGTCAATTTCCTGATATAGGAGCTTTTCGACAGCTGGTGACACAGAGAAATGTCTCTGTTTTATGGGTTTCTGGTCACCAGTGTCGATGTCATGACGGATGAGCGTAGTCTTTCCCAAGCCCTCCACAACAAACGAAGGAAAGCAAGCAATCGCAGACCGAAGTCTGCGATGCTGCTCCTGTGTGAGAGGGTGGGCGCAATCGTCGAGTGCGTCGAGGCTGTTGGTGGTGTCGACCTGTGGTGGTGGCGCAAACAGGTCTGTGGCCAGGGCGAAAAGACGGACGAAGTCCACTCCCAGATAGAGATTCTGACTGAGAGTGGGTATTATCCACAGCGTCAACGTCTTGGTGAGCCCCCGGAACGTGATGTCGGCTGATACTCGGCCTACGGCTTGATGTTGTGTGCCGTCAGCTGTTTTCAACCCGAGAGAAGCTCTTTTCCAGGGAAAAGCGTTCCTCTCGAGGAATGAGCGGGCTAGATCAGCCGCCATCACGCTCACGTTGGCTCCCGTGTCGATCAAACCCGATGTAAGTTGGCCGAACAACAGAACCTGAGCGTACGGTCGAACGTCACCTGGAGGCACGTTCAACAGAGTCGCACAATCCAATTGATAACGCCAACGACGGAACTGAGCGTAAAAACGCCTCATTCTCAACGTTGAGCGTTTAGGTGTAATAGAAGGTTGTCTAATGGTGTCAATTTCGGAATTAAAAATTCGGTTTCGGACCGCCGTATATTTCCGCCATCTTAAATGATATGGCAGAAAAGCCAAAGGTGTAGGAGGCTCTGCCTGTAAGAGTGGGATCGATAAGGTGGTAGAGTCCCCACTCGCCTGAATACTAACATCATTGGTGGTTGGGCCCACGGAATTTGGAGACAGATCATCAGTCCTGTCTACCTGCTGGAACGGGGTGGAGCTTGTTTGCCCTGCGGGAGGCGTGAGATCTTGTTCCGCGCTCCCTGCGGTCCGTTTTTTGTTTGGCAGTTCACACAATTAGGTTTATATGTGTCTGCCTTTCCGCAGCCATAACAGAATATTGTTCTGGGCTCCAAACAATCGTCGAAACGGTGTCCCACTTGCTTGCAGTTCCAGCAAGTAGGCAGGACCGTGACCGCCTCCACTCCAGGTTCATCCGGGGAATCCTCATATTGGTCCAGCGGGTATTCCTCACGTAGTTCTTCTGTAGCATGTCTCCATTGGGAGGATCGGCGTCGACCTCCGAGCTCCATCTCAAAGTTCTCCGCACGGATGACGGCCTGACGGAGCAGACGAACAGAGGGAAGGTGTATTTGGAGCAGACCACGACGGATTTCTGGCAACAAATTGCGTCTAAGAATGTCAGCTAAGTCCGCGTCGCCAATAGGGCGCTGTAGCCGGTCGACAATCTTGTAGACGTCCGCACTGTAATCGTCGAATGTTTCTTGAGGTCGCTGTTTCCTTCCTCGTATCTGTTCCATCAGGTCGGCATCCGTGAAGCGATCAGCGAAATGGTCGCTCAGGGCCGACTCCAAATCCCTCCAATTGAAATCACGTCTCGAATTGTAAAACCGCCAATACCAATCAGCGGCAGGTCCAATCAAAAGTAAATGCATATGCTGGCATAGAACATTAAAATTTCCGCCCAAGGTGTTCCTGGTAAGAGCTGCTACCCTGTTAATAAAGACTTCCACGGGCATGGAGGATTCACGACCCGAGAATTTTAGTCCCCACCCACCAATGATGCTTGCCACCTTATCGTGGTGGAACTGGACATTATTACCACGAGGGGTGCGAGGTGAGTAGGATCGCGGCACTGGAACAAATGATTGTGCGCGAGGGTTCAGTCTTGGCGACTCTACATTCCGAGTCCGGGACGGAAGGTTTAATTGGGCCATGCGCTCCAGCATCACACGCATGCCGTTCTGCAATTCGTTAATCTGTTGTTGAAGTCCGCTTAAATCTTGAGGCACTATAGAGCGCGCTCCTGCGGCTTCTGACGTCACATCTGAGATTGGGGACGCTTTTGATGACGGGCCAGGTGGCTGAACTAAACCTTCCGCCCCCGACTCGGCCTGTAAATCAAAGTCCCTGATTTCCACATCTTCATTGCTTCTCATGCCTCGGGTTCTTACTCCCGGCCGTTGTGTTTTGGGCCGAGCCCCTCGTGGCATAGATGCTGCAGCAATGGGGGCCTGTCTGGCTCCTAAGGGGAGACTCAGTGGTCCACGGCACAGCGGGCAATCAGTGCGGTTTCTGAGCCATTGCTCCAGGCACGATTCATGGAAAGTGTGTCCACACTTGGTGGTATACGTGTCCTGGGCGGCAGCGAATGGCTGCTGGCATATGGAGCACTGAGCCTCCACTGTGGTGCCAGACAGATCTTCACTACTGTGATGCAATGGCATGTCAAAACTGTGAAATTTGATTATAGACGAAAATTCAAAGAAAGTGCACGATACTCGTGACTAATGAAATAATTACGCTTATAACTAAGGAGTTGCTGCAAATTCAAATGCAACTCTGCGCACAACGAGTGTGACTAACTCTTCCAAAGAACCTTAACAGATAACTAGGCAAAATATGCCAAATATTCAAAAATATATAAAAGAATATATATATATATATATATAAGTAGGTGCACACCATTGGTGTGACTAACTCTATCAGAGAGAAAAAAAACTTAACAGCTAAAGGGCACAAGAATGCCAAGAAGCTATAATTAATGAGGAAAAAAAAAATATATAACTTCCAAAAAGTTTGAAAGACAATTTTCTAAAGTTGTCAACTTCCAAAGTTGAATCAAGAAAAATCTAAATATAATTTCCAAGAGATGGCCTTCTTACTGGACGGAACCCGATCCGCTCTCCTCCAATTCAGGTCCGCTGGCTGGCTGGCTTTTGAATTCAAAAAACGCAAGAAATTGAAATTTTAATTATGAGATGTTAGAACGTGGAACAAATGTTTTTAATGGAAAATTGTCAAAGTGAAGTGAATGTGTGATGGTGAAAATATTTAAGATTGAATTTTGTAAGTAAAAAAATTAACTCGGGTCGGTTCCTGAAGGGTACCGCCCATTATGGGGGACTGTTTACCCACCCGAAATTCCTCGAAAAGAGAGGTGCTAGGGACCAAAAACAACTATGTTGCTGCTTGACTCAACCTCAGCAAATGGTTCAAGTCTGGCCAAGCTGCAGGGACGTGTAGGTGGCACCACGCCAACCCCACGTAATCCACTACAGCCTGAACCAAACCCAAGCCAAGAGCCGAAGCTGGATCAAGACAGCAAGGATATGAAAAATTTGGGGACAGCTTCCCAACATAAAGTGGGGCAGGGGCCCTTCGGTTGACCGGGACAGGAGCGGCGGTAAACCACCACAACCTGTTATCCGCGGCCAACCTCCAGGTTGCACCCAGAGTCAAAAAACTCAATAGGACGAACACAACGAAAAGCTGCCCAAGAGGTAAGCTAACTAGGAAATGATTTTAAAAGGATTGGACTGGGAAGGATGTTTGCGGCTAGTAAGGAAGAGCGAGCAATGCAGGTCTTAATTCAAGGGGTTTGTTCTCTCGAACGAAGTAAATTGAATCGCAAAGGAGGCGATTCTAAGACCTGCTAGTGAGAATGGAAATTTTGGGATTGAAGACGTAAAGTCTTGAGGGGAGTATGAGACGAAGCTCATAATCTGTTTCTCACTTTGGTGTGGGTTGCCCAAAAACAAGTTTCGGGCCCCACGTTGGGCGCCATTTTTAGCGATTATAAAGATGGGGAGTGGCCTTAGCACAACTTAGAACCAGACCGAAGTCCAGAACCAAGAGTGCTAAGGTCAGAAAGTGGAAATGGCTCATGCCATTCAAGAGGCAAAACAAAAAAAAAGAATTGCCCCGAGAGCAGGGTGCCCTAGAAATGGCCGTGAAGGCCCCTCGTCCGCATTAGCGGAGCACCCTTTAACCAACCCCGACGGATGCTGGGGTGCCGCTTTGCTAGCTCGCTGCGGCTGGGGTGGGTTCATAAAAAAAATGGGGATGGTTGGCTCTCAAGAAAACGGGATGCTACGTATTATTCATCCGTCATGAATTCCGTAGCCGCAAACTGGTATATAAAAATACCCAAGGACCAAAAGGGGCATAGTTCCGTAAAGGAAACCACCCAGGCTCTGCAACATGGGCTGTCTAAGCAGACCCAGTGCTCGTGACAACGCACGGAGCCAGAAAATTAAAAATCTACAAAAGGGAAAAAGGAAAAAATGCTACCTCTCTTTACAAGGAACCCGGGTGAGGCAGACAGCCCCGGGCCCCCGATGTTAGTGGAGCCCTGACCCCGATGGTCTGGGGTCCTCCACCCTCTGATACTGGCCCCATATCAAAAATTCAAAAATCTACAAAAAAATCACGGAAACTACTAGTTGGGCCAGTATCCCTCCCTTTAAAGATGCTGAAAAAACCACGAAAATTCACAAAACTGTTTTTATCATTTATAGGCCAGCCAGGCCACGCGCGGACCCTGAAAAGCAGAAGAACTTCTCGGACTTCCGCCCACTAAGAAGACCGTATGTTAAGATTAATACAAATTCATTTTATTTCAAAAATAATTCTGAATAGTACCTTTACGATATACACAATTTAACATATCGACCATAGGCTGTGACTTATTTGCATTAATGTTATTATTATTCGCGTCAAATTCGGGTTCGGTCTATCCCAATTGTGTGAATACCGACAACAAATATTTTTAACAAAAATCATTTCAACAAGCAGAAAAAAAGACAAAGAATACCAGCTTATAAGAGCTCATTCTATATACATTAGTAGGGAGTTTCAACTACCCTTTCGAATAAAAAAAATCCTAGATCGTGTTGTTCGGCAAATCTTGCACATATTAATCAATACTTGTACCGAAATCCAATTCTCGAATACAAATGCGAAGGAGTCGTATTATTTGCAGTTAGTATGGTAGTAAGAAGTATATTAGCTTTTATTACTGCATGCTTCGTGCACTCAATTCGTTAGTATTATTTTTTTTTTTTATGTTTTAATAAATCAAAATATGCTTCGTTTAGTACGAGTCAAATACATCTTCCTTCAAATTTAGTTCACTTAGAATATTAACTTAAGTTTGAAGAGACTTCGAAAGGTTAATCGATCCGCGCACTACTGAACATCCTCATATAATGTATTCATAAAGAAATATATATTAAATTTCAGCGACTTATTGTCTCTACTTTCCATTTTATAATTGAAAACTAAATTATGCTCATGAATGATTTCCATTTTTATAATTGAAAACTAAATTATGCTCATGAATGATTTCCATTTTTATAATTGAAAACTAAATTATGCTCATGAATGCTTTCCATTTTATAATTGAAAACTAAATTATGCTAGTTTGGTAATGGATTTATCTCTACATACGCAATATCATCCTTATTTGATTGTTCCTTGTTCATCTTCTTTGTGTTTATGTGTGTCTCGAGCGCTGCTCCGTATCAAAACAGCAGCTCTGATAAATATTCTCTTCTCCTTCAAAATGTCGACACGACCAGCTTTATAGAAGCCTACTTGTAAGAATTCTAGTTGCGCAAATTCTTCACACCGAATAATTCGCTGTATTGATGATGATTACGGGAAGGCAATGTCTCTTCTTTTTTTTCCCCCACAATATATCTCTACGTCTCACGAAGTCAACTCGAGACACTCCAGGAATTTTATTTATTATTCAGCACACCCGCGAATCATTCAAATTCCAATTGTCATTATGTACATGCTA
>OX376372.1:94468316-94490940 GCA_947369275.1 Nemotelus nigrinus | reverse complement strand
AAGAAATTAAGAAATTGTCTTTGAGTGACAATGTGGAAAGACATAATACACTTTTTTGTAGAATCAAATCAACCATTCTCGTTCAAAGCAACAGACATAAACTATAACACAAATGATGAAAATGTTCAGTGCTGGCAACATTTCCCAATGAAGCAGCAATAAGTTAACCTTCACAAGCTCATATTTAAATCAACTTATCCTTTGAATTTCGTTCTCATCGGAGGATTTCGTCGAAAGCTTTAGCGGTTAACGTTGTTTGAAGCTGCCATCCAGAAATGTTCAAAACTCGGAAATTTAAAAATTGGTTTCTTAGTTTTATTGCAAATGTTTTGCATATGTGTATGTAATTTGAAGCATCTGTGATGCAATAGTTACGAAAATGGCTAAAGCTCGTTACCCTGTGTCAGCAGCAAATATACACCAAATCTGCTTCACGTTAAACCAAACCCAACCAATAAATTTCGTTTCGATTGAATCACTGCGCTAGAAGTTATACGGGTGAAAAATTATTTGTTGTTAATTTTCATTGCAGGATCGTTCCCATTTGCAAATCTAATGACATAATCGCGCAGAAAAGAAATTCCAAAAAATTACAAAAATGGTCATAGCTGGCAGCCCTTTCAAGATTTGTTCGAAATTCCTATGAATATTGGCTTACAATAAAATGTATTTACTGCATAAACTTCATTTTGATATCTTGACTGCAGCGGAAGTTATAGGGAAAAAAGCTTTGTTTTGCTGAGCAAATTTGCAAGATTTTGGAGACAAAAATCACCATAGCTGGCAACCCTATTCTAATTTTCACCAAATGTTACCTTAAGTAAGATCCAAATATTGTGTGAATTTCGTTTAAATCTGATGGCTGAGTCGAAAGTTATAGGCCAAAAACCGGTTTTTTTTCTCAGTGATTTTTCAAGATGGCACCACTGCCACAGGATTGCCCGCATTTCAAAATTATTTCTATCAGACCTGGTCCTAGTTGATATCAACATTTTCTTTGAATTTCATTATGATCGGATTGTCAGTTCTCATGAACAGAACTTTCGAGTGCTTTCGACCGGATTGTCAGTTCTCATGAACAGAACTTTCGAGTGCTGAAAATAGAGGTTATTTAGTGATGGGCTACCGTTCTTGTGCAAATCGGAATTTAAAAATTTCAAATTGATATGATTGACAACGTTAAAATTTATCAATGATTTGAATTTTTTGTCAAAAATCAAAAATTTTTCAGCAGGTTCAATGATTTGAAGGATTTTTTTTCAAGAGCCTGCCGCAGCTACAGGGTTACCTGCACTTCCTTGAAAATCCATGTGTATTAAACTTTAGTCAACATCAATACGCTCTGCAAATTTGACGATGATCCAATGTTTTCGTCAGAAGTAATGACAAATCAAAATTTGAAAAAAAATCCTTGCCTACTTTTAGACACGCTGCACCCACACACAGCTCAAAATTCCAATTCTTTACCATAAGCAAGCTTAGAACATAATAAGTTCTCATTCCAATACTTTTTTGAACAAAAATTCACGCTGCTTTTAAATATAGGAGTACCTCAAAATTCACTAAAACGCTCGCCACCGCCAAAAGGTTTTGGATATCTGAATTTTAGCAAATTGTGGACCTACCTACTAAATACAACTACGTTCTCCGAAAATTTCAGCTCAATCGGATAGGCCACTCCAGAGATTATCTCCTTAATCATTTTGATGGCATATGTATATATATATAAAGAAATATGAATTTTCGCGCGAAACGAATTTAATACTACTTTTCTTCGAAAATTAGTAAAAAATTATGTTTGAGGACAATCAGATCTTAGTTCGATGCAGCGAAAATCCATCGGAATTAGTTCCAACATTGGAGAAACTGACATCACAACCAACTAGAAGAAATATTACGAAAATATACATAGAAGAAAGAGATGAGATATATGACATAATAAATAAAGAAGAATCTAAAAACAAAATTTAATCAACTACAGAATAGTATCCTAACAAATAATAAAGAGCCCCTAAAAATAATATTATACAAACCACCAAACGAATAACTGATAAAATAATACAATTCAAACTAATAAATAATTACCACACAACACCGATAGGAGGACACTTGGGTGTAAGAAAGGCATTACTTAAACTAAAACAAAAATTTATATAGAAAGATATGAACAAGATGATAAAAACATTTATTAAAACTGTGGAATTTGTACGAAAAATAACAAACAAAACATATAAAAGAAATGCAAACAATAACTGACACACCGAAAAATACATTTGAAACAATTGCTATAGACACAGTAGGACCACTTAGAATATCCAACGGTTATAGATATATCCTTACAATGCAATGCGAATTATCTAAATACGTTATTGCCTACCCAATAGAAACAAAAGACGCTAAAACCATCGCCAAAACATTAGTAGAACAATTAATATTAAAACACGGTATTTTTAAAATATTGAAATCAGACAATGGAACTGAATTCGTCAACGAGCGTATGGAAAACATTTGTAATTTATTAAAAATTCAACAAATTTTCTCAGCACCATATCATCACGAAACACTCGGCACTGTGGAGCGTAACCACAGAGTACTACACGTATATTTGCTTAATTTTGCTAATGATTATGAATGGAACAAATGGATACAGTACGATACTTTCGCGTACAATACTACCCCACATATAGACACGCAATATTCTCCATATGATCTTATCTATTTAAGATTACCCCAATTACCCGACGATATTGTAGAAGAAAACGAACCAATAAACAATTTAGACAATTTTGCTAGTGAAGTGAAAATAAGACTCAAAAATAGCATTAGTTTGGCTCGAAAATTGGTCGAGAAAGTAAAAATGAAAAGAAAAAATAGAATAGATACTCATAGTATCATAAATCCAGCAAATTTCAAAGTAAGAGATCTAGTTTTAGTCAGAAATATTAACAGAAAAAAATTACAGAGTAAATATCACGGACCATATGAAATACTAGAAAGAAATGGTGTCAATATCAATATATTAATAAATGGAAAATGTAAGAAGTACCACAACAATCTGCTAAAATTATATACACCATTAATTTAAAAACACTAGATAAACGTATTTGAACATGTACAGCAATATTATTGTAAAACAATACCAAATAAGTAACAAAATAAGTATACATGTCAAAAAATATGCGAGAAAAAATACATATAGTTATCTTAACAAATGAAATGTGTTCAAATCATCAAAAACAAAAAAAAACAGGTACTCATAATTATATCTAAGTAAGAATTATGATGAATTAAATAACAAAAAAACATAAAACAAAAAAAAATATATATATATATATATATATATATATATTGTAAGCTATCCTAATTGAGTCACAAGTTTTTAATATAAAGAACGTAATGGAAATTATTTAATCAAAATTGTACGAAAATTGTAAAAATGCATGGATTTGAATTTAAAAAACTCTAGCGCACCTGAACCGCTAGAAAACTAATTTTCGAAGAAATTGTCTTTGAGTGACAAAAAAATGTGGAAAGACGTAATACACTTTTTTGTAGAATTATATCAACCATTCCTTGTTCAAAGCAACAGAACTCAACTATAACACAAATGATGAAAATGTTCACTGCTGGCATCATTTTCCCAACGAAGCAGGAATAAGTTTACCGTCACAAGCTCATACATAAATAAACTTATCCTTTGAATTTCGTTATCATCGGAGGATTTCGTCGAAAGCTTTAGCGGTTAACGTTGCTTGAGGCTGCCATCCAAAAAATGTTCAAAACTCGGAAAATTGAAAAATTGGTTTCTTAGTTTTATTGCAAATGTTTTGCATATGAGAATGTAATTTGAAGCATATGTTGATGCAATAGTTACGAAAATGGCTTAAGCTGGTTACCCTGTGTCAGCAGCAAAGCAAAATATATACCAAATCTGCTTCACGTAAAACTAAACCCAACCAATAAATTTCGTTTCGATTGAATCACTGTGCTAGAAGTTATACGGGTGAAAAAATTTTTAGGGTAACCACCCTCAAAACTTTTGAAATTTTTAAAGCGTTATTATTTAAATTTAATTTTCATTGCAGGATTGTTCCCATTTGCAAATCTAATGACATAATCGCGCAGTAAAGATATTCCAAAAAATTACAAAAATGGTCATAGCTGGCAGCCCTTTCACGAATTTTGTACGAAATTCCAATAACATTTGGCTCACATCGAAATCTATTTACTGCAGAAACTTCATTTTGATATCACGACTGCACCGGAAGTTATAGGGAAAAAAGCTTTATTTTGCTGAGCAAATTTGCAAGATTTAGGAGACAAAAATCACCATAGCTGGCTACCCTATTCTAATTTTTCAGCCAAATTTTCACTTAATGTTATCTTAAGTAAGATCCAAATATTGTGTGAATTTCGTTTAAATTTGATGGCTGAATCGGAAGTTATGGCCCAAAAAGCTGTTTTTTTTCTCAGTGATTTTTCAAGATGACACCACTGCCACAGGATTGCCCGCATTTCAAAATCATTTCCCTTAATTTCCCAAAATCATTTCTCGTAAACAGAACTTTCGAGTGCTGAAAATAGAGCTAATTTAGTGATGGGTTGCCGTTCTTGTACAAATCGGAATTTTGAAACTTTTAAATTGATATGATGCACAAACGTTAAAATTTATCAATGGTTTGAATTTTTTGGCAAAAATTAAAAAATTTTTAGGAGGTTCAATGATTTGAAGGATTTTTTTCAAGAGCCTGCCGCAGCTACAGGGTTACCCGCACTACCTTGGAAATCCTTGTATATTAAACTTTAGTCAACATCAACACGCTCTGTAAATTTCACAATGATCCAATGTTTTCGTCAGAAGGAATAACAAACCAAAATTTGAAAAAAAAATTCTTACCTACTTTTAGGCACGCTGCACCCACACACGGCTCAAAATTTCCAATTCTTTACCATAAGCAAGCTTAGAACATAATAAGTTTTCATTCTCAATACTTTTTCTGAACAAAAATTCACGCTTCTTTTAAATATAGGTGTACCTCAAAATTCACTAAAATGCTCGCCACCGCCAAAAAGTTTTAGCAAGTCGTGGACCTACCTACTAAATACATCTACGTTCTCCGAAAGTTTCAGCTTAATCGGATTGGCCAATCCAGAGATTATCTCCCTTAATCATTTTGATCATATATATATATATATATATATATATATATATATATATATATATATATATATATATATATATATTTATATATATATATATATATATATATATATATATATATATATATATATATATACATATATATATATTTATATATATATATATATATATATATATATATATATATATATATATATATATATATATATTTATATATATATATATATATTTATATATATATATATATATATATATATATATATATATATATATATATATATATATATATATATATATATATATATATAAAGAAATCTGAATTTTCGGCGAAACGAGTTTAATACTACTTTTCTTCGAAAATTAGTAAAAAAATTTTTTGTTTCCCACACAAAAAAAAATTGTTTTCTTCCCAAAGGAAGAGGGTGTTGTGCACGATTGTTAACATTGTTGACAAAAACATCTTCGTTTTTTTCCATTAATTCGAACATATCTCAGCTGACGCTAGTAGGGGCGGTTGAATTCGCTACGCAGCAGCTGAGATTGTTCTGAGACGAGAAGTTTTACATAAAAATTTCGTGCAAGGAAATTCTACTTCACATCCAAAATATTTTTTTTTTTTTAATATTGCCAGGCGTTGTAGTAGCCACTATTGGTAGTTATTGCACATCGAGCAAATACACTCAAGCTGCCCATAGCGTACAATTTCACTAAGTTCTTTTGGGGCTGGTGTATGTAATTCGTAATGAATTATTAAAATTTGTTACTGAATCATCTACTATACTAAATGATGACCCAGTATATATTTATGCTACATACTTTGTTTGATTAATTGTAATATTAATAAGAGGGAGTTGTTCCGAGGCTAGTTCCAAAAAAAATCTTGGCTGTTGTTGTATACTTCCCCTCCCGGAATTTCACTCTCTTGATTTTTTGAATTTTGATTTTCGCTATTATAAGCATTTGCCCTAGTTCTGCATTTCTCATTAGTTTGGACACTATCTACTTCCATTGGTGTTTTTTTTCACTCTATTGGATCTACCAGTAAATCGCAATTGACTTGAGTGATTGTAGTTAGGATTTTGCGTTTTAGGGTCACCTACATGTTGCTACTAACTTGATTGTAATTGTTGTTGTATCTTTAACTATGTCGTCCTGAGTCTTTGCTATCTTGTGTATTTTGTGTCTGCCGTTTAGTTTGTACTGTCTTATTGTTGTCATGTTTTGTTTGGTATTTGCCGTTTGCGTGCTCCTTAATAATTTTGGGTTCAGCGAAACTATAATTTCGTTGTTTTCGGAACTGAATTCTAATGCATTCATCCTCGTACCTTCTCTTTTTCATAATATTTAAGATAACGTCTAAGTTATGTTCTTCGTAAATTTGGTCTAAGAGTACGCCTTAGCTCATTTCTTTTATTGTATTAGCTAATAGAGAGTTCACATTACTTAAATCTATGAATGCATTTTCTTTATAATAAATTGTTAGTTGGTATGCCTTACATCTAATTTTCTGTACTTCAGTTATCAATTCACTTACATTATTTGCTCTTAAGCTGTAAATTCTTCTTTAAATTTGAGCCGGTTCCGTGTCTGGACGATATTGAAGTTTCAACTGCTCCTTTGTCCTATTCCAGTTGTCTGGTTCTGTAAATTAATGATCACGTTCTTCGCTTCGCCCCGAATTTTTTCGCAGAATATCGCTCGGGTTACGGCATTTCTGCTTTCTTCGTCATTTATTTGACTCAAGAAAAATTCTACGTTGCTGATGAAACTATTAATTTGAACTTCACCTTGTCCTATAAATGTGGACATATATCTGGCTTCCTTCAACAATCTTTCCCTCTGAGTCCTGTATTCTTGCTGCAGATTAACTCGCTGCAATGCCAAAGCTAGTTCTTGAACTTGAAGTTCTCGCTGTTGAAGCGCCTCTTGTAACTGAATTACTTGTACCTTTATTTCTAAGCTTCTCCTTAAATTAAATTGGACATTTCTTTTCTTTTTTCTGTTCGCTGGGTCCACTTTTAACTGCTATTATTGTTATTTAGCTGTAAGTTCACTTTTAGCTGTTATTTTCTCTCACTTGATTATTTTTTGTTTATTGACCAGATTGCTCTTACCAGCCTCAGCTAAGCGTTTATTTATTTATTTATTTATTTTATTTTATTTACTAACCAAACAATGTACAAGTTACATAAACAGTAAAAAAAAAGCAAAATAGGAAATCACAATGAGTACGTAAAAATAAAACGAAAGATTATAACAAAAACAAAATATATATACAATAATATAATAAATAACAAATAAATAAAACATTGACATATAGCTTAAGATAAGGGGTTGCGGATGGCTTGGAAAAGGGAAGATTTGAAGGATAATTTAGAGACTGTTGGAGAATACAGATTACTTATGCTATTGAATATCCTGCAGCATCTATTTATAGGCTCATTAGCCGCGTAAGTAGTGGAGTATGGATATTCCTTAAGTAAATGAGAGGACCTGGTGTTTCTTACAGGGTTATTCAACACCATTTTTCTATTCAGGAATTCAACCTTGATGACGCCTCTAATGACGTCGAATGTGAAGCAAGCCGAAATCATCTTTCTTCTAGATGATAGTGTTAACAGGTTTAGGTGATCCAGTCGAAACTCATAAGGAGGAAGATTATTAAAATCGTAAGGGTTGTATAGTTCCCTCAATGCGAAAAGTAAGAATTGCTTTTGTATGGACTCGAGTCTGTTACTGTGGATTTTAAAAGCTGGATTCCAGCAAATGGAAGCATATTCAAAAATGGGGCGTACAAGTGAAATGTATAAAGATCTTGTGACCCATATGTTACGAAATTCCTTCGCACGACGTTTGATGAAGCCTAACTGTTTGTTTGCACGGGAAAGTATTTTATCATAATGCAAGGTGAAGCGGAGACGCTCATCCAATATAACACCAAGGTCAACAACGTTCTCGACTCAAGCTAACAAATTATTCCCCAGGAGGTACGTGTTATTTGAGACAGTGCATTTTCGGGAGAAACTTATAACTTGGCACTTAGCAATGTTGAGAGAGAGCTTGTTTTCATTGCACCAATGATCAAGTGAATCAAGTTTGGATTGAAGAAAAAGTGCATCGGATTTAGATTTAATGATATGATAGACTTTGAGATCGTCGGCATAAAGTAGATGAGTTACATTTGCTAGGACGTCAGATAGGTCAGAAATAAATATATTTAAAAGAATTGGTCCAAAATGGCTACCTTGTGGTACACCAGAGGTAGGAGAAATATTTTTCGATAAAAGTCCTTGAAATTTTACCAACTGAGTTCGATTTCGAATGTATAATGTCAGCCAGTTAAGCAAAAGTCCACCAAGTCCAAATTTCAGTAGCTTTAGAATGAAGGTAGGGTGGTCAACTCTGTCAAAAGCTTTGCTAAAGTCTATATAGACTGCGTCAATTTGGTATCTTTTCTCCATTTTATACAGGACGTCTGAGAGTAGGACTGTCAAATTTGTGGTAGTTGATCGACCTTTCCTAAAACCATGTTGCTGCTTGTTCAGACGAGAGTCAACGAGTGGAGAAAGTTTATCGTACACAATCTTTTCAAAAAGTTTCGGAATAGAAGATAAGATGGCAATACCTCTATAATTTTCGAAAGTTTCCAACAGGATGGGAAAACTCCAGACGAAAGTGATCTGTTGAAAAAAATATGAAAGGGAGTTATAAGCTGCTCTACACATTTGCGCAGGAAAGTTGGAGGAAGAAGATCTGGCCCTGGACCTTTGTTGCAGTCGAGTTCCGAAATAGCTTAACGTATTTCGTCACGTCTAATTTCTATGTCGCTGATAAACGCTGTAGGCGCAGAATGAGAGAAAAAGAGATGTGAGTTTGATGAGTCAGGTGCAATAAAAATATTCTGGAAACTATCTGCAAATAAATTACAGATCTCATTGGGAGAGGAAGAACTAATATCATTAAAGAACATCGACGATGGATAACCCGTGGTTTTTCGCTTCACATTTACAAAATCATAAAATTTTTTAGGGTCGTGGATTATATTTTCACCTGTTGTCTTAATGTAATTGTCATGAGCCTCGTGAGACTTTGCCAAAAATTGGTTAGCGGCTTCATTATATTCATCCTGAATAGCAGATCTAACGTCGATATTGTTTTTAATCTTACGATTTCGCAAATGCTTAAGGTCCTTATCAAGCCATGGCTCAGATTACTTTTTCTTTTTTCTTATCTTATCTTTCAACGGCGTCAAATATTTTGTTATAAAAAGTGGAAATGGCTTCTTCAAGATCTAACGTTGAAAGAGTATTCGTACAATCTATAGAGTCAAGGTGATGATGAATGCTTTCATAATTATTGTACGATCTTAAGTAAATAGAATCAGAAGTGGGAAGTTCAACTGATAGTGCAGTGTGGTGTAAACTATTTGTAAAAAGATGCTCTGCGTCATCAGTTGGACTAACCACTACTTTGTCATAGGCGTTTGTAAATACAAGATCCAACCAATGACCGTTTTGGTTGGAAGTTGGGGAGACTTGCTGCAAATCGTTGCCATAAAATGTACTCGCAAGGCTGAAGTCATTGGAATCTGAGAGATTAACAGGGAGAAGAAATGCGTCGTTTTCATCGGGGATAAAACATAAGTTGGGTCGATTGAAATCCCCTAGGAATATTATTTTGTCTTTTTCCTTCAGAGACGTTGTAATGGAAGATATTAATTCACAGAAATGGTTGTAAACTGATTCGTCCGATCTGGGTGGGATATAGGCCAAACTAATGTCAAGGAAATTTTTATTCAAAGAAACACGAATAACAATGTGTTGGAACGATACATTGGGGGTGATGTCAATCATCTCACTTGGAATAGTGTTGCTAACCGCAAGCAAAACCCCACCGCCTCGCGATTGACTTGTGGCACAATAGTCGCGATCATTTCTGTAAATTGTCCAACTGCTATCAAGAATCTCTTCATTCTTATGGGAATCATTTAGCCAAGTTTCTATGAAGTCGCGTAAATTAAAGTGGCACGATTTTGCGTCAAGATAAAATTTACTTAATTTGCCTCTCATACCACTACAATTGTGATAAAAGAGTCTAAGTCCATTTAAAGAAGCGGTTATGTTAGGACAAATGTCTAACAGAGTTGACTGCTTTTCGACGAGAAGCAGTTGTCATTAAATGGTCAAGGGTGGAAGTATTCGTAGTTGCCTCGGTAGAGGCGACATAAGTACCCAGGTGGGTAGAGGATAAAGAGGAGCTTGTCCAAATCTGCAGAATAAATCGAATTATAGATTAGACAAAAAAATAATAAAAATAAAAATATAAAAAATTGTACATATATAAAAATATATAAGAAAAAGATAAAAAAATAACATAAAAACTAAGAAAATTAATAAAATTCAGAATGGAATGATAATACAAACAAAAGAATAAAAAGCTAATCGACCGACTAAGAAGCAAACAAATTGAGTTAGTTAGGACATATTCCAAGTATAAGAAAGAACGTTATTTTCTAAGGTATTTTTAAAAACTAATAACGTTCGATCCAGAGGACCAAGGTTAAAGCTATTGCGCTGAAGAGGCAAACGCAAAAGGGGGGAAAAAATAGGTGTCGGTACGGGCGAACGTAACATTAAAGTTAAATAATATTCTACTAGAACGGCTCCATTCTCTAACAGAAGGTTGAATGATGAGTTCAACCAATATATTGCCGTTAAAAAGTTTAAAAAGAAGGCACTCGTCAAGGAACACTCTACGTGACTCAAAAGAAGGAATTTGAAGAATCGAGAGTCGCATACTGTAATCACAATACGGAATACTGTACTTAAAGAACAAGGAACGGGTGAATCGGCGTTGCACAGATTCAACCGCATCGATTAAGAATCCCTAATGTAGACAACAAATTTGGCAGCAGTATTCAAGAACACTACAGACAAAGGAAAAAAACAGATAAAGAGATGTAGAAAGATTAACAAAACGTTTAGAGGACCTGATGATAAAGCCTGAAAGACGAAAAGCCTTGGCAGTGATGTGTGGAAAATGAAGATCGAACTTCAATTTGGAATCAAAAATCACGCCAAGGTCCTTGATACTAGAAACAACATTGAAAGGAGAGCCAAGGACACAGTAGGAGAAAAGCAAAGGGTATGTTTTGTGGGTGAAAGACATTTGATGACACTTTGCAACATTCAAAGTGAGAGAATTAGCAGTGCACCAGTAAGCCAAAGCATGTAAATCGCTCTGCAATATGATACAGCCACTAAACGATTCAATCACTCTGAAAATTTGAAGATCATCAGCGTACAAAAGGCAGGGTGAATTAAAAAGGGAAGGAAGATTGTTAATAAACAAAAGGATTAATAAAGAATGAATCCTTACAAAACTCCTGAGGTAGTGAAAAAGGATGCGGAAGAGCAAAAGTTAATAGTGACAACACAAGAGCGATCACAAACGTAGGAGCCGAACCAGCAAAAAAGGGCAGCGGTTCACAACTTCGAAGACCTTGGCAAAGTCGGTATAGAAGACATCTACTTGCATTTGCTGGTCGATAGCGGAAGCAATGGTGTTTGTCAAAGACAATAGGTTTTGAACCTTTGACTTACCTTTGGTGCCATGCTGTTCACTGGCTAGCAGGGGCTGGACGAAAGGGTATACTCTATTGTAAACCACTCTTTCGAGGAGCTTACTGAAACATGGCAAAAGAGATATGGGACGGTAATTACAGATGGAAGATATATCACCAGCTTTATGGATGGGAAATATATAGGCAGATTTCTGAAGGGATGGAAAGATTCCGGTTGAGATGCTGAGGTTAAAAATTATTGACAGAATACCGTCAGAACCAAAGCTAGTGCTTGCGTCAAGAGACAACATTAACGATTCGACTTCTAAGGGATTAGTAAAAAAAAGCAGAAAGGGTACAATCAGGTACGGGAAAAATGGTTAAAGACGAAGAGTTACTATGATGGGAGGGGAAAGAAGAGAAAATTGAGCAAAGAGCTCACAAGAATCTTGAGGTGAGGACGCAGACTTATCATGAAGATACATAAAAGAAAGAATGGCGGAGGAAGTTTTAAGGGATTTGATATAGGACTAAGAAAGCTTAGGATTTTCAGAAGTAATATAAGTTTCGACATACTCAGGGTAAACACGCATTGCATCATTGGCTGTCCTTTTAGAAGTGGCTCGTAAACTTATAAACTTCAAATGGTCATCAAGTGAGCAAGTCCTTTTGAATTTGCTACGCGCTGCATCTTTGGCTCTTATGCAATGGTAAACCACGGAGGGTTGGTACTTGTTTCACAGCGAAAGGAAGGAATGTAGCAGGAGATTAAGTTGGACAAGCAGGAGATTAAGTTCTAAAATTTGTATTGAGGAGGGAATAAATTTTTTTAAAATCATCCACACTTAGCCCTCCAAAAAAATTATACCAGTTAATACCATTTATTTCATTGGACAGAGTGGAATAGTTTGCTTTTTTAAAGTTGGAACGAAGAGTAGAGGCAGATTTGTTTTTAGACGTTCGGGATAAGGTTAATTCCATAAAAAGACGAGGATGGTCAGGATCGGGGGCACATACGAAGATAGAGAAGTACTCAAGCAAAAGGAAGAAGGGTGCAGGTTAGTGAGAACAAGATCGAGAATCTTGTTGTCAGTTTTATGAACTTGTTGAATTGGGAAAGTGAGCAAAGGGACATAAAAAAAGAAGTTGCGAGAGAAATATTGTTTGAAGATAAAAAAAAAAGAGAAAGTATCATCCCAATTCAACGATGGCATATTAAAGTCACTACATAGCAAGCAGTAAGGAAGCAGAAGGGAAGCAGCCATTAAAGTAGGAAAAAATTTCCGCAAAGAAACGTTCATATACCAGAATGGGGCTACTACAAGGAATGTAGATTGAGGAAACAATCAAAACTGAGGAAGGTGAAGGAGAAATACGGACAATCACACATTCAACCGGGGCGAAAAGAATGAAGTCACTGCAGAGCGTTCCATTCAGAGATTTTTGTACACCAATTGAAACACCACCTCCTAATGAAAGATTACTCACAGATCGATTACGATCCCTGCGAAAAAATGTCATTGCTAAATATATCCCCAGACAACCAGGTCTCTGCTAAGCAATAACATCAGACGCGATTACAGAAGAGATATTAACATAATTAACCTTGGTCCGCAGACCACGAACGTTCTGGTAAAATATCGATTCATGTTCTGTTTTTGTTCGAAGGTCTGGAACAAAAATTTCTGGCGGGAGTCCTGACGAATTCCTTAACAATAACTCCAGTTGGTCAGAAGTTCTTCTTCAGAAGATCGATTACATCAGCATTGATGGTAATGCAAAAAGAATATATTTGCTAGTCTTTCAGATTGTCCCATGTAAGCTTTCGACACAGCAGCTAGCGAGGATTAAAGCCGAGTTTAGCTCGTACATACTCAGCAACTTGTTAAACAGGGGTTCTGTAAGCGAACCGAGAAACAAATACCTTAAGTGGAGGTACAATCACTTTCAGTTGGGGATGCTACAAACAGTATCCATGGCAGCCGGAGAATTATCAGAGGTACCAATCATCCCGTAGGTCAATTGTTCCTAGTTTGATGCAACTGACCGTTGAGGCGGGTTCATCGAGATCAATGATGAATCTTCGGGAGCTATATACGTTTTACCAGCAAAAATGTCACGTTGTGGGACTGGTGACGCATTTTTTCGTGGAGCTGGAGGATTGAACAATGGATTAGTTTGCACCTGGGAGCTCGGAGAATTTATTTGGCGATGATCCTCAGGAGGTACCGATTCCGCCGATGCAATAACAGGGCGAGCTTGAGCGTTAGGCTGCAGCAGCTGGGCCCAAGTTGATTGAAGTTGCTTTTGGCTGCAAGTGCAAATTCCAGCTGGTAGAGGAATTTCAAGAGAAACAGGTGAAGCAGGAGGTAAAATCGTAGTCGCATCACGGCTGGTCAGCGCGTCCTGCGAAGTAGATTTAGATGGACGCCAAAAAGCTCCTTAAAGTTAACGCAACTTTAAGGAGCTTTTTGGTCTCCTTTCGAGAATCATCAAGCTGCTTATTCAGAACGTTGAAGGAAGCCGCGAGCGCAGCAGAGTTTCGCAGATTTGCCCTGAGTCTCTCAACGTAGGTTGAAATGGAGAACTTCCGGCATTTATCGCAGTAGTAATGGATGCCGGAGTCCGGAGCAAAATTAAACACGGTTGGCAGGTTGCACAGTGTAGTTCAAATTTTGTAGTGACCTATTAGGCTTATCGGTTTTTGGACTCGGTCACTTTGGTTGTTTATTCTTAATTTCCGTCGCGAAATTCCCAATTATGGAAGATATTGTTTTATTATATTTTTACATTGTTTTTTCAAAGAAATTTTTTTACTCAATCAAGAACTATCTTTTAATTTAAACCATTTTTTTCCTTTTGAAGCTAGATTTATTTTGATTTTGACATATATCGATATTTCGAGGGTAATCTGCCCTCTTCTTCAGTGTCTATTGGTCTAATCTTAAAAAAACTTAGGTATCTTATTTAAGGTGCTTGCTTTTAAAGTATTTACTAATACTAATTACCTGCCAATTACCCGCTAATTATCTATGAATTATAAACTTAAGTACATTTTTCTATCTATATTAATTACATTATCATCATAAAGTATCTGTTTAAATTAACCTGAACAATGGTGATACTCAGTTTCCTTGGTCTGTATTTAGTCGCCTATCCATCGGGGTTTTCCATATGTTCAGGCTTTTGTATGCATCCAGTTTTCGTACCTGCTGTACTTCCTTAATCATCTCCACGTTGTCCCACGTTATGCTATGCTCCTCCTCCAGGTTGTGTTTGTGTGCAGGTATATTTGTAGTAGGTGTTTTCTTACGTTTTTCGCGTCTGCTTGTTTGTTTGGTCTAGGATGATTTGTACGTCGTGGGAATTTGGAATATACATGGCTCGTGTACCCTTCATCCACTTGCCCAAATCTAACCCAACCTAACTGAGTGTCTTGAACTATTGGTCCAGCCACTAATTGTTTGAACCGTCCAACCACAATTTTAGACACTATATCTGCACTTAACAGGATGTCAATCCGTCTAGGGCAATCAAAAAATGGGTCAGACAAATTAAGCTGTTTTAATTCATTCCAATCTTATTTGTCAACCTATCCAAAATAAATGAATTGAATTCTAAGATCTTAATTTCTGAAATCGTGATTTGAAGCTTTTTTCACCCTTGACTTTATGGTCACTTGAGTGTCCTATACCCGACACTATGACAATTGTTGACTTTCTTTTTATTTCCAGCTTTTGAGCTGCTGCCTCAGTAATCAAGCTAGCTTGTGATCTTTGGTCTAACAGCGCACGCTATTGGATAGAACCAATCTGCAAAATCAACGTGACCATAGCAGTGGCTAGTAAAACTTTGTGAATAATTTGGTTGCTGATTCAAGTTATTTCCGTTTTCCGACCGATCTCTATGCAAGATAGTATTGTGGGCTTTTCCGCAACGTGCACACTTGAATTTGCTGAGGAAATTGCGGACAAAGTGTCCCAATTTTAAACAATTCAAACAAAGTTCATTTTTATTACTAATTCAAATTTACTTGCGTGTGACGCCTGCCGAAATTGATCGCAAGCTGCCAATTTATGTGGTGACTTACACTGAATACAAAGGATGGGTGTTTGAGTTTCCAACGAATGAACAGTTCAAATTTGTGCAATATTCTTCACAAACTTTGCCTTCCAAAACTCTGACGCTTCGAGCGCCCGAAAACGTTGATGCAATAATTTCTCTTATTCTTCAAAAGTTGGCAGATCTTTCCTTAACGCCTGTCCTTACTCCCACAATTATCGTGTTACTTGCGGCAATCTTTGAGCTGTCAAGTAAACTATAATTGCCTCTACTAAGCTACCTTACTTCATATTTTCTAGAGATTGTACACATTCTTCTGTACAATTTAATAGTGATTTTTACTCTAAAATTGATTCTGAATCACCTTTTATGTTAAACAAAGCCTTAAATTTCGCGTTGAGCAGCACACGTGGATTGTCGAAGGGATCAATTGACAATTTTCAAGCTAAATCGTAATTGGTTTCAGATACAGCTACACGCTGCAAAAGGTTTCCGGCTTCTCCAGAAATCTCCCTTGAATGTAGGAAGAGTGATTCGTGGCAGTCTTAGCTCTGGTTCATCAACCTTGACCTCAAACTTGCCATCAAGCTCTTGAAGATTCGATCCAAGAGCTCCCTGTAGCAAATCTTCTAATTCAGATTTGAGATTTAAGTGGTTAGTAATAAATTGATCGTAATCTTGAGCGAAATATGGTAAATTTAACTACTTTTCTTCACTTGATTGCTCGGTAACTTTCTTATGATTACAAACAAAGTTACTGTATAGTGTCAGCAGGCTTCTTATGATTACAAACAAATTTACTGTATAGTGTCAGCAGGCTTGATAACAAGTTTTGCAGATACGATATAGTTTTTCTTGACTTGGAGTCCTTACAAAAGTTGGCATTTATTTTGTCCAACTGATTCCGAAGCAGCCTTTGCTGCAAAATCAAATTTAAATTAACAAGAGCCATTTGACAAGCTCAGAAATCGATCTGTTTCTCAACGTTTGCCTTGAACGAACTTAAATGAATTTTGATAGTGATCGAATTCACTGTTTACGGGCAAATTGTTATTTGCTCTAAATTATAGCTATGTGCGATATGAACACTCAATTGACAAACAGTTAACCAACTGTTCTACTACCTATAACGCGAATGATATTACCGTATATTCTACCTTAAATAACGGTTTCAACCACAATACATGACGCGAATTTGTAAATTTTTCGGCACTTTTGAATTCACTTCATTTCTTGTGTCACCCGTATTTCGTTAAATTCATATTCATTTGAAATATAATTGAAATATTCAAATGATGAATTACAATTTACATACATAAATAACATGCAAATAAGGCAAATTAGCATGTGGACTTGCCCAACTTCCAAGAGCGATGAAAATTCGATGCTAATCCAGCTAACGACAACGCAGAGATCGAAAAATTAGATGTTAATCTAGTTCTATCAATAAATCCAAAGATAAGAACTTGACGTCAATCCAGCTCCGACAATGTATCCGCCAATAAATCCGAAAATAAGAATTTGACGTCACTTCAGCTCCATCAATATTTCCGCCAATAAATCCGAAGATACACTTGATGTTAATCCAAGAAAAAAACTTGATATGAATCCCACTCCATCAATAGATCCGTCCATAAATCGGAAAATCATATATTTGATGTTAATAAGCTCCATCAATAGATCCGGAAATACATCTGAAAATCAGGACATCCGGCAATAGATCCGGTTCGAAGGACCATGTTTTAATTCAACTTTTCAAAACTCCAATTTCTAGATAAAATTTTCAAATTGTTCACAATACTAAAAAAACTCTAGCGCACCTGAACCGCTAGAAACACTAATGTTCGAAGAACAGCAGAAGAATCGTGCAGGTTTTGAGTGCATATTCCACCACATGTGCTGCTTATTACGGCCAAACTGTTTCAAATGCCACGTTTAACTTTCGTCTTAAGAATGCATTATAGCTCATATGGTGGAAGGTTTCAGATATTACCACTGGCATGAATTTCAACGTTTATGAGAGCAAAACACGGGTTTTTATATTCGTTAATCGGGTAATTATATTCGTTATCAGTTGCTTATTTCACATAATTTTGAAAACAGCATCTCATATAACATCAATGAAGAAAATGCTCAGTGCCTGCAGCACTGTAACTGAAGTTGGTGTTTGGGGCAGCGATCCGAAAAATTTGCAGAACTTTGCGAATTGTAACATCGGTTATTTATTTTCATTGTAAATGTTTCCGGTATGAATACTAACTGTAAGCATTTATTGATACAAAAGTAGCACAACCGACTCGTGCTGGCCAGTATCAAAGCCAAGAATATATCAAATCTGCTTCACGTTGTTTAATTACATTCGAAGTTATAGGAGTATAAAGAAATTTAGGGTTACCTGCAGCGAGTTTTTTCAAATGATCGAAAGCTTAATATTTGCTGTTTATTGTCACTACAATATCATTACCATTTGAAATTTCTACGATAAAACCGCTTAATAAAGATATTGCAATTAAACACAAAACCAACAATACCTGGCAACCCTATCGTGGCTTTTCAACCAAATTTGGCCTGAATAATGTTTATGACAGGTTTCATTAATTGTATGAAATTCGTATTGATTTCATGACTGCACTGGAAGTTATAGGGCAAAAAGTTTTATTTTCCTGAGCGAATTTTCAAAACCAAAGACACAAAAATTACCATAGCTGGCAGCACCAGTCGAATTTTTCAACCAAATTTTCATTTAACAGAGTTTAGAGTAAGGTTCAGCTACTGTGTCAATTTCATGAAAATCTGGTAACTTATTCACATTTCATAGGGCAAAAAGCAGTTTTTTTTCTTTGTAATTTTTCAAGATGGCACCACTGGTACAGACTTGCCCACAATTCAAAATCGCTTCTACCAGATCTGGTCTTACTTAAGTCCAATGCATTCTTGAAATTTCAGCTGTATCTGATTATTGATTCGTGAGTTTCCGTGAACAGAAGTTTTTGATGCTAAAAATATATGTTAACTGGGAGAGGGTTACCGTTCTTGTCCGACATGAAATTTCCAAAGTTTTATTTTGAACGTGTAGATAAAACATAAGATATACAGATTGGTTTTATTGTAAGAAACGGACATTTTTAGGAGATTCGATGGTTTGAATATTTTTACTTCCAAATTTTAATTTTTTCAAATTTAATACACCAAAATTATCATAGCTGGCAGCTCCAACCGAATTTTTCAACCAAATTTGTACCAAACGTGGCTTGAAGTAAGGACCAGCAATTGTGTGAGTTTCGTCAAAATCGAACGATTCAATCAGAATCTATAGGGCTAAAAGCAGTTATCTTTTTTAGTGATTTTTCAAGATGGCACCACAGGCACAGAATCGCCCGCATTTCAAAATCACTTCTATCAGACCTGGTCCTATTTAAGGCCAATACATTCTGTGAATTTCAAATAATTCTGCTCATCGGATCGTGAGTTTCCGTGAACAGAAGTTTTTGATGCTAAAAATATAGGTAAATTGGGCAAGGGTTACCAGGCGTGCCCGTTATACCATATCTTTTTTTTTTTTGGTTATGTAAACAAAGCACAAGATTTACATATAAGTGGCTTTTTTTTGAAGAAACGGCATTTTTTCAAGAGAGACGATGATTTGAAGGTTTTCACTTTCAGTGCCTGCCCTAGCTACAGGGTTGCCAGCACGCTCATTGAAAGCTACACAAATCTAGAACTAAATAATATCAATATGTCCTGAAAGTTTCGTAATGATTGAATAGCTCTGTCAAAAGTTATCAAAATTTTCAAATTTTCAAATTTTCCTGTCCTCTTTTTAGGCACCCAGCGCACACATAGGGTTAAAAAATTCCAAAGCATTATCCGATTCATATGTAAAACACGTTAGAAATTAATTTCGTTAACTTTATTTTTGCGAAAATCATTTGTGCACGAAATAATAGGTATATTAAAAATATCACTTAAATGGCCGCCGGCGCCAAAAGGTTTACAATAACTGACATTTAAAGAAACCTGGACCTATTCTGCATATACACCAATGTATCCTGAAAGTTTCAGCTCAATCGAATGGCGCGTTCCCGAGATTATCTCACTGAAATTTTTTGATGATATATATATATATATATATATATATATATATATATATATATATATATATATATATATATATATTTATATATATATATATGGAAATATGAATTTTTGGCCGAATCGATTTTAATACTAATGTTCTTCGAACATTAGTAAAAACTCATATTGTTCCGACGAAAATTTCAAACAAAAAGAGCGAGAATCCGTTAATTTTTCTATTTATACGATGGTTTTAATAATTTACAGTTTTTAGCAAAATTTTTTCAACTACGATCCAAATTTAACACCTTAACAAACTTCTTTTTTCAATACAAAATTGTTACATCTAAGCAAACTTCAAGTTTTGCTTTACGAAATAATACTTACAATTACCGAATAGCATTTTTGATAGAGATAACAAGAGTTGTCGAAAGCATCAGTCGAATTGACAATTTGTTGACAAGTCCCCATTTCTTTACAAATGGTGACAGCGATGGCTACAGCAGGTAAGTCAGTTTTCTTATTTGAATTATTTCATTAATAAATTTTCTTTTGAGGCTTTAATTGGAACAGACTCAAAAGGCAATAAAATAAAAATATAACTCAAGCGCATCAGAACCACTAGAAAACTGAATTTAAAAGAAATTGTCTTTGAGTGACAAAAAAATGTGGAAAGACGTTATATACTTTTTTGTAGTATCATATCAACCATTCCTTATATATAGCAACAAAAATCGACTATAACATAAATGATAAAAATGTTCAGTGCTGGCAACACTTTTCCAACGAAGCGGCAATAAGTTTATCACACCAAGCTCAAGCTTAATAGAGTCAATAGCTTCAATAGAGTCGGGAGTGGTGTATACTCAGATGAGCTGAATCTCAAGCTGTCCCTCCGTTTACCAGACCACTGTAGTGTCTTTCAGGCGGAAGTAGTGGCTATTTATCAGGCAGTCGACTGGCTTCTGTGTAATCGAATATTCGGGGTCAATATTGGTATTTTCACAGATAGCCAAGCGGCTATTATGTCCCTTGCTGGGCCTTGTACAATGTCCAAGATTGTTGCTGAATGCCGTGCATCTCTTAGGGAGATGTCGAGACATTCGGTTGTTCAATTGATTTGGGTACCTGGATATAGGGGTTTTCAGGGCAACTGTGAGGCCGATGAGCTAGCAAGGCTTGGAACTTTGCTACCTGAGGTCTCTTGCTCCTTTTCAATAGGTATACCGACGACATCGGTCAAACTGGCCATAAGGCAAAAATATCTTGAGGGCGCTAAGAAGCCCTGGGCAGATGAATCTTCCTGTGTGATAATAAGGCAGTCCTGGGAATCCATGGATGCGCATCGCACCAGGCAGCTTTAAGGCTTAACTCGAAGCGCCCTTCGTTGCACTGTGGGCGTTCTAACGGGCCACTGCCTTATAGGACGGCATGCACAACGTTTGGGCGCAGAGTTTAATGACTTATGTCGGAGCTGTGGCTCTGAGGATGAGGTAGATACCGTCCTTCACCTCATGTGCCAGTGTCCGGCTTTGGCAAGGAGAAGACTGGCGGCACTTGGTGCACCCTTTCTCTCAAACCTGACGGAACTGTCACTGGTAAAGCTAAAGGAGATAGTCCGGTTTGTCAAAGGAAGCAAATTGTTTCCTGACTTTAGTGAGTAGAAGAGAGTTACTAAAATATTGTGGTATCACAACGGGCCTCTCCTGTGCCTGTGTGTGCTGGTCATCAGGCCTCTGAAGATCGGCAGCCACGTTAACCTTACCTAAGCTCAAGCTTAAATCAACTTATCCTTTGACATTCGTTGACTTCGCAGGATTTCATCGAAAGTTTCACCGGTTAAACGTTGTTTGAGGCTGCTATCCGAAAAATTTTCATAACTCGGAAAATTTAGAAATCGGTTCCTTATTTTTATTGCAAATGCTTTACATTTAAGTTTGCAATTTGAAGCATATAGTGGTGCAATATTTATGAACATGTCTGATCCTGATTATCCTGTGTTAGCTGCAAATTCAAATTCTCGTATATACGAAATCTGCTTCACGTTAAGTTAAATCCACCCTTGGAATTTCGTTTCGATTGAATCACTGCCCTGGAAGTTACACGAGTGAAAAATTTTTTAGGGCTATCACCCACAACACTTCTCCAATTTTTAAAACGTTAATATTTGATGTTAATTTTCATTGCAGGATCATTCCCATTTGCAAAATAATAATTCCTTAGTAAAGAAATGCCAAAAAATTACAAGAACGGTCATAGCTGGCAGCCCTTTCACGATTTTTTTACGAAATCCCTACGACATTTGGTTTATATTAAGGTCCATTTACTATATGAACTTCGTTTAGATTTCATGACTGGACCGGAAATTATAGGGGAAAAAGTTTTATTCTGCTGAGCGAATTTGCAAGATTTAGGAGACAAAAATCACCATAGCTGGCAACTCTATCCTAATTTGTCAACCAAATATTCATCAAATGTTGTCAAAAATAGAATCAAAATATTGTGTAAATTTAATCGAAATGTCAAAGCTGAGTCAGAAGTTATGGGACAAAGATTTTTCGTCAAAGATTTTTCGAGATGGTACCACGGCCTCAGTGTTGCTTGCATTTCAAAATCACTTCTATCAAACTTGGTCCTAGTTAAAATCAATATGTTCTGCAAATTCCATTATGATTCAGTTCTCGTGAACAGAAGTTTCGAGTGCTGAAAATAGAGGTAATTTGGTGAAGGGTTGCCGTTCTTGTGCAAATCGGACATGATGGACA
>OX376372.1:94440669-94468116 GCA_947369275.1 Nemotelus nigrinus | reverse complement strand
ACCGGTGCCTGATAAATGAATCCCTCATCACAATATTGTGTTGTGAAATTGTTTTCTCCCCACGATCGTTGAACCACGAAAAGCTGTGAAAACGTTTTGGAATGGTCGCTGCCTTTGAGTCTGAAGTGAATTATCCATGTGATATAGCTAAAGTAAGAAGCTCACGCGATAAAGTGTGCCATTTTGCCAGAAGATATTATATTTTGTGAGTTTCTAGTGTCGCACTTCCTATAATACTCATTCTTGTGTTACTTGCTCTGGCTTGAAATTTTTCGTTGCCATCGCATAATCTACATATCGCCCATACTAGAAATAAAGTTTATCTGTACTGTCGCGTATCTATATATATAGATGATTGATTGTGTGTTAGATAGGTTCCAAATTTAATCAGCCATTGGATATTGCTCTTTGTCTGTGCCCGTGCTTGGTGCGAATATCACGTGTGATCGAATCAACACAATAATATCGACGAAGCACTATTAGTTTTTTTTGCTAAAGCGGGATTTCATCACATATCCACGACTATTCCAAGATGAAGTTTACCTTTGTCATCAGCTGACAAAGCATGGAATACAAAGGAGAAAGAAAAAGCTGATATTAGCAGTACGAGCAGTAGCAACCGTGATGGCATATCGATATGTCAATTGGAGCCTGTCTTACGTACAACGCATCATATCATGAGTATGTCCGTCTAGTGGTGAGTACGTTCCAGTTTTTTTTATCATAATGAGGCTCATAATCACATACTTACTTTTGGACAATTATAGGCGAAGGCATGTATGTACGCCGTAGTGCCGTGTCTCTGCTATCATCGCTCGGAGTCAATCCTGAACATCCCGCTCCACATACAAACTAGTTCAACTACCAACCTATCTAAAAAAAAAACAATTGCTCTAGTCAAATTAATTAACAGTATATCTATCGCAAAAGTATCATGTATGAACTATGGACCGCACCTGTGAAAGAAAACCATTCCAGTGCCATGTAAACGTATTTTTCTGTTTTCGAAAGTACTAACCATAATCACATGACTACGAGTGTGATGTAAACAGGCGATTAGTCTGCATGTTCTCCATTCTTATTACAAAATTTTTCAACAATTACTGAAACATATCTTTATAAGTACATCCGAAGAATATATGTAAATGTTAAACAAAACAAAGAAAACAAAACCACACTAAATAAATTTAAATGGACAATGTTTATACCTAAAAACTAAAGAATCTTTGTATGAATACAATGCAGGAAAATTGGGTATCCACATTGTGGAGAAAACATAGGTAATACGAAATAAAAATAAATTGCAAACCAAACTCCTAAATGTATTAAGAAAAAAAAAAACTTCAGAATCAAATACGTATAACATTAATCCAAATATATATATATATATATATATATATATATATATATATATATATATATATATATATATATATATATATATATATATATATATATATATATATATATATATATATATATATATATATATATATATATATATATATATATATATATATATATATATATATATATATATATATATATATATATATATATATATATATATATATTATACAATTTATATACTATTATTTATTCATAATGTAACATATATGCATATATGATAAAACCGAGTTTAATACTAATTTTCTTTGAAAATGAGTAACAAGAAAACAAATAGATATGTACGTATATTGAAGAGTATGTGTATATCCATATAAAAACACGAAATATTTATAAAATGATTCTTATCCACGAAATATGGAAAGTTCTCTTGATATGAAAACAAAAAGCATCTATAAGGTATAGCCTGCGATTTTTCTGCAATTTCAAATATTAAATTTTCGTAAACTTGGTCCGAACTTACGGATATAGCAAGTGCAGCTTGGCATTGACTACTACTAATGAATTACATTTAATGTTTGTTTTCGTCGATGCCAGTATCAGTTTAGCGACCATCTCATTTACAATTTTCGTGAAAAGAAGATTATCAGTGAAAATTACTCTGAATATTTTCATTTAATCGAGATATAGATAGACAGATAGTGCAAAAAATAGATTTTTTTATTTAGACGTTACTTTTAGCGTTTCCATGAAGAAGGTGGACACAGATTGAATTCATTCAAAAAAAAAAAAAAGAGTACAGTTCGCCATTTAACGTTGTTCATGGTGATTTCGTTTTATATTTCTTTCGGATATTATTACCAAGATATTACCAAGAAAGACTTTGTCGGGAATAAATATTTGAATTTACATATTTGAGTAATACAATTTGTAATAAAAATGTTTAAGTAAAACTTACACCATTGGCCTTCTTATTGGGCGATAGCCTAGGAGAACTTTCTCTTGCAGGTTCGCGAAGGCCTGGCTGGCCTAGATTTTGATGTATCGATAATGACTAGCAGATAGAAAGCTTAATAAGGGAGGGATACTGGCCATCCATAATAGTCATTTCTTTGTATTAGATTTTTGGATTTTTGATATTATGGCCAGTATCAGAGGGTGGAGGACCCCAGACCATCTGGGTCAGGGCTCCACTACCATCGGGGGCCCGGGGCTGTCTGCCTCACCCGGGCTCCTCTCAAAAGAGAGGCAGCGTTTTTTCCTAATTCCTTTGTAAAATTTTCGATTTTTCTGGCTCCGTGCGTTGTCACGAGCACTGGGTCTGCTTAGTCAGCCCATGTTGCAGAGCCATGGGTGGTTTACTTTACGGAATTATGCCCCCTTTTGTCCTTGGGTATATTTATATACTAGTTTGCGGCTACCTTATAATGACCGATGATTTATAAGTAGCATCCCCGTTTTCAGAGAGCCAACCGACTCCATTGTTTTAAAGAACCCACCCCAGCCGCAGCGAGCTAGCAAAGCGGCACCCCAGCATCCGTCGGGGTTGGTTGAAGGGTACTCCGCTCGTGTGGATGAGAGGCCTTTACGGCCATTTCTAGGGTACCCTGCTCTCGGGGCAATTCTTGTTTTTTTTTTAATTTGAATTTGCCTCTTGAATGGCAGTAGCCATTCTACTTTTTGAACCTTAGCACTCTTGGTTCTGGACTTCGGTCTGGTTCTGAGTTGTGCTAAGGTGCTCTAAATTTACAATTCGCTACAAATGGCGCCCAACGTGGGGCCCGAAAACTTGTTTTTGGGCAACCCACCAAAGTGAGAAAATATTTATGAGTTCCGACTCATACTCCCCTCAAGACTTTATTTCTTTAATTCCTAAATTTCCATTCTCACTAGCAGGTCTTAGAATCGCCTCCTTTGCGATTCCATATTACTTCGTTCGAAAGAACAAACCCGTTTAAATAAAGACCTGCCTTGCTCGCTCTTTCCCAATAGCCGCAAACATCCTTCCCCATCCTATCCTTTTAGCTTACTTCCGTATAGTATACCTCTTGGGCAGCTTCCTGTTGTGTTGTCTTTGAGCTTTTTGGCTCTGGGTGCAACCTGGAGGTTGGCTGCGGATAACAGATTTTGGTGGTTTACCGCCATTCCTGTCCCGGTCATCCGAAGGGCCCCTGCACCACTTTATGTTGGGAAGCTGAGCCAAACTTTGAATCCTTGTTGTCTTTGTCCAGTTTTGGCTTTTGGCTTGGGTTTGGTTCAAGCTGTGGTGGATTACGTGGGGTTGGCGTGGTGCCGCCTACACGTCCCTGCAGCTTGGCCAGACTTGAACCATTTGCTGAGGTTGAGTCAAGCAACAACATAATTGTTTTTAATCCTTTGCTACTCTCTTTTCGAGGAATTTCGGGTGGGTGGCACAGTCCCCCATATTGGGCGATTCCCTTCTGGGATCGACCAAGGTTAATTTTCAAACTTAAACACTTTATTTCCATTGAACCAATTTCGCACATTTAATTAAAATTCATTAACATCTAAAAATCTCAATCACCTTTAAACAATTTTTCAAATTTAACTGAATTCATGTATATGTAACAATTTCAACATTCTTGTGTTTTTTTTTTAGTTGAAAAGCCAGCCAGCTTGCGAACCTGTGAGGGGGTCTTCCTGGGTGAAACCCAATGGGAGGGCCAAAAATTTCTTTAAACTTCAAACTTTTAATATTTCGACACATTTTGACGTGCAATCGAACTTTAAAGTTTTTATATTTCGACACGTTTTGACGTGCAATCGAACTTCAAACTTTTTAATATTTCGACACATTCTGACGTGAAATCGAACTTCAAAGTTTTTATATTTCGACACGTTCTGACGTAAAATCGAACTTCAAACTTTTTAATATTTCGACACGTTCTGACGTGAAATCGAACTTCAAATTTGTTTTATCTTTGACACGTTTTGACGTGCAAAGAAATCACTAAAAATATTGTTATCTTTGACACGTGTTTACGTGCAAAGTAATTTAATTTTCCATTTTTGACAGGTTTTTACGCGCGAAATTTCAACTTTCCATATTTGACACGTTTCTACGTGCAAAATTTCAACTTTCCATTTTTGACACGTTTTGATGTGCCAAATTTCAACTTTTCACTTTTGACACGTTTTGACGTGCAAAATAATATATAGTTAGTCACGTGTTTACGTGCAAAGTCATGCCTTTAGCCAGAAGCCTAGAGGATTTGTCCGGCATCCGGGTGGAGGAGGAGTGCTCGATTCGCCGGCAGGGGTTCGTGCGTGACAGCCCAGCGGTAACGACGTCGTGTGGGCATCAGTTTCATCGGCACTGCATTAAGCAATGGCTGACTGAGAGCCCAGAATGTCCGTTGTGCCGTGGAGCACTGCGCCTCCCCCTGATGGGTGGACAGATTCCCCCGACGGGAGAGACGGCGGTGAAAGGAGCTAGGCCCAAGCCCAAAAAAGGTGGCGTGAGAACGCGGAGGATGGATCGCCACAAAGAAGTGAGCTGCGAAAGCATCCTTCGAGGCCAGAACGGAGAGGAGGGATTGGGTCAGTCGCCCAATCCAACCGCTAAAACTCCGCCAAAAGGCAAAGATTCCGCTACAGCCTTAGGAGTTCGGTTCATAGTGCAGGAGGAGTCAAGCACTTTTCAGCGGCAGCTGATCGAACTCCAACATAGCATGCGGCTGTTATTGGATCGCGGGGCTGACCGAATCCTTCCTACGTCAACCACCGATGGCGCGTCGCCCCGATTGAATCCGAGGGCGCGCTCCTTCGTGGCGGTCCAGAGGCCTTCAAACCTCAGCTCTCCGCAACGAGACTCCCGAGATGGTGCAGCACCTTGAGGAGACCCTCGAAATGGTCGTGATGACAGAATGTCATCAGACCGCATAACTACAATCATGGCCAGATGGAATTTGACGTTTAGCGGCCAGGTTGGAAGTATGCCTGTAGAGACGTTTCTCTACCGGGTCAATGCGCTCACACGCCAGCAACTTCAAGGTGATTTCCGGGCGGTCACCCGACACATCGACAGCCTGTTGAAGGGTGTCGCCGAAGAATGGTTCTGGCAGTTCCATCAGGAAGCAGAACATTTTGATTGGTATTCTCTGCGGAATGCAATGCGGCGGGAATTCAAAGATTTTGCCTCCAACAGTGAGGTGATGAGGCGAATTCGCCAGCGCCGACAGAAGGTTG
This sequence comes from Nemotelus nigrinus, assembly GCA_947369275.1. Lineage (NCBI taxonomy): Eukaryota > Metazoa > Arthropoda > Insecta > Diptera > Stratiomyidae > Nemotelus > Nemotelus nigrinus. The sequence goes on along the minus strand of OX376372.1, from coordinate 94,462,560 downwards.
GTGAGTCCTTCGACGATTTTTACCAGGATGTTCGTCGTTTGGCCGGCAGCCTCCCTTTTCCCCTGAATGATCACGATCTTTTAGATATCGTGCAAGGGAAAATGCTCCCGGAGTTGCAGTGGCTGTTGGTGGATTGGCATTTCGCCAGCACACAGCAGCTCCGTGAGCATGTAAAACGTCGCCATCTGTCGGGGCTGACGGATTCACAGGATGTGAGTGAGTTGGATAAAGGACCGCTGGATCCAGCTGAGACTTGCCCTGGAGCACTCGGAATTTCTGCGGCTGCAGCTCTGCCTATCTGCTGGAACTGCAGAAAGGTGGGGCGTAAATTTGATGACTGTCTGGAGGAGCGGACGGTGTTCTGCTACGGCTGTGGTAAAGCGGATACATATAAGCCGATTTGTACCAACTGCCTTCAAAAAAACAGAGCACCGGGAGCGCCGAACAAGACCTCGAGCCTCCCTATTCACAGAACTCCTCCACCACGTTCCGGCAGGTAGGTAGTGGAGCAGCAACAGGTTCTAGCAGGGACATACTTGTCACCTGCCCCGGCAACCTTCGGCCAGCTCACTTTCACCATCCTCAGCAAAATACTCCTTTCACCACTGGACATCCCAGCCCGCTTGCATTTCTACCTTACCATCTGCGACTGCGAAAGTGCACAGCGGTAAGGGACCGAATTTTTAAAACTGAAACTTTACATTTTACTAACGATATTATCAGAAAAAAACGCTCAACGTTGAGGATGAGACATTATTATTCTCGCCTTCGACGTTGGCGATATGAACTTAATTGTCCGCCCTTGTTGGATGTGCCCTCCCGTGACGTCCGACCGTATGCACAGGTCTTGCTATTTGGTCAATCAACATCAGGCTTAATCGATACGGGAGCTTCTGTGAGCGTGATGGCGGCTGACTTGGCTCGAGCCTTCCTCGAGAGGAATTCTTTTCCCTGGAAAAGAGCTTCCCTCGGGTTGAAGACCGCAGATGGCACTCACCACCAAGCCGTAGGCCGCGTGTCAGCCGACATTACGTTCCGGGGGCTCACGAAGACGTTGACGCTCTGGATTATTCCCACTCTCAGCCAAAATCTCTACCTGGGAGTGGATTTCGTCCGGTTGTTCGCCTTGGCCGCAGACCTGCTCGCGCCGGCCCAGCAAGTTGACACAGTGACCAGCTTCAACGAACTCTACGATCACGCCCACTCTCTAACACCGGAGCAGCGTCGCAGACTTAACTCTGTGATTGCTAGTTTTCCGTCGTTCGCAGTAAAGGGTCTGGGAAAAACTGCGCTAATCCAGCATGAGATCGACACTGGCAATCAGAAACCAATCAAACAGAGACATTTCTCTGTTTCGCCGGCTGTCGAGAAGCTCTTATACAAGGACCTGGACCGCATTCTAGCGCTGGGCGTGATCGAAGAATCGAAGAGCGCCTGGTCATCACCCATGACATTGGTGTAAAAACCATCAAAAGTACGCCTGTGCCTGGATGCGAGAAAGGTGAACTCGGTCACAGTGAAAGACGCCTACCCTTTGCCTCTTATAGATGGCATATTAAGCAGACTTCCAAAGGCCACTTACATCACGGGCCTGGATCTAAAAGATGCCTTCTGGCAGATCCCTTTGGAAGAGAAGTCTCGGGAGCGGACGGCTTTCACTGTGCCCGGGCGACCCTTGTACCAATTTGTCGTGATGCCGTTTGGGTTGTGCAATGCGCCCCAAACGATGTCACGACTTATGGACAAAATAATTCCTCCGCATCTAAAGCACCAAGTATTTGTATATTTGGACGACTTGCTGGTGATTACGGAGACATTTGACGAGCACATGGGGGTGCTCCATCAGGTCGCATTTCACTTGAGACAAGGTGGCCTCACCATCAATGTGGAAAAGAGCAAATTTCTTTTACGAGAAGTGAAGTATCTTGGCCACATTGTTGGTGAGGGCGCGATTAGAACAGATCCCGACAAGGTGAAGTCCATCATGGACTTCCCGCTTCCCACAACGACGAAACAGATTTGTAGATTTCTGGGAATCTGTGGCTGGTATCGGCGCTTCGTCAGAGAATATGCGTCTTTGTCGACACCGCTGACAGACATGCTTTCAAAGCGGAGTCAGTTTGTGTGGACCGATGAGAGGCTAAACGCTTTCAGGCAACTGAAACTAAGCCTTGCTTCAGCCCCAGTGTTGCACAGCCCCGATTTCAACAATCCCTTCTCCATCCAATGTGACGCGAGTCAACATGGAGTTGGTGCTGTGCTGGTGCAACGTACTGAAGACGGAGCTGAAGCCCCCATCGCCTACATGTCACACAAGCTGAATCCCGCTCAGCGAAATTACACAGTAACTGAGCAAGAGTGTCTGGCGGCGGTGCTGGCAATCAAGAAGTTCCGTGCCTACGTGGAAGGTCATGAATTCGAAATCGTGACCGACCATGCTTCCCTAAAATGGCTAATGCACCAACCAGATCTAAATGGTCGCTTAGCCCGGTGGGCCCTCAAACTTCAAGGGTTTAACTTTACCATCGTCCACCGAAAGGGAAGCCAAAATGTAGGGCCGGACTCCTTGTCGCGCATGTTCTCTGTCGATGCGCTGACGCCAGCGGAGAGCAATGAGACTCCAGTGGAGCTGGACCTGACTTCGCAGCATTTCAAAAGCCCTTCCTATATGGAGCTGGCGGCGCAAGCCAATGCAGAACAACATCAACTGCCGGACCTAAAAGTAGTAGATGGTATGGAGTATGCGACCGTACAAGCGTATGGAGTATGCGACCGGAAACGTACTGCAAGAAGAATTGGCCTGGAAGTTGTGGGTGCCATCAGAAATGACGGCAGACGTAGTGAAGCGGGCACATTATCCACCTTTGAGCGAACACGGAGGCGTGGCAAAAACCCTAGGCCGACTACGGCAATGGTTTTTCTGGCCCAAAATGGCAGCTCAAGTGAAAGCTTACGTGGACTCATGCATCATTTGTAAAACAACAAAAGCCCCTTCACACACCCTTCGTTCACCAATGACGACTCAGTGCGTTCCCGAGCGCATATTTCAGCGCGTGTATATCGACATCATTGGCCCCTATCCTAGGTCCAAGTCCGGATACACTGAAGCTTTCATTGTTCTAGACCACCTGTCGCGTTTCCCGTTTATCGAACCTTTGCGAAAATTCACTGCTGGGGCCGTGACGGAAATTTTGAGGAAGCGGATATTCGCCCTGGTCGGAGTTCCGGAAACTATTGTATCGGGCAACGAAGTCCAGTTTCGGTTCAACTTATTTCGTTCCCTATTGGAAGAATTTGGGATCTCCCATACTTTTACGGCTGTGTACTCTCCGCAGGCCAATGCCTCTGAGCGATTAAATCACTCGCTTATCGCCACCATTCGAGCTTACATAGACCCTTCTCAAAACAACTGGGACGCTAAGCTGACAGAGATTACTTCTGCACTGCGCTCCGCTATTCATGCCACCATTGGCACTTCACCCTACCATGCTGTTTTTGGTCAACCCATGGTAACCCACGGGTCAACCCATGGTAACCCACTCCTTAAGCAACTTCAGCTCCTAGATGAGCCCACTCTCGGTTTGCCGACGGCTCACCACCTTGCACTCATCCGCCAACAGATCCGCCATCTTACCACTCGAGCTCAATCTCGCAATGCAAAATCTTACAATCTTCGTTCCAGATTGGTCTCCTACCAACCTGGCGAGATAGTATACAGGCGCAACTTCCGGCACAGTGACGCAGCTGCGCACTACAATGCAAAGCTGGACCGGAAGTTCTTACCTAGTAAGGTAATTAAGAAGATCGGCGGGGCATACTACCAGCTGGCCGATCAAAATGGACGATCAGTGGGCGTCTTCCATGCGAAAGACATCACCAAGTGATAGGCCCACTGGATCACTTGTTAACGATAGATACCAAAAATTATTTGGGATCGTCCATTTGCGCCTATTTCAGGTGTCACTCCTGCCCCAATTGGAGAGTATCTGGAGATGTTCACTTGTTCACCATTTCCTTTGTCAAAGATACTTCCACCCTTGAGCCAGTCTACGTAGTTCAAGACATACGTCCAACATACCCCTCTCAATTTGATAAAATGTCTGTTCGACATCGGCACAAGCACCTCCAACTATTCCTATAGCTAAGAAGGCATAATTGTTTAAGAACTGGCCAGCTAACCTTTGTTTATCTTCAGGAAATGTTGCGAGAACATAAGTGTTTGACGACGTTCCACAGTTGCCATCGTCGGATGATTCATGACTTTCGTAACAGAAGGCATAAATCCCATGTCAAGCATTCGATCTGCTTAATCGAGAACCATAAAACGAACGTCGTCAAATCGAAGCATATCTTTTTCAACAAAATCAAGTAAACGGTCTGGTGTACATACAACAATATGAGTCCCTTTAGCAATGGAATTGCCTTGGTGTCTAACAGCGATACCGCCCTATACAACCTGATTTTTTTAGATACATTTTTTTAGATACGAGCCCAAAGCGAATTTTCTTGCTTCGTTGAAAATCTGTATGGCCAATTCTCTCGTTAGCGAAATAACAAAGCGGTGAAGTTGTCCCACTTCTACGTCACGGTTTTCTTCCAGCAGTGTATGGATAATTGGAAGTAGAAAAGCAGCCGTTTTTCCGGAACAAGTCTGCGCACACGCCATCAGATACATCTTTTTCATAATAATAGAAATGGCATGCTTTTGAATTGGTGTCGGACGTGTATAGCCCGACTTTTTTTTTCATCTCGCTCTACATACAAACTAGCTCAACTACCAACCTATCTAAAAAAAAACAATTGCTCTAGTCAAATTAATTAACAGTATATCTATCGCAAAAGTATCATGTACGAACTATGGACCGCACCTGTGAAAGAAAACCATTCCAGTGCCATGTAAACGTATTTTTCTGTTTTCGAAAGTACTAACCATAATCACATGACTACGAGTGTGATGTAAACAGGCGATTAGTCTGCATGTTCTCCATTCTTATAACAAAATTTTTCAACAATTACTGAAACATATCTTTATAAGTACATCCGAAGAATATATGTAAATATTAAACAAAACAAAGAAAAATAAACAAAGAAAACAAAACCACACTAAATAAATTTAAATGGACAATGTTTATACCTAAAAACTAAAGAATCTTTGTATGAATACAATGCAGGAAAATTGGGTATCCACATTGTGGAGAAAACATAGGTAATACGAAATAAAAAAAACTCTAGCGCACCTGAACCGCTAGAAATACTAATGTTCGAAGAACAGTAGAAGAATTGTGCAGGTTTTGAGTGCATATTCCACCACATGAGCTGCTTATTACGGCCAAACTGTTTCAAACGCCACGTTCTACTTTGGTCTCAAGAATGCATTATAACTCATATGGTGGAAGGTTTCAGATATTACCACTGGCATGAATTTCAACGTTTATGAGAGCGAAACACGGGTAAATTATATTCGTTATCAGTTGCTTATTTCACAAAATTTCGAAAGCAGCATCTCATATAACATCAATGAAGAAAATGCGCAGTGCCTGTAGCACTGTAACTGAAGTTGGTGTTTGGGGCTGCGATCCGAAAAATTTGCAAAGCTTTGGGAATTGAAACATCGGTTATTTATTTTCATTGTAAATGTTTCCGGTATGAATACTAACTATACTAACTATAATACCGACTCGTGCTGCCAACCTTTCGCCAGTATCAAAGCCAAAAATATATCACATCTGCTTCACGTTGTTATATTACATTCGAAGTTATAGGAGTATAAAGAAATTTAGGATTACCTGCAGCGAGTTTTTTCAAATAATGGAAAGCTTAATATTTGCTGTTTATTGTCACTACAATATCATTACCAATTGAAAATTCTACGATAAAACCGCTTTATAACGATATTGCAAACAAACACAAAACCAACAATAGCTGGCAACTCTATCGTGGCTTTTCAACCAAATTTGGCCTGAATAATGCTTATAGTAGGTTCCATTAATTGTATGAAATTCGTACTGATTTCATGACCGCACTGGAAGTTATAGGGCAAAAAGTTTTATTTTCCTGAGCGAATTTTCAAATCCAAATACACAAAAATTACCATAGCTGGCAGCACCAATCGAATTTTTCAACCAAATTTCTATCAAACAGAGTTTAGAGTAAAGTTCAGCTACTGTGTCAATTTCATGAAAATCTGGTAACTTATTCACATTTCATAGGGCAAAAAGCAGTTTTTTTCTTTGTAATTTTTCAAGATGGCACCACTGGCACAGAGTTGCCCACAATTCAAAATCGCTTCTATCAGACCTGGTCCTACTTAATTTCAATGCATTCTGTAAATTTCAATGGTATCTGATAATTGATTCGTGAGTTCCCGTGAACAGAAGTTTTTGATGCTAAAAATATAGGTTGACTGGGAAAGGGTTACCGTTCTTGTCCGACATGAAATTTCCAAAGTTTTACTTTGAACGTGTAGATAAAGCATAAGATTTGTATACAGATTGGTTTTATTGTAAGAAACGGCCAATTTTTGGAAATTAGATGGTTTAATGTTATCACTTCCAAATTTTAATTTTTTCAAATTTAAGACACCAAAATTATCATAGCTGACAGCTCCAACCGAATTTTTCGACCAAATTTCTACCAAACGTTGTATTAAATAAGGTTCAGCTACTGTGTGAATTTCGTCAAAATCAAACGATTCAATCAGAATTTATAGGGCTAAAAGCAATTATCTCTTTTAGTGATTTTTCAAGATGGCACCACTGGCACAGAATCGCCCGCATTTCAAAATCGCTTCTATCAGATCTGGTCCTATATAGGACCAGGTACGAATACATTTTGCAAATTTCAATTAATTCTGCTCATTGGATCGTGAGTTTCCGTGAACAGAAGTTTTTGATGCTAAAAAAATATAGGTAAATTGGGCAAGGGTTACCAGGCGTGCCCGTAATACCATATCTTTTTTTGTTTTGTTTATGTAAACAAAGCGCAAGATTTACATATAATGGCTTTTTTTTTGAAAAAGCGGCAGTTTTTCAAGAGAGACGATGATTTGAAGGTTTTCACTTTCAGTGCCTGCCCTAGCTACAGGGTTGCCAGCACGCTCATCAAAAGCTTCGAAAATGTACAACTAAATAATATCAATATGTCCTAAAAATTTCGTAATGATTGAATAACTCGGTCAAAAGTTATCGCAATTTAAAAATTTTCAAGTTTTCCCGTTCTGTTTTTAGGCACCAAGCGCACACATGGGGTTAAAAAATTCCAAAACATTATCCGATTCACATGTAAAACACGTTCAAAATTTATTTCGTCAACTTTATTTTTGCAAAAATTATTTGTGTACGAAATAATAGGTATATTAAAAATATCACTAAAATGGCCGCCGGCGCCAAAGGGTTAAAGATTATTAACTTTTTGTGAGACCTGGCACTATTCTGCATATACACCAATGCGTCCTCAAAATTTCAGCTCAATCGGATGTCGCGTTCCTGAGATTTTTTCACTGAAATTTTTTGATGATATATATATATATATATATATATATATATATATATATATATATATATATATATATATATATATATATATATATATATATATATATATATATATATATATATATATATAGAAATATGAATTTTTGGCCAAAGTGATTTTAATACTAATGTTCTTCTTCGAACATTAGTAAAAAGGCGTTCGATACGGTCTGCTTCTATATACTTTTGCAAAAGCTAAGGCAACTGACACCGGCAAACAACATAAATCTGCTTTTTGAGTCTTATCTACGAAAGCGTAAGCAAAAAGTTAAAATCGGAATACTCGTCAGTGATTTGGTAGAAGTCAGTTGCGGTATCCCCCTAGAAACAGTATTAGGCCCCATTCTGTTTAACTTTTACATCAACGACTTATGTAAATTACAGTGCAGTGTTCCTGATTGTAGCGGTCAAGTAATTTCATACGCAGACGACACTGTATTAATCTTCATAGAGCATACTTGGGAAAAAGTTTTCGATGAGACAAACAGGGGTCTTCAAATAGTTTCCGAGTGGCTTAACTCGCACAAGCTTGTCCTTAACACAAATCATGGAACAGAAAGAAATGCAAGATAAGATTCGACAACTTCATACTCAGGCTAGATTTTTCGTTGCTCACATACAGCTCACTCTCGCGAAAAATACCAACACACTCTCAGGTTGCTTTGACAGATAATGCATTGCGCAAATGGAGGCGCAATTTCAAGGTCAAAGTGGTTTTTTTTGGGAAAATGGAAGGAGTTGGCACGCTGGTTAGGAACGCTGGTGCCATACTAATCTCCAGCGCCAGCACACAACCACATTCATACACACACATTCATATGACTTGTATGCATTGCTTGTTTGTTGCCTCATACTAAATAAAGATTCAGTCTTAGCGTAACACTACATGGCGTCAGAAGTGCGTGAAAAATAATTAAATCGAATCAAAAAAGTTAATCGGTAGTGAAACAATAGATTCAGGTACGCGAACAGACCTAATCATCATGAGCGGACTCCGGACTCCGGCCACCGAAACATCTTGCGATAAACAGTGAGCTCGACATGTCACAAGAATGGGCAGAATGGATTGAGATATATGAAAATTATTCTGTTGCAGCGAAGTTAGATACAGAAGCAGACGCAACATAAGCAGCAAATTTCATAAGCGCAATTGGCCGAGATGTGCTGAAAATTATAAAAAGTCTGGGCTTAACAGCGGCACAAAAAAAGTCGTGTAAGGAAGTGAAAGAAAAGTTAGAAAACTATTTCACACCTTCAAAAAACAAAACGTTTGAGCGATGCCAATTCCACAGAATAAAGCAACAAGCGAATAAGCCATTCGATGAATTCTTGCTAAAATTAAGAACGCAAGTCAAAAGGTGCGCATAATTAGAAGCATATGTGGACGAATTTAAAATGGTCCAAATAGTGCTAGGCATACACGCGGATGTCACACGTTAGAAATTATTGACATGGATCGGACAATAAAAATCTGCAGAGCAGCCGAGCGCGCAGAAAAACAAATCAACAATATCACGTCAAATGCAATGGTTTGTGCAGTCAAAACGGATAAAGTTTTTGATTGTAAGCGCTGTGGAAGGAAACGTGGTTTCTCTATGCCCAGCAATTGATAAATCATGTGAATCATGCTGTCGGAAAGGTCATTTCAAGGTCATGTACAAGTCCAATTCCAAGAAGTATAAGAAATCAAAGACGAAAACTCTAGCGCACCTGAACCGCTAGAAATACTAATGTTCGAAGAACAGTAGAAGAATCGTGTATATTCCACCACATGAGCTGCTTATTACGGTCAAACTGTTTCAAACGCCACGTTCTACTTTGGTCTCAAGAATGCATTATAACTCATATGGTGGAAGGTTTCAGATATTACCACTGGCATGAATTTCAACGTTTATGAGAGCAAAACACGGGTTAATTATATTCGTTATCAGTTGCTTATTTCACAAAATTTCGAAAGCAGCATCTCATATAACATCAATGAAGAAAATGCGCAGTGCCTGTAGCACTGTAACTGAAGTTGGTGTTTGGGGCTGCGATCCGAAAAATTTGCAGAACTTTGGGAATTGAAACATCGGTTATTTATTTTCATTGTAAATGTTTCCGGTATGAATACTAACTATACTAACTATAATACCGACTCGTGCTGCCAACCTTTCGCCAGTATCAAAGCCAAAAATATATCACATCTGCTTCACGTTGTTTTATTACATTCGAAGTTATAGGAGTATAAAGAAATTTAGGATTACCTGCAGCGAGTTTTTTCAAATAATGGAAAGCTTAATATTTGCTGTTTATTGTCACTACAATATCATTACCAATTGAAAATTCTACGATAAAACCGCTTAATAACGATATTGCAAACAAACACAAAACCAACAATAGCTGGCAACTCTATCGTGGCTTTTCAACCAAATTTGGCTTGAATAATGTTTGTAGTAGGTTCCATTAATTGTATGAAATTCGTACAGATTTCATGACTGCACTGGAAGTTATAGGGCAAAAAGTTTTATTTTCCTGAGCGAATTTTCAGATCCAAATACACAAAAATTACCATAGCTGGCAGCACAAATCGAATTTTTCAACCAAATTTCTATCAAACAGAGTCTAGAGTAAGGTTCAGCTACTGTGTCAATTTCATGAAAATCTGGTAACTTATTCACATTTCATAGGGTAAAAAGCAGTTTTTTTTCTTTGTAATTTTTCAAGATGGCACCACTGGCACAGAGTTGCCCACAATTCAAAATCGCTTCTATCAGACATGGTCCTACTTAATTCCAATGCATTCTGTAAATTTCAATGGTATCTGATTATTGATTCGTGAGTTCCCGTGAACAGAAGTTTTTGATGCTAAAAATATAGGTTGACTGGGAAAGGGTTACCGTTCTTGTCCGACATGAAATTTCCAAAGTTTTACTTTGAACGTGTAGATAAAGCATAAGATTTGTATACAGATTGGTTTTATTGTAAGAAACGGACAATTTTTGGAAATTCGATGGTTTAATGTTTTCGCTTCCAAATTTTTATTTTTCCAAATTTAAGACACCAAAATTATCATAGCTGACAGCTCCAACCGAATTTTTCAACCAAATTTCTACCAAACGTGGTATTAAATAAAGTTCAGCTACTGTGTGAATTTCGTCAAAATCGAACGATTCAATCAGATTTTATAGGGCTAAAAGCAATTATCTCTTTTAGTGATTTTTCAAGATGGCACCACTGGCCCAGAATCACCCGCATTTCAAAATCACTTCTATCAGACCTGGTCTTATAAAGGACCAGGTACGAATACATTCTGCAAATTTCAATTAATTCTGCTCATTGGATCGTGAGTTTCCGTGAACAGAAGTTTTTGATGCTAAAAATATAGGTAAATTGGGCAAGGGTTACCAAGCGTGCCCGTAATACCATATCTTTTTTTTTTTTTGTTTATGTAAACAAAGCACAAGATTTACATACGAGTGGCTTTTTTTTGAAAAAGCGGCAGTTTTTCAAGAGAGACGATGATTGGAAGGTTTTCACTTTCAGTGCCTGCCCTAGCTACAGGGTTGCCAGCACGCTCATCAAAAGCTACACGAATTAACAATTAAATAATATCAATATGTCCTTAAAATTTCGTAATGATTGAATAACTCGGTCAAAAGTTATCGCAATTTAAAAATTTTCAAGTTTTCCCGTTCTGTTTTTAGGCACCAAGCGCACACATGGGGTTAAAAAATTCCAAAGCATTATCCGATTCACATGTAAAACAGGTTCGAAATTTATTTCGTCAACTTTATTTTTGCAAAAATTATTTGTGTACGAAATAATAGGTATATTAAAAATATCACTAAAATGGCCGCCGGCGCCAAAGGGTTAAAGATTATTTACTTTTTGTGAGACCTGGCACTATTCTGCATATACACCAATGTATCCTGAAAATTTCAGCTCAATCGGATGTCGCGTTCCTGAGATTTTTTCACTGAAATTTTTTGATGATATATGTATATATATATAGAAATATGAATTTTTGGCCAACGTGATTTTAATACTAATGTTCTTCTTCGAACATTAGTAATAAATTGCAAATGTATTAAGAAAAAATGTATTAAGAAAAAAAAAAAACTTCAGAATCAAATATGTATAACATTAATCCATATATATATATATATATATATATATATATATATATATATATATATATATATATATATATATATATATATATATATATATATATATATATATATATATATATATATATATATATATATATATATATATATATATATATATTTATATATATATATATATATATATATATATATATATATATATATATATATATATATTATACAATTTATATACTATTATTTATTCATAATGTAACATATATGCATATATGATAAAACCGAGTTTAATACTAATTTTCTTTGAAAATGAGTAACAAGAAAACAAATAGATATGTACGTATATTGAAGAGTATGTGTATATCCATATAAAAACACGAAATATTTATAAAATGATTCTTATCCACGAAATATGGAAAGTTCTCTTGATATGAAAACAAAAAGCATCTATAAGGTATAGCCTGCGATTTTTCTGCAATTTCAAATATTAAATTTTCGTAAATTTGGTCCGAACTTACGGATATAGCAAGTGCAGCTTGGCATTGACTACTACTAATGAATTACATTTAATGTTTGTTTTCGTCGATGCCAGTATCAGTTTAGCGACCATCTCATTTACAATTTTCGTGAAAAGAAGATTATCAGTGAAAATTACTCTGAATATTTTCATTTAATCGAGATATAGATAGACAGATAGTGCAAAAAATAGATTTTTTTATTTAGACGTTACTTTTAGCGTTTCCATGAAGGAGGTGGACACAGATTGAATTCATTCAAAAAAAAAAAAAAGAGTACAGTTCGCCATTTAACGTTGTTCATGGTGATTTCGTTTTATATTTCTTTCGGATATTATTACCAAGATATTACCAAGAAAGACTTAGTCGGGAATAAATATTTGAATTTACATATTTGAGTAATACAATTTGTAATAAAAATGTTTAAGTAAAACTTACACCATTGGCCTTCTTATTGGGCGATAGCCTAGGAGAACTTTCTCTTGCAGGTTCGCGAAGGCCTGGCTGGCCTAGATTTTGATGTATCGATAATGACTAGCAGATAGAAAGCTTAATAAGGGAGGGATACTGGCCATCCATAATAGTCATTTCTTTGTATTAGATTTTTGGATTTTTGATATTATGGCCAGTATCAGAGGGTGGAGGACCCCAGACCATCTGGGTCAGGGCTCCACTACCATCGGGGGCCCGGGGCTGTCTGCCTCACCCGGGCTCCTCTCAAAAGAGAGGCAGCGTTTTTTCCTAATTCCTTTGTAAAATTTTCGATTTTTCTGGCTCCGTGCGTTGTCACGAGCACTGGGTCTGCTTAGTCAGCCCATGTTGCAGAGCCATGGGTGGTTTACTTTACGGAATTATGCCCCCTTTTGTCCTTGGGTATATTTATATACTAGTTTGCGGCTACCTTATAATGACCGATGATTTATAAGTAGCATCCCCGTTTTCAGAGAGCCAACCGACTCCATTGTTTTAAAGAACCCACCCCAGCCGCAGCGAGCTAGCAAAGTGGCACCCCAGCATCCGTCGGGGTTGGTTGAAGGGTACTCCGCTCGTGTGGACGAGGGGCCTTTACGGCCATTTCTAGGGTACCCTGCTCTCGGGGTAATTCTTTTTTTTTTTAATTTGAATTTGCCTCTTGAATGGCAGTAGCCATTCTACTTTTTGAACCTTAGCACTATTGGTTCTGGACTTCGGTCTGGTTCTGAGTTGTGCTAAGGTGCTCTAAATTTACAATTCGCTACACAACCAAAAGCCTTGTGACAAAAGACAAAAAGTGTTAAGGGCGCAAAATGGCCCAGAAAAGACCGAGCATTTTGTTATGCTGTAGTACAACAGGAGAGAAGCTAAAACCGCACGGAATTTTAAAACAAATTCCATTAAGGTGCAATGTCTGCCCGTACTTTAAAAATCCACCAAAAAATCATAGATGACAACCGCAATTTTTGAGGAAATAGATATAAAAATGCACAAACAAAGGTAAATTAAAATAATAATTTTATTGGATGATACTACAAGTCATAAACTTGACACCGTTTTTTCGAATGTACACAAAGTTTTTGTCTCTAGATTTAACATCTGAGCTCCAGCCTTTGGACCAAGGCATTATTCAATATGCAAAGCTGCATTATTGGAAAAATCTTTTGCTTCACTTTATTTCCATAATAGATATTGACTCCGGCTCAACATACGAAATGTTGAGAAAAATAATTGCTTAAGATGCGATCAGGTGAATTCATTCAGGTGACAGAGGATTCAATAAGGAAATGTTTTCATCGAGCGGGTTTCAACTTAACGTCATCATTGTATGATGCGGACGAAGTAAATTTACAGCCAATTATTTCAATCCTGCCTCAAATCTTTCAGGATTATTTATAAGCTTCAAATAAATTTTATTCTTTCGGTGGCAATCGTAAGGAAGAAATTTTAGAAGATGTTATGAGCATTCGAACCGACGAAGAAGACGAAACTACCGATCTTGAAATAGTTAGTTCGGTGATACTAGTACCTACCGCTAAGCAGGCTATTAAATTGATTAACTACGCTTAAGATACGCCGGAGCTCATCAGCCAAGTTTAATTGAAACAGTGTTTGAGCTAAGAAATAAAATAGAAGCTAATGCATTTTATACGAAGGCAAAGCAAACAAGTTTAAATGTAATAAATAATGTAATACAATTCTTAAGGCGCATTCTTTTGTTTCTTTTCATGAATCTCCAAGCCATTTTTATTGCTATGCAAATGCTCTATGAATTTTCGTTTCAGACCATCGAACAAAAATAGAACATGAACCGACCACTAAAAATCTGTTACCAGAACGTTCGCGGTCTGAGAACCAAAGTTGATTATGAATGTGTGATTGTCCGTATTTCTCCTTCACCACCTACGGTGCCTCAATCTACATCCCTTGCAGTAGCCCCGTTCTGGTATATGAACGTTTTTTTTTTGCAGAAATCTCGTGCTACATCAATGGCCGCTTCCCTTCTGTATTCTTACTGTTATGTGGTGACTTTAATACACCTTCGCTGGGTTGGGATGATATTCACTCATGTAATTTGTCTTCAAGCAATATATCTCTCACTACTTCTTCCTTTATGTTTCTTTGCTCACTTTCCCAATTCAACAACGTACCCAATACTAAATACAGGATTCTTGATGTCGTTCTGACTAACCTTCACCCTTCTTCATTTTACTTGAGTCCTTCTCTATCTCCGTATGTGCACCCTGATCCTCATCATGCTCCTCTTTTTATGGAATCAAGTCTAAATCATGCGTCTAAAGACAAATTTGCCTCTATTCTTCGTTTCAATTTCAAAAACGCAAACTATTCTGCTTTGTAAAGGTAATTGAATTTGATCACGGTTCCCTTCTTGTCTATAAATCAGCATAGACGACGTATATCATTTCTACAGCTTATCGAAGCCGAGCATGTTGAAACGGGAAACTCGATCGTTTTGCGGAATCAGCCTCCGAAAGCAGAATCAAATTGGAATTGTTTTTGCGGGATGATTAAAATTGAGCAACTTTTTATTAACATTAAAAATTTTAATCTACATTGAAAATTCTATTTTGACAAAGTGGTTTCGAAGGTATGCACTGCTTCTCATCAGACACCAGCACACAGTGCATACTTGACTGGCGTGACCACTTTCAGGTGGAAATCATTACATTTGTATTTATGCTAGTTGTGACAAATTTTAGCATCTCCGACTTATATCCATGGATATAATATTACTTAGTAAAGGTAATTGAATTTGATCACGGTTCCCTTCTTGTCCATAAATCAGCATAGACGTATATCATTTCTACAGCTTATCGAAGCCGAGCATGTTGAAACGGGAAACTCGATCGTTTTGCGGAATCAGCCTCCGAAAGCAGAATCAAATTGGAATTGTTTTTGCGGGATGATTAAAATTGAACAACTTTTTATTAACATTAAAAATTGTCACAACTAGCATAAATAAAAATGTAATGATTTCCACCTGCAAGTGGTCACGCCAGTCAAGTATGCACTGTGTGCTGGTGTCTGATGAGAAGCAGTGCATGCCTTCGAAACCACTTTGTCAAAATAGAATTTTCAATGTAGATTAAAATGTTTAACGTTAATAAAAAGTTGTTCAATTTTAATCATCCCGCAAAAACAATTCCAATTTGATTCTGCTTTGTCCAATGAAATTAATTGTACTAACTGGTATAATTTCTTCAGAGGGCTAAGTGTGGATGATGCTCTCTCTAAATGTTATTCTTTCTTGTCCAACTTAATTTCCTGTTACACTCCTTCCTTTCGCTGTGAAAGAAGTTCCGACCCTCCGTGGTTCACCGTCGATGTCGCGATTGCTCTTAAAGCCAAAGATGCACCGCGAAGCAAATACAAAAGGTATGGGTCACTTGATTTCCTTTTGAATTTTAAAAGGCTACGAGCTGCTGCTTAAAGAGCACTTCTATTTCTTCTAGCAATCTTCTATATCTTCTGGCAATCTTCTATTACTTCCGACAATCCTAAGCCTTTTTGGTCATATATCAAATCCCTTCTAACTTTCTCTTGCATTCCTTCTGCCATGTTTCTTCATGATAAGTTTGCGTCTTTCCCTCAAGATTCTACCGCTTAGCAGGCCATTAAATTGATTAACTACGCTTAAGATACGCCGGAGCTCATCAACCAAGTTTAATTGAAACAGTGTTTGTGATAAGAAATAAAATATAAGTTGATGCACTTTATATGAAGGCAAAGCAAATAAGTTTATATGACTTCTATGGCGGTAATAAATAATGTAATATAATTCTTTAACCGCATTCTTTTGTTTCTTTTCATAAATTTCCAAGCTATTTTTATTGTTATGCAAATGCTCTATGAAAAGACAATAGTGATAAATGAAAAACAAGCACCCTTTTTTAAACTAACCACCTGCGCATCTTGACCGGTCAACATACAGAGGTTTCACTATATATATATATATATATATATATATATATATATATATATATATATATATATATATATATATATATATATATATATATATATATATATATATATATATATATATATAAATATATATATATATATATATATATATTTATATATATATATATATATATATATATATATATATATATATATATATATATATATATATATATATATATATATATGTATATATTTATATATATATATATATATATATATATATATATATATATATATATATATATATATATATATATATATATATATATATATATATATATATATATATATATTTATAAATATATATATATAATATATAAACCACTAACTAACCTCACGAGAGGAGAAAACGCGCAAATCAGGTCTAATCAGTCAAATAAGACAGAAGTGAAACTTGGAGAGCAAGAGTTAAAAGCATTTAAGGATTTAAAAGAACTTCTCACATCTTCAGAGATCCTGGCGTTCCCGGACTTCAACAGGCCATTCATTTTGACGACTGATGCATCTAATCACGCGATTGGTGCAATCTTGTCTCAGGGAGAGATTGGTAGAGATAAGCCGATCATTTACATCTCAAGGTCACTAAACAAGACTGAAGAAGGCTATGCTGCCAACGAAAAGGAGCTACTCGCCATTGTTTGGGCTCTCGACAAGCTAAGAACCTATCTCTATGGGGCAAAGGAAGTCAAAATCTTAACGGATCATCAGCCGCTAACTTTTGCTTTGAGTAATTGTAACTGCAAAGCGAAACTCAAGCGATGGAAGGCAAGGATCGAAGAGTATAATTACTAACTCAGGCTAACGTCGTGGCCGATGCTCTCTCGAGACTACCACTTGAAGCAAATATTTCAACATCTAGTTCCGGAACAGCACACAGTGCGAAACAGGATAATACTGACCTCATCCCACATTGCGAAGCACCCATTAATGTTTTTAAGAAACAAATAATTTTTTCCAAGAGAAAAGACGTAACTGCTTATGAACAACCGCATGCAACTTATCACCGACATTGTGTGCGCGTTAGGGAGCTAAACCGAGACTCTATAGTGCAAGCCCTGAAAAAGTACTTAAACCTTAATGTGGCTAACGGTATCAAAATACCCGAGCAGTTCATCCAGCTCCTTCAAGAAGCGTATTAGGAGAATTTCTCTAAATTTAGAATACGAATAACGCAGCGCGTTGTGGAGGATGTTGCTAACGAAGAACGTATAGCTCAGATCATCCGACAAGAGCATCATAGAGCCCACAGAAATAGTAAGGAGAATAAGGAGCAGATATTGGAGAAATACTATTTCCCCACAATGAGTAAATTAATAAAAAAATATGTTGCAACCTGTGACATTTGTAACGCCAATAAATATGATCAACACTCATTCAAACCCGAGCTTCAGGAAACTCCTATTCCAGACTACCCGACCGAGATTCTACACATTGATATTTGGGAAATTGCAGGCGAAAAATACTTAACATCCATTGACAAATTTAGTAAATTTGCCAAACTTTTTCGAATAAAAAACAAATCTGCCCCATACATTCGTGGCAAGATAATTAAAGTACTTAACTATTTCTCGACCCCGCAAGTCCTGGTAACTGATAACAAAGGCAGTTTTGTAAGCCCGAAGGTGTTGAATTTGCTTGAAGCATTAGGGATAACTGTCTACCTGACGCCGCCACAAAAAAGCAACGTCAATGGCACAGTGGAGTGGCTTCACTCAACCATCCTGGAAATCTTTAGGTGTCTACAAAAGGAATATCCAGACTTTTCGAAAAAGAGCTGATCGAAATATCTGTCGACAGATACAATAATTCCTTTCACTCTGCCACTGGTTAGAAACTGGCTGACGTATTTTTCGATAGATCGGAACGTATAAATTATCAAGGTTTACTTAACTTTAGATCGAAATTAAAGCAGGATGTTAAACAAAAAATAATTCTAAAGCGAAAAAGTCAAATTAGGAATCATAATTTTAAAAGGTCTAAGCCAAAAAACTATAAACCTGGTGATATAGCTTTCAAACGTGACAAGCAAATCAAGGCGAAAATTAAACTTTCCTTTAAGAAAGAGATCGTTGCACAGGTCAACAGGGTCACAATTACCACAACTACAGGGAAAAGAATCCACAAAGCTCATATTAAAAACCTTCCTTCTGTTTCAGATTAATCCTACTGGGCGCAGAAGCGTCAGTGGACATTTACGAATATAAGGATCCACTAATGACCACGAAGCAAGGCACGGGGAAAATGATAAAAGGACATTTCAAGATCATCCACACCATCTTGAAAATCCTTGAAAAATACGACGAAATTATTAGCAACATGAAATCAGAGATACGCCATCAAGTTAATAGATCAGGTATCTTAATGCCCCAGCTTCATCACCAACTTTCAATAACTGAAGAGTTAATGGGCCAGCTTCGGAGCGAGAAACATCACAAACGTTCCATAAACTGGATAGGTTCAGCCTGGAAGTGGCTTGCAGGTAACCCAGATGCCACTGATGGGGATAATGTTGTCAGAAATCAGAAGGATAAAATTAGCAACGGTAATAAGCAATATAAAATTAATAGCTACATAACGAAAATATCCACCAATCTACTCGATAATTATAATAGGATCGTTTCTGACATTGATAACCTGAGAAATGAGGAATTTGAACAAATGCTCTTTAATAAAATAACCATTCTCTAAAATGAAATTCAGGAAATTATTTTGGCATGTCAGCTCGCAAAAACAGGGATAGTAAAGTCAAGACTTTTGAATAGTAGCAAGATAAATACTGTACTCTCCCAAATCGAAACGCTTCCATACGAAAATGAAGTGGAAGCTCTAGAATATGCGGTGCCAATGGTGTTAATCAAAGATTCGCTACTCTTGTATGTAACCTGTCTCCCGAAAACTGAGAACTTTACTTTCAACCGTATTATTGTGCGACTGACCATCAAAATCAATAAAACGATCCACCTCAACTATTCTAGTTTGCTTTTTGCAGAAAAAATTAGATTTGGTATTATTGGAAAATGCCTTAAAATGCGGGAAATCTTTGTGTGTCCTAGAAATCAGCTGAAAGAATTGACCTCAGACGAATGCTTTTTTCGCATACTGGAGGGAAGTGATGCCATTTGTGATTATCAGTTCCATGCTAGACCAATTATCGAGCTTATCGACGAAAATACTCTTTACTTGACTAACTTCCATGGAAATCTTCGCCACGGGAATGTATCTAGAATTCTTAATGGTACCTACCTTGTAAACTTCCAAAATGACATGATTTGGGTCGATAACGTCGAGTACGTCAGTACGGAAGTTAGAACCCTTCATTTTTTACCCCCTGCTTTGTATAGGAATTTAACCGAGCATGAAGTAAAATTAGATCTTGAGTACCTACACCGACTCCATTTAGAAAATGTAAAGAAGTTACAGGATATCCCTCTTGTAAATACCGTATCAGTTGTCTCTGACACATTAATAATTCTGTTCGTAGGAATTGTGGTGGCGGGATCATGGATTTTTTACCCCCCAAAAAAACATGTGTTTACTGTGAGTTCTAGTGTAAATCCGAATGGTAGTCACTCAAATCCTATTACTTTGCAGTTTTAATCTGTAAGACACACATTTTTGAAGAGGGAAGAGTTATCACACTCTCTGCGCTCCCCTTCACACACACTTATATCTTTCTCCTTATCATACGCATTCTATTCGGCACATGCCAATCAATTATTCTACGCGTCAGCTATCTGCACAGGCCGTTCATCACAGGTAATCGGGCAGGTGTAATATTAACCTACGTTGAACTTGGTGCGGATGCAATTTGTATCGGATGCAATATCAGATAGTAAGCAATTTATGTAAAATGAATTATTTTAGTGAATAAGCATTTTTGGAATCGATGAATATAGGAAATTGTAGCAATGTAAGTCAGTCTTAATTCAGATTCATCAAATACACTTGTCGCTTATTAAAACCTCGTTGTTTTTTTTTATTAATATAATCGCGACAAATGTTAACTTGCATCTCGCAACATCTTCAGCATCATGTGATGAGAACGTGCTATTCGCAGTGTGTAATGGACTTATCTACTTTCTCATAAATTGCAATAATTGGCAACTGACGAGCAGTGTTGTTGGTCTACCTAGCTAAGTACGTATGACTACTACAATAGCGATTATGTTTTTCAAAAAGTATAACAGTAATAAATTGATAATTCTAGAAGTTCTGAAAAAAGTTTAGTTACAAAAACACTCAGAAAACGATCCAATAATTTTTCCCATTAAATATGGTCAATGTGATTTATAATATTATTTCAACAATTTAAAAATTATAAAAGTTACTAAATGTGTATCCCATAGAACAAACGTGAATATCTCACTGAAACAATGGGTAGGCTTATAAATTTAAGGAGATGCAAATTGTATTTAATTCAATATGTATATCTCTTGCAGAGATAACGTGAGTACCCGAAGGAAATAATGATGAGGTTTATTAAATATAGCATATACAACCTATTTCCTCTTTTATTATCTCTAATTAAAGTAATACTCAGGAGCCTATAAATCTAATAAGAAACTTTTGACCTTCTTATAGTATGATTTCATATCAATGATGTGGAGTCAAATTAAACATTGTTTCCCATATTCTAAACCTATGAATCATATACAATAAAAAAAATTAAGCGTTTCAGTAGTATCAAAATCCTATAACATTAACGATCAAAATACTATTAATTCCATTCAATTTCTAAAAAATTCATGAGTAATTTAATCCTCTTATTTTTATAAGACCATAATCATGTCTTGAATTGTATCACATTTTCTGAGTATATCAATTTGAATTGAAAGACGACGTTTGTGAATTTTGAATCGTAGGTTCTTCCCCCGATGTGTGATTGTAATGAGTGAGTTGTATAAGATTCATGGTATAAATTGGCAAATTGTAGTGTAACCAGTTCAGTATGCGATCTAGCACTCTCATGGACGCGATATCCATGGAGCATATCGTTGGTTCGCTGTTCCCGGTGCACCCGCCAAGGATTGATGGGCCCATATTCGTTAACCAGGCGGATGTTCCTCTTTTTACGGACGAGGAGCTGAACAGTGCGGTGTCCAGGATGAAGAACCGGAAGGCCCCAGGGCCTGACGGAGTGCCGGTCGAGGCACTTAAAGTCGTGGCGGAGAGTCAACCGCGTCTATTATTGGATTTGTATAATTCATGTTTAGTCGCGGGGGTCTTCCCGTCGCGGTGGAAAGTGGCTCGACTAGTACTGGTAGATAAGAGGAAGGG
>OX376372.1:94420669-94438169 GCA_947369275.1 Nemotelus nigrinus | reverse complement strand
AAATTTTCGCCAAAATTCAGTAAAAATACAACCTATATTTGCGGTTATGTGATCATACAAGTTTAAACAGGATCCTATCGACTGCGCCAATTGCAAAAAAACACTTGCAGGTTTTATTATAACAATATTATTGAACTGGTTACACTACAATTTGCCAATTTATACCATGAATCTTATACAACTCACTCATTACAATCACACATCGGGGGAAGAACTTACGATTCAAAATTCACAAACGTCGTCTTTCAATTCAAATTGATATACTCAGAAAATGTGATACAATTCAAGACATGATTATGGTCTTATAAAAATAAGAGGATTAAATTACTCATGAATTTTTTAGAAATTGAATGGAATTAATAGTATTTTGATCGTTAATGTTATAGGATTTTGATACTACTGAAACGCTTAATTTTTTTTATTGTATATGATTCATAGGTTTAGAATATGGGAAACAATGTTTAATTTGACTCCACATCATTGATATGAAATCATACTATAAGAAGGTCAAAAGTTTCTTATTAGATTTATAGGCTCCTGAGTATTACTTTAATTAGAGATAATAAAAGAGGAAATAGGTTGTATATGCTATATTTAATAAACCTCATCATTATTTCCTTCGGGTACTCACGTTATCTCTGCAAGAGATATACATATTGAATTAAATACAATTTGCATCTCCTTAAATTTATAAGCCTACCCATTGTTTCAGTGAGATATTCACGTTTGTTCTATGGGATACACATTTAGTAACTTTTATAATTTTTAAATTGTTGAAATAATATTATAAATCACATTGACCATATTTAATGGGAAAAATTATTGGATCGTTTTCTGAGTGTTTTTGTAACTAAACTTTTTTCAGAACTTCTAGAATTATCAATTTATTACTGTTATACTTTTTGAAAAACATAATCGCTATTGTAGTAGTCATACGTACTTAGCTAGGTAGACCAACAACACTGCTCGTCAGTTGCCAATTATTGCAATTTATGAGAAAGTAGATAAGTCCATTACACACTGCGAATAGCACGTTCTCATCACATGATGCTGAAGATGTTGCGAGATGCAAGTTAACATTTGTCGCGATTATATTAATAAAAAAAAACAACGAGGTTTTAATAAGCGACAAGTGTATTTGATGAATCTGAATTAAGACTGACTTACATTGCTACAATTTCCTATATTCATCGATTCCAAAAATGCTTATTCACTAAAATAATTCATTTTACATAAATTGCTTACTATCTGATATTGCATCCGATACAAATTGCATCCGCACCAAGTTCAACGTAGGTTAATATTACACCTGCCCGATTACCTGTGATGAATGGCCTGTGCAGATAGCTGACGCGTAGAATAATTGATTGGCATGTGCCGAATAGAATGCGTATGATAAGGAGAAAGATATAAGTGTGTGTGAAGGGGAGCGCAGAGAGTGTGATAACTCTTCCCTCTTCAAAAATGTGTGTCTTACAGATTAAAACTGCAAAGTAATAGGATTTGAGTGACTACCATTCGGATTTACACTAGAACTCACAGTAAACACATGTTTTTTTGGGGGGTAAAAAATCCATGGTCCCGCCACCACAATTCCTACGAACAGAATTATTAATGTGTCAGAGACAACTGATACGGTATTTACAAGAGGGATATCCTGTAACTTCTTTACATTTTCTAAATGGAGTCGGTGTAGGTACTCAAGATCTAATTTTACTTCATGCTCGGTTAAATTCCTATACAAAGCAGGGGGTAAAAAATGAAGGGTTCTAACTTCCGTACTGACGTACTCGACGTTATCGACCCAAATCATGTCATTTTGGAAGTTTACAAGGTAGGTACCATTAAGAATTCTAGATACATTCCCGTGGCGAAGATTTCCATGGAAGTTAGTCAAGTAAAGAGTATTTTCGTCGATAAGCTCGATAATTGGTCTAGCATGGAACTGATAATCACAAATGGCATCACTTCCCTCCAGTATGCGAAAAAAGCATTCGTCTGAGGTCAATTCTTTCAGCTGATTTCTAGGACACACAAAGATTTCCCGCATTTTAAGGCATTTTCCAATAATACCAAATCTAATTTTTTCTGCAAAAAGCAAACTAGAATAGTTGAGGTGGATCGTTTTATTGATTTTGATGGTCAGTCGCACAATAATACGGTTGAAAGTAAAGTTCTCAGTTTTCGGGAGACAGGTTACATACAAGAGTAGCGAATCTTTGATTAACACCATTGGCACCGCATATTCTAGAGCTTCCACTTCATTTTCGTATGGAAGCGTTTCGATTTGGGAGAGTACAGTATTTATCTTGCTACTATTCAAAAGTCTTGACTTTACTATCCCTGTTTTTGCGAGCTGACATGCCAAAATAATTTCCTGAATTTCATTTTAGAGAATGGTTATTTTATTAAAGAGCATTTGTTCAAATTCCTCATTTCTCAGGTTATCAATGTCAGAAACGATCCTATTATAATTATCGAGTAGATTGGTGGATATTTTCGTTATGTAGCTATTAATTTTATATTGCTTATTACCGTTGCTAATTTTATCCTTCTGATTTCTGACAACATTATCCCCATCAGTGGCATCTGGGTTACCTGCAAGCCACTTCCAGGCTGAACCTATCCAGTTTATGGAACGTTTGTGATGTTTCTCGCTCCGAAGCTGGCCCATTAACTCTTCAGTTATTGAAAGTTGGTGATGAAGCTGGGGCATTAAGATACCTGATCTATTAACTTGATGGCGTATCTCTGATTTCATGTTGCTAATAATTTCGTCGTATTTTTCAAGGATTTTCAAGATGGTGTGGATGATCTTGAAATGTCCTTTTATCATTTTCCCCGTGCCTTGCTTCGTGGTCATTAGTGGATCCTTATATTCGTAAATGTCCACTGACGCTTCTGCGCCCAGTAGGATTAATCTGAAACAGAAGGAAGGTTTTTAATATGAGCTTTGTGGATTCTTTTCCCTGTAGTTGTGGTAATTGTGACCCTGTTGACCTGTGCAACGATCTCTTTCTTAAAGGGAAGTTTAATTTTCGCCTTGATTTGCTTGTCACGTTTGAAAGCTATATCACCAGGTTCATAGTTTTTTGGCTTAGACCTTTTAAAATTATGATTCCTAATTTGACTTTTTCGCTTTAGAATTATTTTTTGTTTAACATCCTGCTTTAATTTCGATCCAAAGTTAAGTAAACCTTGATAATTTATACGTTCCGATCTATCGAAAAATACGTCAGCCAGTTTCTTACCAGTGGCAGAGTGAAAGGAATTATTGTATCTGTCGACAGATATTTCGATCAGCTCTTTTTCGAAAAGTCTGGATATTCCTTTTGTAGACACCTAAAGATTGCCAGGATGGTTGAGTGAAGCCACTCCACTGTACCATTGACTTTGCTTTTTTGTGGCGGCGTCAGGTAGACCTATTATAATTATCGATACCTATTATATTTATCCCTAATGCTTCAAGCAAATTCAACACCTTCGGGCTTACAAAACTGCCTTCGTTATCAGTTACCAGGACTCGCGGGGTCGAGAAATAGTTAAGTACTTTAATTATCTTGCCACGAATGTATGGGGCAGATTTGTTTTTTATTCGAAAAAGTTTGGCAAATTTACTAAATTTGTCAATGGATGTTAAGTATTTTTCGCCTGCAATTTCCCAAATATCAATGTGTAGAATCTCGGTCGGGTAGTCTGGAATAGGAGTTTCCTGAAGCTCGGGTTTGAATGAGTGTTGATCATATTTATTGGCGTTACAAATGTCACAGGTTGCAACATATTTTTTTATTAATTTACTCATTGTGGGGAAATAGTATTTCTCCAATATCTGCTCCTTATTCTCCTTACTATTTCTGTGGGCTCTATGATGCTCTTGTCGGATGATCTGAGCTATACGTTCTTCGTTAGCAACATCCTCCACAACGCGCTGCGTTATTTGTATTCTAAATTGAGAGAAATTCTCCTAATACGCTTCTTGAAGGAGCTGGATGAACTGCTCGGGTATTTTGATACCGTTAGCCACATTAAGGTTTAACTACTTTTTCAGGGCTTGCACTATAGAGTCTCGGTTTAGCTCCCTAACGCGCACACAATGTCGGTGATAAGTTGCATGCGGTTGTTCATAAGCAGTTACGTCTTTTCCCTTGGAAAAAATTATTTGTTTCTTAAAAACATTTATGGGTGCTTCGCAATGTGGGATGAGGTCAGTATTATCCTGTTTCGCACTGTGTGCTGTTCCGGAACTAGATGTTGAAATATTTGCTTCAAGTGGTAGTCTCGAGAGAGCATCGGCCACGACGTTAGCCTTCCCTGGCTTGTATATGAGTTAGTAATTATACTCTTCGATCCTTGCCTTCCATCGCTTGAGTTTCGCTTTGCAGTTACAATTACTCAAAGCAAAAGTTAGCGGCTGATGATCCGTTAAGATTTTGACTTCCTTTGCCCCATAGAGATAGGTTCTTAGCTTGTCGAGAGCCCAAACAATGGCGAGTAGCTCCTTTTCGTTGGTAGCATAGCCTTCTTCAGTCTTGTTTAGTGACCTTGAGATGTTAATGATCGGCTTATCTCTACCAATCTCTCCCTGAGACAAGATTGCACCAATCGCGTGATTAGATGCATCAGTCGTCAAAATGAATGGCCTGTTGAAGTCCGGGAACGCCAGGATCTCTGAAGATGTGAGAAGTTCTTTTAAATCCTTAAATGCTTTTAACTCTTGCTCTCCAAGTTTCACTTCTGTCTTTTTTGACTGATTAGACCTGATTTGCGCGTTTTCTCCTCTTGTGAGGTTAGTTAGTGGTTTCGCAATTTTTCCGAAATCCCGGATGAACTTCCTATAGTAGGATCTTGGGAGATAATAAAGCTCAAAAATTCCACCAGAGTATTAAAAACCGAAGATTTCTCCAAGTTAACCTTAAGATTTGCTTTTCGTAACTGTAAAAGGATAGTTATAATATTTTCCATATGCTGCTTTTCAGTTTCTCCAAGTAAAATTATATCGTCGATATAGACGTAGCATATCTTGCAAATAAGCGGTTTAAGCACATCCTCAATCATCCTTTGGAAGATCGCCGAAGCGTTCTTAAGTCCCAACGGTAACCTGGTAAACTCGTATTTACCATTCGCAGTGGAAAAAGCAATCTTGGGAATTTCACTGTCTCTCATCTTAGTCTGATGGAAACCGGAAGTCAAATCTAAGGTGGTAAAAAATTTTGAATTTCCAAAACTAGCAAGAGTATTTGTGATATCCGGGATTGGATATGTATCTGAGATAGTTACTGCGTTAAATCTCTTGAAATCTACCACTAACTGATATTGTTTCTCTCTTCTGGAGTTTGTTTTTTTTTTGGAACAATCCAAATGGGCGAGTTATATGCACTTTTGGAAAGGCGAATAATTCCGTCTTTGAGCATTTTATCTATTTGGCTTTCAACTTACCCTCTCAAGTTCACAGGATAAGGGTAAGGTTTGGTATAGATTGGCTCGGTGGTTGAAGTTTTAATTTCGGCTTTTATGCTTGTATCGACTATTTCATTATCACTAATAGGACCGAAAAGATCTGTGTATTCGTCGAGCAATTCCTGTAGTATTCCCGCGGTCTCCTTACTAAGATTATTGTTTGCGGTGTTGATGTTATTGACTTGCGTTGACTCCTTAGCCTTTAAGGGAATTTTAATACCTGGCTTGATTACGAGAACGTTATCCTTCCTATCAATCAACGCATCTAAATCCTTTAAGGTGTCGTCGCCAATTATACCATCGAAGGATTTAAGACCTGGTAGGATGACAAAATCCAGAGTCGTATCATTTCCCGTGCACTTAAAAAATTTTCCGGACACTTTCCTATTAATAAGTATCTCCCCTGCGGCAGATTGGATTTTGAAGGGAATTTTCACCGGTCTCACGTATTTGATGAACTCAGTTGTAATGAAATTTTTGTTTGCACCAGTGTCGACAAGGAACTTAAGAGTACGGCCGTCTTTGGTAGTATACTCTAGGTATGGAACGTTAGAGAGGCGTCCGTCATAAAACTTAACTGATGTTCTTCGAATCCACCTGCGAATTCCTCCGTTTGGCTGAAATACTCCTCCATTCCTTCTGAATTTTCAATACTGGAATCTTCTTGGGAATGATCGAGATTATTTTCTTCGGGTTAGCCTTGCAACTCCAAATTATATAAACGCTGCGATTTTTTCGCTATATTCGCTATATTCGCGGACGTTTACCCGGAAGGATATTAGATGGTCTATTCCTATAATCCACTTGCCTACTTTGAACAGATTTGTCAACATCCATAGGAACTAGAGGGTTAGGCGGCCTTGTAGGGGGATTTTGGGGAACACGTTAATAAGAGTTTCTATGCTGTGTTGTAAATGCGATTCTGCTCGATCACATTTAGTCGCTGATGGGGAACGAATATTTTTGGTTTCACGGGGTCAAGATGCGGTGTGAAAATCTGGTTAATAGGAGAAATTGTGTTGTTTAAATTCCTCCTATGAATTGGGAAGTTTCTATAATTTAAGTTTTGAATCTCAAAACAAGAAGCATAAACTTCCGGAAGCGTCTGAGGCTTTTGAACCACAAGCATTCTAGAAAAATCTCCGTTCAAGCCCCTTACAAAAACATCCAATGCTCTATTCCAATAATTGCTAGTCACAGCGTTAACCGTTTCACTTGAATAATCATCACATTTGATCTTATTGACAAGCAAGGAGAGTTGATGATTCACTGCTGCGTAAAATTCATCAACACTTCTGCTTCGCTGGAACACCGAATGTAACTGATGTTCAAGCGTTCGAACATTACGCTTATCGGTGTAATGGAGAGATAAACACTGTTTAATTTCGAACCAACCTTCGTCGAAGATATTATAGGATATAAGGGCAGCATCTGCGGCTCCTCTAACTTTATACCGAATGTGGTGAAGGATAACTCTGTAAAGTGGTTTCTGTCGCACGATTTTAGGATTGTTTCGACAGAATATACCCAAGATATATATTGGATTGGATTTCCATCAAATATCTGAAGATCTCTCACACAGTCGGGAAGCTTTTTGATTTCATCGAGATCTTGTTCCGATGTAGGAACACCTGATTGTGTTTGAGAAGTTGTAGTTGTCTAACGTTTTCAACCTATGCTCAAGCTTCTAAGAAAACTCAATTTGAGCGTTGACCGCACCGGTCAGTTGGCTCAAAGCTTTCTGAATAGCTTTCATAGTTAATCCGAATTTAGTATACAAGAAATGGTATAGTTATCTCAAGAAACAAGTTTGGAAGAACAAATCGAGACCAAGAACAAATTCAGAACAAGAACAAGTCAAGAACAAATTGAATTGACAAGCCACCAACCCAGTACACGAAAAAATCATGAATTTTGAAAAACACACGCACTGAACTTGGTTCACAATGATCTTCACAACTACACTTTTATACCAACACTGATTATTTCACTTTTCTTACAAACAAACTCAGCAAACACAGCACTACTTCTAAAGTGCTGCAGAAGTCGTGAGTAAACCCGTGAATGCTTTTAATGCTAGAGATAGCATTTTACCCCAAAATTCACATATTTACTTCATATTACCCGCGAACGTGTAATATGTTTTGTTTCATGGTTGATCTTTTCCATGCCACAAATAGGAAAAAGACAAACAATAGGAATACAAGGAGTGCAAAAGCACTGCTATACTACTGCTGAAGTGGTGAAACTGCAGCACATAAAATGTGCTGCTGTACTACTGCCTTAGAAGCAGTATAGCAGGACATTGATATGGCTGCCCAGCTATAATGTCATGAATAGTATATTCGCATTACTTTGCATTCATGCCATCACATTTGCATTACTTGGTATTCATGTCATCTTTAATTAGAGCAAAAAAGACCTGTTTTAATTATAAATTACAAAATATTTCACGTATCACTTGCGAAGTATGACTGACGCTTGACGTATGGGCAACTCGATTTGATTTTTGGGAAACGATTTGAATTGCACCATCTGGTCACCAGTTTGGCAGTAGTGCAGCAGTACTTTATATTCATTGTAAATAGGAAACCGTAAATATATAAGAAATTCATCAACGTGTCGGAAAACTTCAACAACTAGACAGCCTGTTCAGGAGTTTAGCAATAGTACAGGAGCAGGTATAATCATTGAGAAATAGAAAATATGTAAACTCATCAGAAAGCGTATCAACACATGGAAAAGTTTTTACAACTGTATGCAAAAGTGCTGAACGCACGTTTGCTGGGAACAAATTTATGTATAATAGAAAAATTCATGTGTATAATAAAATTGATATATATTGTATCTATATATGCAGTATAAAGGCTGTTTGATTGAGAAAAAATTCTTAACTTTTCTTTTTAAAAAAATTATTATGAAAAATGTTGTTTCTTTGCTTTCATTAATTAACGAAATTCTGGCTTTATATTTTTCAGTAAAAACTGCTAGTAAATTATTTATATAGTAATTAAGCTTAAACTTACAGATAAATGAATAGCTTCATGGTTGTTTGTTCGTTAATCCTATTCGGGACCATTGGCAGTCTTCCTTTTTAGTGTTCTCCGTTTGGCTGGGAAACACCTTCTAGCGGTGCTTCGATCGGCTCACAACCCTAGGCGTAAACAACTGGAACTAGCAGGATACTACTTCGATTTCTGCACTTTTGATAGCTGTAGCTAAGGCACGCACTGTGTTCCCACGGAAACAGCGGTATATGAATAGCTGCGCGAGCTGTGTTCTCACGGGAACAGCTTGTTTCAAATTTATTGGATAATAAAGAGAAATTCTAGCCGTGTTCTTACGGGTACAGCTAGGTAACTTCCTTTTGCACCGGATAAAACTTATGGAAGGAATCGATATCTCTTGTGTTCTTTACGAGAACAACTATAAATTTCCGATTTCACCAGGTATAACTATGCAAAATAGAATTTCACGGAAAATTAATTGATTTTAGCCGTGCACTCACGAGAACGGTTATTTTCTTCCACGTTTTCCGGGTAACTTTAACTTTACTAGTTATTTAGCTCGGGCGCCAGTTAATATTTGTTGCGATTATATTAATAAAAAAAACAACGTGGTTTTAATTAGCGACAAGTGTATTTGATGAATCTGAATTAAGACTGACTTACATTGCTACAATTTCCTATATTAATCGATTCCAAAAATGCCTATTCACTAAAATAATTCATTTTACTTAAATTGCTTAGTATCTTATATTGCATCCGATACAAATTGCAAGGTCTCAATTTGGATGAGACCGCACCAAGTTCAATGTAGGTTAATATTACACCTGCCCAATTACCTGGGATGAACGGCCTGTGCAGATAGCTGACGCGTAGATAATTAATTGGCATGTACCGAATAGAATGCGTATGATAAGTAGAAAGATATAAATGTGTGTGAAGGGGATCGCAGAGAGTGTGATAACTTGCATATGTGACCTACTCGTATATGTGGAAAAGATCCAAATCTCACCAAATCTTTGCTATCATTCAGCTTCGGATAATATGATTATATATATGGATGTTGTGACGTGGTGTGATAGTTCATCGTAAGGAAGCAATTAGTTCATTTCGATAACTGACTTTGGCTGTGCTCTCTTCAAATTTGTTAAGTATTATTAGAGCCTCTCTTGTTAGCTACTTTTAACATTGCTAATATAAAAGCTTCTAGAAAACGTGGAACGAACGTGGACGTGAGAGTACATAAACTGTATTGTTATCAGTATTTTAATTCCCATGCTACCAATATTTAATTATTTCCTCTTTAAATAGGTAAGTGCGAAAATTAAATATTGGCAAACATATAAATTAGCTAAGCTGTAACAAAAAGCTGTGTAAATATAGCATTTTCAAATAAAGTTACGGTAACAATAACAGCAACAGTGATTAGGCAAATTAAATGTTTATAGTCCTTCATAAAGAAAAGAAAGAAAACTTCTATATTCTAGTACTTATATAAAATAATGGTAAATAATAACATTCTCATAATGAAAAGCATATATTTTTATATTTTAAAAATAGCAGTTAGTAAATATAAATGAAGTGATAGTTTTGAAAAAAATCTATTATGAATCGAATTTGATGAAAAAATTTGTTCATACTTCTATTTAAAATGTAACGCAATTGGTCTTTCTTTTTGTGCAAAATCATCAATGACGTCTTGATAAAAACTTTGTTCGCTCAAACGTGATTTTAAGGATATCTTTTCAATGGACACTATTGTCCAATCACTTAGTCACTGTTCACCTGTACTATTCCTGAGATAAGTTTTAATCCTTTTTAAGCAAGAAAAACTGCGGTCTCTTGACGCTCTTGTAACACTCTCTTTCGCACTTGTTACTTGTAATGCTAGAACTAAACAAACTAATTTATAGAATTGTCTTAAACTATTTTCTGACTTATTTTCTGAACATAC
Organism: Nemotelus nigrinus; assembly: GCA_947369275.1. Classification (NCBI taxonomy): domain Eukaryota; kingdom Metazoa; phylum Arthropoda; class Insecta; order Diptera; family Stratiomyidae; genus Nemotelus; species Nemotelus nigrinus. Next base: position 94,427,753 of record OX376372.1, on the reverse strand, counting down.
AAAAATATATTGAAAAGATTTTGCCGGTAAATTTGCGTTAGAGTAAATAACAATGAGTTCAATTTTTAATGAAATCGAGTCAAATAGATTTTGCAAGTAAAATGCCGAGTGCATATCTTCGTTATAGATATAATTTCCAAATTTGGTTTCGGTCGACCTTTTTCAATAATGTCCTTTTTGTCCGAAAAAGATCGAGATCCAAAAGGATATCGAAAAAGGTCACTAATTATGCAATTTCGATCCATGCTATTTACGGAATTAATAAATAAGTACATTCACCTTTTAATAGCAGCCTCACTATTTGAAGTATGTAACAAAAGAATCATGCAATTCTAGAAAGTAATTCTACGCATTAAATTCTACAAAATTCATACCAATTTCAATTCAACAATGCTGTAAAATTTTAGTGAAATAAATACCTTCACTTATTACAAATACCTTCACCAAATTTATATATAAAATATAGCACAAATTTCACTACCGAACTACATTCAAGCAATGAAAAATGATGACAGCGCGTCAAATTAGCAGTCAAATTAGCGTAGTTCAAATTCATTCAAAAATTCACATAGTGTGTACGTTACTACAGCAAACATTCTCATTCAAAAAAAATACGCACAAGTAAATTACAATGATTGCAATGATACTCGTATGGGAAACGTGGCAATAAGTTTTACTGCAATCATACGTACGCGGCTTCTCTCTCAGGTTCTCTCTTGAAATGGGAATTTCCCCTAAGAAGCAATTTCTTCATTGCTTCCAAATAGCTAGTACAAGCGCATTTTTTTTAACGACGACGTCACAATGCAGTCTACATAGAGTGAAATTAACAGTCGTATATGCAATTTTTTCGTTGCTTCCATGTGTCTTGTTCTCATTGTTTTCATTTGGTGGTACTACCACCTTAACCGCGTGAGATGTTCACTATTCGTTTTTGGGAAAATTTATTTTGAAAATTCTTATGCACGATTTTTGTTCGTGATTTTTAAATAAATGAATTTCAAATATATATCAACCAAATGTAAGGTAAGCAATGCTTACCTTACTTCCATGAATGCCACGCCACTGCATGGATGATATACTTATTTTCGCAGATTCGAAAACATCTCATGATGATATCTTCGAAAAAGCTATTAATCGTGTTAGGGAGATAGGTGTTAAATTCAACTCAAAGAAATTACAGTAGTGTGTTAGGCAAGTGAGCTACTAAGGGTATACTTTCTCTGAACGTGGCTGCAAGATAGATCCAAAAAGGGTAAAAGCTATACAAGAGCCGCCAAATCCGAAAACCAAGAAAGAACTAATGTCATATCTCGAAACGATAAATTACCAAAGACAATTTATACCAAATTTAGCTCATGACAGTGCACCTCTGAGACAATTGTTAAAAAGCGATACCATTTTTACATGGTTACCAATTCAAGCACAATGCGTTGACAAAGTCAAAGAAGGCATGAGTATGAGGCAATTTTATGAAATTTTAATCCGAGGAAAGAGGCTATCATTGAACCATACAGCTCAAAATTTGGCGTAGGGTGTGTTTTAATACAGGATAAGCAGCCAGTCGCGTATACTGAAATAAATTATTCGCGAACAGAGAATGAAATCTTAGCTATGATGCGCGCAGGTAAACGTTTTCAAAATATAATTTACGGCCTCAAAAAGGTAGAGTTTCACACTGACCATAAACCAAATACTAGTATTATGAAAAAAATCTTGCGCATCAGAGCCGCTACAAATTTTATTTTTTAAGATATATCTTTGAGGGACTTAAAAATGTGTGTAGACATAATACACTTCTTTGTAGTATCGAGGGAACCAATATCATTTTCTGACAGCATTTCCTATAACACAAATGATGAAAATGTTTAATACTGGCAACATTTGTCAAACACAGCAGCAATAAGTCTACCATAACATGCTCGTGCTTAGCCCTGGAATAGTACGGTAAATTTTTGGATGATTTTACGTACATGTTTTTACTAAAAAGATGGCAACAATAGTACTATGTAAATTTTTTTATTTAATCATTAAACATAAAAAGATTACATAGCTTCTAGCCCCATGGCAGTCGGAGTGGCAAATTGGCTGGTGCGCGACGAAATGTACACCCTATTTGAGTAGAATTTACTTATCGGTACCATTCCAGGGTAAATCAACCTATCTCTTGAATTTCATTTTTACCCAAGGATATGATTGAAAGTTTCAGCGACTAAACTATGTCTGGGGCTGCCATCCGAAAAATTTCCAAAACTCGGAAAATTTAAATATCGGTTGCTTATATTATTGTAAATGCTTTGCTTATGAATACAAAATGGAAACATCTGTTGGTGCAATATTTACAAAATTGTCTGGTGCTGGCAATCATGTGTAAGCACCAAAGCTGCTTTACTTTGAGTTAAATCCACCCTGTGAATTTCCTTTCCATTGAATGGCTACGCTGGAAGTTATAGGAGTGAATTAAATTTTATAGCAATCATCCTCAAACTTTTCAAATTTTCGAAACCTTAAAATCTGTTGTTAACTGTCATTGCAGAATCATTCCCATTTGAAAATTTTTTGAAAGCATCACTCAAGAAAGAAATGTCAATAAATTGCGAAATTCATTTTTCAACGAGATTCCGACAGCAAGATCCTTTTATCACATGAATTTCGTTTTGATTTCGTTACTGCATCGGAGTAACTTATCTAAACTTTCAACCAAATTTCTATGAAATATATCTTAGAGCAAGGTTCATCAACTGCGTGAATTTTGTTAAAATCTGGTGGCTAAATCGGAAGCTATAGGCCAAAAACCAGTTTTTTTTCTTGGTGATTTTTCAAACTGGCACCACTGCCACAGTATTGCCCGCATTTTAAAATCACCTTTATTAGACATGGTTTTAGCTAATTCCAACAATTGCTGTAAATTTCATATTGATCGCATTATCCGATCGTCATTTTTTGTAACATAAAATTTTAGTGTTGAAAATAGAGGTAATTTGATCATAGGTTGCCATTCTTGTTAACCGCAGAATTTCGAGAATTTTTATTTGACTTATTGGACCAAAACTAAAATATATCGATAATAAGAATTCATTTTCAAAAATCAAAAATTTGTGTACATCAATCATCATCATCGGGGCACTACAGCCCGAATCGAGCCTTAGCCTCCTTAATAATTCACCTCCATTCGTCTCGGTTCAGTGACCGCGTCCTCCAGTTCGGTGCTCCCAAAAGTGACCTGCTGTCAGCATCTATCGAGTCCTCCCATCGCTTGCGCGGCTTACCAACTGGCCTGGCTCCGCTCGCTCGCCCCTTGAGAGATCTTTTGGGGATTCGATTGTCGCTCATTCGTTCGACGTGGCCAGCCCATTGTAGTTTTTGTATGCCGGTAGAGACTTCCGGCTCGTCATATGTGGTATACAGCTCGTTGTTGTATCGGATTCGCCATCCATCTTCTTCCCGTATTGGACCGAGGATCCTTCGCAATACCCTTCTCTCAAACGTATTTAAGGCTTTTTCAGATGCCTGGGTCAGCGTCCATGTTTCACATCCGTAGCATAGCACAGGTCTAATAATTGTTTTATAGATGCGGAGCTTCGTATTTCTGTGTACGCATCGAGATTTTAAAGAGGGAAGCACCGAAAAGAATGTCTTATTGGCTAATTGAATCCGTCGTTTGATTTCGTCAAGCTCATTCCCATCCTTCGAGATGTTCGCCCCTAGGTACACGAAGTTGTCTACGTTTTCAAAGTTATAGTCCCCTATCGTTTTGTTTTGTCTTATTGGCGTCCTTTTCCTTGATTGAGTCATAACTTTAGTTTTTTGTTCGTTAATTTGAAGACCACATGAATATGCTCTGCATATTTCACGATGATTCAATGTTTTTCTTAGAAGTTACGACACATCAAAATTTGAAAAAAAAATTTGATTACTTTTAAAAATTTCCTATTCTTTATCATTAACAAGCTGAGAACATAGAAGGTGTTCATTTCAAATACTATTTTTAACAACAATTAACACTGCTTGGAAACATAGGGGTACCTGAAAAATTCACAAAACTCCCGCTGCCGGGCAAAGATATCTGAATTCAAGTAAATCATTGACCTACCCTTCATATACATATATGTCTTCCGATTATTTCAGCTCAATCAGATCGGGCACTCTCTTAATCATTCTGCAGATATATATATAAATTTATATATATATATATATATATATATATATATATATATATATATATATATATCTATATATATATATATATATATATATATATATATATACATATATATATATATATATATATATATATATATATATATATATATATATATATATATATATATATATATATATATATATATATATATATATATATATATATATATATACAACGAATGAGATTGAAACTTTCGGCGAAACGAGTGTAATACTAATTTATTTCGAAAATGAGTACAAACTTTTGAACAAAAATTTCCCAGTTAGAATTCAACGAATGAGATTGAAACTTCTTCCACTTAATCAAGAAGTGAATTCGATACCTGACAAAAACATACAAATTTCAGATTACTTGTCAAGAAATTATGCACATGATAAAGCCGAGACAATAGAATTTTTGGATGATATGGTGCACTCAGTAAGCGGTAGTTCCGACAGAACAGAAGAATTACTTTTGGCGACGAAATTTCACTCTTATACACAATTAATTGACAAATTTTGCAAAAATGGTTGGCCACCAGACATGACGAAAGTACCGAGTGCAATCAAAATGTATTTGAAAATACGGAACGAAATATATAAAGAAAATCGAATTACTATTTTATCAAAATAGGATTATCATCCCTCAGAACTACAGACATAATCACAAAACCTAAAATACGAGCCAACCCGCTCATTAACTGGCCAAATATGAACATTGACATATAAAATGTTATCAGTATCTGCAACATTTGTGAAAAGTAACGACCGTCTAAAACACATGAACCGTTAATACCTCATGAAATTCCCGGTTTGCCATTCCAGGTAATAGATTATGACATTCTGGACTTGAGTGGTAAAAGCCATCTAGTTGTTGTAGAATATTATTCAAAATTTATAAAAGCTCGAAGATTGAAATACAAAAACTAAAAGCCTATTATAAAATCACTCAAACAAACATGGCATCCCAGAAAAAGTCGTATGCGACACTATTCTATTTTTATCTTTGGAATGCCAACAGTTAAGCAGAAAATTGAACTTCATATTTCAAACCAGTAGTCCACATCATCCACGGTCAAATGTACTAGCGAAGAAAGCAGTAGGTATTGCAAAAATATTTTGAAGAAATGCAGGGACGGGCAAGAGGACTTTAAGATCGCGCTGCTAGAATATTGATGTACTCCCGTAAATTACTTAAGCTACTCACCTGCATAAATGCTGATGAGCAGACGGCTCCGTTCCAAACTCGCTATAAAAAAGAAATTATTGCAGCCAAAAGTGGCAAAAAACGTCAAGATAGATCATATGAACAATTAAACGAATTACAAAAACTCCTAGCGTATCAAAAGCGCTAGAAACACTAATGTTCAAAGAATAGGTTTTGTGCAAATTTTGAGTGTGTATTCTACCACTAGCTACTTTTCCTACTTTTGGCTAATACACCCTTAGTAATAACATACCCTAAGCTTATTTTAAATTCGATGGCTTCATCGAAAGTTACAGCGATAGAACAAATAAATTCTAGACCTTGGAAAGTTTAAGCATTATTTACTTATTTTCATTACAAATGTTTGCGATGTGAATACTTAATGCAAGTATTTATTATAAACGAAGCATATGTTATCTGCCTCACGTTGAAATTAACTTGCTCTGCAAATTTCGTATTGATCCGATCACTGCATTGGAAGTTATAGGGATACAAAGAAATTTAGGACTACCATTCGCAAAAAAATTCAAATTTTCTAAATTTTAATATTTGCTGTTTATTTTCACTACATGATCATTACGATTTGAAAATCCTTTGATAAAATCGCTACTAAAGCTATGCCAAAATACTACAAAAACAACTCGATTTCTGCTGAGTATTGTCTACAATAAGTTCAGTTTGCCATATGAATTTCGTTAGGATTCAATGACTGCACTGGAAGCTATAAGGCAAAGAATTTTTTTTATATAGTAAATTTTCAAAATGAGAGACATATAAAAATTACCATAGCTTGCAGCTCCAGCCGAAATTTTCCAGATAAATTAATGCACCATATCATCCAAAAATTCTATTGTCTCGGCTTTATCATGCGCATAATTTCTTGACAAGTAATCTGAAATTTGTATGTTTTTGTCAGGTATCGAATTCACTTCTTGATTAAAACGAAGAAGTTTAATTTTCATTCTTTGAATTCTTACTGGGTATATTTTGTTCAAAAGCCCGAACTTACGCTATAGGTGGGACCGAGCGCTACCCGTGTAAGTCGAATTCACGTAAATCGGGGTACAATTTTGCATATTAAGACATACAAAGTATGTTTAGTTGGTACTGGAGACTAAATAAAACAATAATTTAGGAAAAAAAATGTGTAACTTATTGTAGATAATATGACAAATAATATTATTATAAACTGTAAAAACACAATTCGAAGCTATTTTGATGTAGAAGGTTTCATAAAAGCTTACAAAGTCGTTTGACGAGTCAATATTTTTTCTTCTCCCGTAATATATCCTCGTAGCATGTAAGTAATTTTTGTATTCCTTGTTTTGTAACAGAAATGCGCTCTTTGTTAGAGTCTTTGTTTTCGAAAATTGTTAACCCTTTTTCAATTGAACTGAGGGCTTCTGTCAAGTTTCCAACTATCATTTGATCTTCTAATTGAACTGGGTCCAAAGAATCAAGATTCTCAATGTCTTCCTTTTGTTCACGCATTTTTATGAGCTCATCAATTGTAAGCTCCTGATTGAGTGAATCCAGCAGTTCTTGAACGTCATCACTTACTACTTTTTAATTTATTTGTCTTCCAAGTTCGACAACGCCTTTTATCACATTACCAATTTCATCAGGCCTTGGCACTGATTCCGCCTGAGTCTCAGTGGAGAAAAAAATTAACAGAGTTTTTTCCAGACGCCATTT
>OX376372.1:94346215-94420469 GCA_947369275.1 Nemotelus nigrinus | reverse complement strand
GAAATAAGAGGAGAAATGCGCCAAACAATATTTTCACCGTATCCGACGAATGATACATTCTAACGCAAGTGAAAGCAAACACAAAGATTTCCGCTCCGAAATTGGTTATTGAGGTTCATCGTGAATTAAAGAAGTCATATTGTGCTGAAACCGTCTGACGAGTGCTTCGCAATCATGATTTCAACGGACGAGTAGCTCGTAGCAAGCCATTCATTTCCAAAAAAAATACAATAAGCCGATTTGCCATTGCCAAAGAGCATGTGGGAAAGCCATCCGCGTTCTGGAATACGGTTATTTGTGCGGAAGAGCCCAAGTTTAACATTTTTGGCTCCGACGGAATGTCATATGTCTGGCACAAGGCAAACACTGAGCTAAACAAGAAGAAGCTCAAAGCTACTGTGAAGCATGGTGGTGGTAATGTGATAGTTTGGGCCTCCGCAGCCGCAGTCAGAAATTTAAAGTTTATTGAGGAAACAATGGACCAAACAAAGTACTTTGATGTACTCAAAAACAATTTACTGCAAAGCACCGAAAAACTGGGTGTAAGCAACCAATTTCGGTTGTACCAAGACAATGATCCAAAGCAAAAGTCGGGTATTGTGAACTCCTGGCCAATTTGGGATTGCCCTCATTTGATGTCTCCGCCGGCATAGTCACCAGATATGAACGTCATTTAGAATCTGAGGACTTTGTTGGATAACAACATTAGAAAACACAAGATTTCTAATAAACAAGACCGGAAGAAAGCACTGCTAGAGGAATGGCTAAAAATTACCCCTGACATCACAAAAAAACTCGTTGACTCAATGCCGAATAGGCTCCAGGCTCTGCTTAAGGCTAAGGGCTATCATACGAAGTATTGAAATCAACTAGAAACCTCATAATTCACAATAATTTTAAAGTTTAATCAAACTGTATCAAATAAGCTGTGACATGAAATTTGTTATTACTTTTAATTTTTTATTTTTAAGATGTAAAACAGCATCTTTTAACAAATATAAACTTGTTTAACAAACAACAAACATTTTTCTTCAAAATGGTGCTCAAATTTTTTTGCTATTGTTATTATGTTTTGAGGTATTGCAACTTAATTTTTTAAAGAAGCACTGTATCAAATAAGCTGTGAGCCACTGTATATATATAAATATATATATAGATATATATATATATATATATATATATATATATATATATATATATATATATATATATATATATATATATATATATATATATATATAAATATATATATATATATATATATATATATATATATATATATATATATATATATATATATATATATATATATATATATATATATATATATATATATATTTATATTAAATATATATAAATTTATATGGAAATATGCAATTTTGGCCAAATCGATTTAAATACTAATGTTTTTCGAACATTAGTAAAAACAAAACAACAGGAGAGTGAAGACTGCTAACATAAAGTAAAAAGAGGTCAGAATGTCACCTTTCAACACTATAAGAATCGTGATAAATCGTGGACAGTTGCTGGAGTAGTGGGTAAGCATTGTACACCATGGTCATTCTTATTACAGAATGATCTGGACAATGTAGTAAGATTAAATAACATTCATCTTAGACCTTGTTTAAATTCACCGAAAGCTATTAACCCTAGAATGATACCTATGAGTAATTTTTACTCACATGCAATATATATTTTATTACACATCAGCCAGTTGGCCACTCTGACTGCCATGAGGCTAGAAGCTATATAATCTTTTTATGTTTAATGATAAAATAAAAGATGTACATAATACTATTGTTGCTTTCTTTTAAGTAAAAACATGTACCTAAAGTTATTCAAAAATTTACCGTACCATTCTAGGGTTAAAGCATATAATGAACTCTGTTATTGTGACGGGCAGGAAGAAAATCATGCAAATTCAAATTCACCTACCCTCAGAAAAATACATGTTGTATAGTTAAAGGAAATACTTCTTCAACTTTAAATCCCTGAAAATTTACTTACTAAAGCATTATTTGTTAAAATTATGAAATATAACATTTGCTAAAATAATATTCCATAAGATTTAAATGTCAACTTAGTCATGAGTCAATGTAAGCACTTGTAAAGCCAGCCACATAAATATCTTCGAATATTTAAGCATATCATTTTATATTTTAAACAAAAACTTCATAGCTCAAAATTATTTGTTCTTCTTTCATAAAAACTATCTAGTACTTCAAAGTAATGAAATTATTTAATAAGATTTATGAAAGATTTTAAATGACAAGCATGGAATGTTTTCTGATTAATGCTTACTTTACTTCGAAATTAAGAAGAGTTGGAAGGAAGTTTAATAAAATCTAGGAAAGTATCTTAAAATTGATGAAAAATTCTCTTTAAGTTTAAAAAATGTTGATTAATACATGACAGCACTCTCATCATAGTTTCAATGTGATTATTTGTATGCTTCACCGAACATGAATGGACGCGTGTTTAATTTGGCTACAAATTCTCGGAAATCGCGTGTAGTTTGGAAGTGTATTATTTATAAATTGATAATATTATAAATTAGTATTTTGAAAACAAGTTTGACTTTGGGCTTTTCATCCTTTCAGTAACAGCAGATATGAAATAATGTAGTTAACCTTAAACAAAGTGAATTAATGGAAAATTCAGAGAAAAGTTTTATCTTCGACAGTGACAGTGCTTACGATATACAAATCATTTCAAATGATACATTGAGTGTAGAAAATTAAACAGACTCCCAAAGTAATATAAATGTGCAGAAAATTGTTTCGTTACCAAATAACAAATATATTCAAGTTTACACCTTGATGATGAGCCATTCGAGATAATCGAGCGATTCGAGATAATCAAGATAATCGAGACAATCGAGATAATCGAGACAATCGAGCGATTCGAGATAATCGAGCGATTCGAGATAATCGAGCGATTCGAGACAATCGAGGCAATCGAGACAATCGAACATCTCGCAATCGAGCATTCAGTCGGTCAAGTCATCGACAATCGGTTGACGGCAATTGAGTGAGCCATAAAGCACGTTTCGTTGGCGCAGCCAATAAAAAAATGTTCAAATATTTCAGCAAAAATATTAAGTGTTATTATTTGATCAAACTGCAATTTTTTGGGAAATATTGATGTATAATAGGATATATTTATCTTAAGTTAAAATTAAGATATCTTTAACTCTTTGGTGGAGGTGGGCATGTTAGTGTATAAGCACACCAGTTAATACAGTACGCTTGTAGAACCGCTTGTGAAGAATAGATTTGAATGGATTGGATATACTATTTAGTAGATTCTTTTACGTGTGCATACATATGGAATGTAATGATCAGATATGCATGGAAATTTGTATGGCTAGCATTTATCATGTATAAATGGCTGGTAGTTTTGCTAAAACTATTAAGTCTGATCAAAGTTTATGATCAAATATTATATGAAGTTGAGTTTTGTCATGCTGTTAAGTATGTTAAAATAAAATCTGCTTTTAGATAATGCAGTTTGAAAGCATATCATGTATCCAGTATTTTCGTAGAAATAGAAAATTTAAAGAAAACAGAAATACAACTTACTCGATATTTTATATTTTAAATGGTGCTGAAGAAGATGCGGATGAAATACGAAGCATTCAGTTGGTGTTTGCAAGTTTCAAATGCCCGTTTATGAGATAGAAAAAAACACGAATCGTCAATTTATGGTGGGGGACTCATAAATTTTACTAAGATATAGAAGACCGTAGATAGAGAAAAATAGCAAAAAATTATATTGAAAACAAATGCAAAGGTTATATTAAGGGATTCAGTTTTTCAACGCCCAAGTGATCAATAGAAAAGAGCCAAGATTTGATTTTTTTCGAAAACGTTGTCTTTTTGGACTCGCCTCTAATTGTTTTAATTGTTTACCAATTTTTTTCCTAGCTTGTAAAAAATATTTTAAGTAAACCAATTTTTTCTTTTTGAAGCTGGATCTATTTTGAAATTGACAGGTATCTTATTTAAAGTGCTTGCATTTAAAGTATTTTCTAATACTAATTACCTGCTAATTACCCGCCAATTATCTATTAATTATATACATAAGTACATCTTAATATCTATATTAATCACATAATCATCATAAAGTATATGTTTAAATTAACCTGAACAATGGTGATACACAGTTTCCTTGGTCTATGTTTAGTCGCCTATCCATCGGGGTTTTCCATATGTTCAGGCTTTCGTATGCATCTAGTTTTCGTACCTGCTGTACTTCCTTAATCACCTCCACGTTGTCCCACGTTATGTTCTGCTCTTCCTCCAGGATGTGTTTCGTTACTGCTGATCGTACTACCGTTGTGTTCCTTTTCGTTGCTGAAGCTGCTTCTCGCTTATGTTCGTCTAATACCAACTAACCGTTTCGTTTGTCCAATGTATATTTTGTCGCATTCTGGGCAAGTAATTCTGTATATTCCACATTTTTCCTTCTTATCTTTTCTGTCTTTCACGTGACATAATTTTGTACTTAATTTTTTGACCCCTCTGGTTGGAACTGCTTTAATATCAAAGCGTTCAAGAAGTTCCTGAATTGGCTTGAATATTGACGTAAAAATAATTGGAACACTTTTGGCTGGTTTTTGTTTTTCTTGTATAAAGAGCGTCGTTAACAGATCACGCTGTATTCTGTCCTTCTTCTTTTTGACAAGTGAAATGGTAAAACTGGTCGTTCTTCCTTGCCAAGTTGATTGAGTCAAGTTGTACTTGTTCCTTTTTTGTTTTGGACTAGGCAAATGTATTACTACCACAAAATTAGAGTCGTGGTAGAAAATTATGAAAAGAATATCACTCTTGTGAACCCAAGTGAATTAAGCTTCGGAGTATCTAGTGAATACAAATGATTTGAGCTTCGGCGTGGCGAATCTAACCGCCCCTACTAGCCTCAGCTTGAAATGCACTTGTAAAGTGAAACGATTAATTGTTTTTCAATTACAAATGAAACAATCGTTTTGTTTTAATATTGAATGTCTGCTTGGTCGCCGACCGATTTTGGCATACCGAACTGACTGATTTATTCATATCAATTTCTTCTTTATATATGGTACATTCGAATTGGACAGTCTGTGGATCGGTTTTTCAAAAAATGAAAATTAATTTAATGTAACTTGCGTTTCGCCCGCTCGGAGGGGGATGTCGCTGTGTTCGGTGCGTGGAATTAATTTGCTGATATTTGTCAGTTGTCAAAAATGTCAACAATCGTGCACAACACCCTCTCCTTTTGGGAAGAAACAAATTTTTTTATGTGTGGGAAACAAAAAATTTTTTTAAATTCAAATCCATGCACTTTTACAATTTTCGTACAATTTTGATTAAATAATTTCCATTACGTTCTTTATATTAAAAACTTATGACTCAATTAGGATAGCTTACAAAAGATTTAAGTTAAAAAATTACTTTTCGATTGTGTTAAAAAAAATGCTCTTCGAGCTTTATTGAAATGAATGTACAATATAAACTGGAACTTATTCTAGTATCGATGATTGCTTTTATCCGATATTTCTGCTGATGCAGCGTCTGCCTTTGCTGCATTTGGTTCATCATGATCGATGCATTTTCACCTGGGCGCGTGTTTGCTGATTATGCGGGAACGTGTTGTTAACTCTTCTCCCTCTAAGTGCGACAGTCCGCTATCGTTAGAGGTACGGGAGGTTATTAAACCTGGGTTGCGTTTGATTTGCCAATGTGGATGGATAGCTGATTGCTGATGACATTGATGATGGAATAACTGTGACTTCTGTTTTAGGTGGGATCGCCGCTGATGAGATTTTGCGCTTCTGGAGACAAGTTTTCAGAATCAGGTAGGTTGATGTTATGGTTACCAAGAAGGAAATTAGGCCATAGGTCGTGTACTGGTGAACTTCATTGTTTGATTTTAGCAATTCTATCTTCTCGGTGCTGTTGATTTTAATTTCGTCCAGCATTTCAAGGGAAAAATGATCCCCATATAATTTTCCTTCGGGTGTAGGCTGGAGTATTGCAGGCAGTGCGTTGATCGTTGATATCTCATGCGCTTCATAGTTTTTCCCATTTATTTTTATTGAAGTATTGTGAAATTTGATTCAGTACGTTCCGTTCAAATGGTGCGTGGATTCTTCTACTTTAAGTTGACCGCAGAACGCATTTAGTAGTAATTTGCCAGGTGAAATCTCCTCGATGGTTGGAACTTGCAGACCGTTGATTCTGTTGCAGGTGGCGTTTTAGCTTTGCAGCAGTCTTGGCAAGCAGCTGGTTAAACTAATATCTACTACATCGGATTCTTTACAAATGAATAAATTGTTATAACATTTACAACTATTAGTTTTTGTACCATAGAATTTTTCTTTATTTTTTAATATTTTCTCAAAAGGTATTTCTGTTATTATGTTTCTTTTTTTAATTGGCTTAACTAGAAGAGTTTCGTATGTTTCCTGTCTTGTAATCGGAATATTGATTATATAAAGTATGGTTTCGTGATTACTGATAATTTTTATGTCAGGTAATTCTAGGGCTTCTTCTACAGTCGAAAAGGGTAATAAATCTAAGTCTATGCTGATTTAAAGACAAGAAGGGAACCGTGATCAAATTCAATTACCTTTACTAAGTAAAATTATATCCATGGATATAAGTCGGAGATGTTAAAATTTGTCACAACTAGCATAAATAAAAATGTAATGATTTCCACCTGCAAGTGGTCACGCCAGTCAAGTATGCACTGTGTGCTGGTGTCTGATGAGAAGCAGTGCATACTTTCGAAACCACTTTGTCAAAATAGAATTTTCAATGTAGATTAAAATTTTTAATGTTAATAAAAAGTTGTTCAATTTTAATCATCCCGCAAAAACATTTCTAATTTGATTCTGCTTTCGGAGGCTGATTCCGCAAAACGATCGAAGTTTCCCGTTTCAATATGCTCGGCTTCGATGCTGTAGAAATGATATACATACGTTGTCTATGCTGATTTATAGACAAGAAGGGAACCGTGATCAAATTCAATTACCTTTACTAAGTAAAATTATATCCATGGATATAAGTCGGAGATGTTAAAATTTGTCACAACTAGCATAAATAAAAATGTAATGATTTCCACCTGCAAGTGGTCACGCCAGTCAAGTATGCACTGTGTGCTGGTGTCTGATGAGAAGCAGTGCATACTTTCGAAACCACTTTGTCAAAATAGAATTTTCAATGTAGATTAAAATTTTTAATGTTAATAAAAAGTTGTTCAATTTTAATCATCCCGCAAAAACATTTCCAATAAATCTTTGTTTAACGTATCGGTAGCTAAATTTATTTCTTTTTTTGATAGAATGAGGGAGTTGATGTCTCCCATTTTTGCCCAATGTATGGCGTAGTTTATGTTTTTCAATTCCTCTTTAACAATTTTCATTTTGTATTTTAATTCGGAAAAATTATTATTATTTGCCCTTTTTTCTTCATTTAATATTTTTTGTATGCCATTCGTTATCTGCGTAATCTTGTTAATTCGGTGGTTATACAATTCGTTTATTACAACTTGTTTATTACTATTACTTAGGTCGTTGTTTATCTTTTCTTTTATCGTCACTAGGTCTTCGTGATCAGGGCTTCCGGCTATCCATTTCCATGCCGAGCCTAGAAAATTTAGTGATCTTTTCGCCTTCCGAGGTTTTAGGTTATGGATTAAAGTCTCAATTTGGTGGAATTCATGCATCAAATATCGTGAGAGTGGATTATGTTGGATTATTGATAGATTCAGAATAGGGTGAACGTCGGTAATAAATCGTTCGTACTGGTCTAAGTCTATAATGTGAATTATTTTAAAGTTTCCGTCCTTTATCTTTGTCTGTCCCAGATAGAAAGATACAATTTGCGAGTTGGTATAGTCCAAAATTTGTACGTTTGCTTTGATCGCGTGGGCGATGAACCTGAAAGAAGTTAATTTCGAATTTTATCTTTATGTATTATTTTGCCAGATTCAGTTAGTATAGTCGTATTTCTGTTCTCCCTAACAACTTCCTGTCGGTATCTAGGGTTTAGTTTTGTTCCGATTCGTTTGTTCTGTCTTACTTAAATAACCTGTCCTGTATCGTAAGTCTTTGTAGGTTGCCGATTTTTATTGTGGTGGATCATGTCGGTCATTTGTTTGCGTTTGATCTTCTCTATATTACTGAGGCGCGCATTCTCTAATTCTTCAGGGGTGATATTTGAAATTCGGCCGAGGTAAAGCTCTACTGGTTTCTTACCTGTAGTTGAGTGAATTGTGAAATTGTACTCGTTCACTGCACGTTTGAGGAGTTCTTCGAAGGGTCTAGGAGGTCCGTCGCGTTTCAGGCATCTCATGATCTCTATGAGAGTGGAGTGCCAGCGTTCAATTTGACCGTTGACTTCACTTTTGTACGGAGGAGTTCGAAAGAGCTTAATTTTAAGTTCGTCCTCTATCATGGAATCTAAGGATGCGGATCTAAATGCACCTTCGTTATCGATTACCACCATTTCGGGGATACAGTAAAAAAATAGTATATCTCGTAGGGGACGTCTGACGTCCTCAGCGGATTTTGTTGGTATAACTTTGGCTTGAACAAATTTTGTGAATTTATCTATTGCTGTGAGTACGCGTTTTTTCTCCGTCATGAATATGTCGATGTGAACAATATGTCCAGGATATTTTGGAATGGGTGTCGGTTCTAAGAATGGTTTGTTCGGGTGTCTGTCATATTTGTTTTCTTTGATATGGTACAAAGTTTAACCAGTTGTCTAATTTTGGAGGACATTTTCGGAAAGTAAAAATTCTATAATATTTGTTTGTGGTTTTCTTCTGCGTTACGTTGTGCTCTCTTGTGAGTTCGAAGGATTCGTTCTTCTTGTTCTGCCTCGTTGGGAATGTCTTCTTCCAGTTTTTGTATAAAGCGAATTCTGTAGTCTTTAAAGTGATGGGGATAAATAGTTTGGATGAGACCCATAGTAGGTTCGTCAGTGAGGAGTCCATTTGTCAGATGTGGATTTAGATACCTTTTAAAAATGTTTATTATGTCGTGTTCGGAATAGTTTCTTTGAATAATGATGTGCCTGGTGTAGTTTTCAAAGGGGTTTACAATCTGATAACTGTTTTCTTCTCTGATTTGAAGAAGGAGTTGATTTTTAAATACGTTAACTGGTGATTCGACAGAAGGAATAAGGTTTTGTGCCGAACTATCGTCACTATGTTTTGTAGGTGTCATGGAATTTATTTCGTTTGTATTGTGTGTCAGAGTAGTCGGTTCTTTGATTTCTTGAGGGGGTCTAGAAAGAGAATCGGCGACGACGTTCGCTTTACCTGGTTTATAAGTAACTCATAATCATATTCTTCGAGAATGGCTTTCCAACGTTTGAGTTTACTATTTGTGTTTTTCGAACTGAGTGCGTATGTAAGGGGTTGATGGTCGGTGAAAATTCGTACATGATTGGAGCCGTAAAGATAATTTCAAAGGGAATTTAATGACCAAATAATTGCTAACATCTCTTTTTCATTCGTTGCGTAGTTTTCCTCAGTTTTACTGAGAGTTCTGGACAAGAATGAAATAGGCTTGTTATCTTGAGATAAGACAGCACCGATCGCGTAATTGGAAGCATCGGTTGTTAGCTCGAATGGCTTAGTGAAGTCTGGATGTGAAAGTACAACATCTTGTGATATGAGAATATTTTTGAGCTTTTCATAAGCTACAGTTGCTTCTTTATCGAGAGAGATTGGTTTGTTTTTGGATGAGTTTTTTGATACTCGTCCATCCTCCCCTCTTAAAAGGGATGTCAAGGGTTTGGCGATTTTTGCATAATCTTTAATAAACCGTCGATAGTACCCTGACATGCCTAGAAAAGAACATAAGTCTTTGAGTGTTTTGGGAAGCGGGAATGAAGCGATTGCTTCAACTTTCTTGGGGTTTGTTTTGATGCCATCTACGCTGACTATAAACCCTAAGAATTCAACTTCTTTTTTTAGGAATTCGCATTTGTCCAAATTAATTTTCATATTGGCATCTCTCAGGGTTTTGAGAACTATGTTTAGATTTTCAAAATGGTTTTTTTCAGTCTTACCGAAGACTATTATGTCATCTATATAAATGCGGCAGCGTTTTCCGATGTGTTCTCGAAGGATGTCGTCTAGTGCCCTTTGAAATATTGCTTGGCCGTTTTTTAAGCCAAATGGAAGGCGAACAAACTCATATTTGCCATTATTGATGGCGAAAGCGGTTTTCTCGATGTCGCGCTCTCTTAAGGGAATCTGATGAAATCCGCTTTTTAGGTCGATGATTGAAAAATATTGATTTTCGCCAAGGTTGAAGGGGACATCATTAATGTCGGGAATAGGATAAGCATCGGTTACTGTAATGGAATTCAATTTTCGGTAGTCGATGACCATTCGAAATTTTTTTTCTCCTGATGCATCCGGTTTCTTTACTATCCAGACTGGTGCATTATAAGGGGACTTGGAAGGACGTATGATATTGTCGTTTGAAAGTTGTTGAATTTCTTTTTCGACTTCGTCCTTCAGCGCCATTGGATAAGGGTAAGATCTAGCATAGACTGGATCGTTGGTTGTCGTACAAATTTCCCCTTTTACAGTAGCTATGTAGGTCAGGCTTCTATTTGGCTCTGATGCTAGGTTAAGGTATTTTTCGAGAATATGTTTCAGGGTTTTAATTTGTGATTCGGTCATATGATTGGTTCTTTAGTTTAGGTGATTCACGGTCTGGGAAATTTGTTGTTTGAGGGGAATCCAGATATTCCCTTTGATCGTCATAAAATTATTGTTAGTGTGAATAACTGTTTGGAGGGTTTTTAGGCTGTCATTCCCAATTATTCCTGAAAATGTTTTTAATGGTGGTAAGATGAAGAATTTTAATTTTTCGATGTTAGTTCCAAATAAAGGAATAAAGGCATGGTGTATTATATTGATTGATCCGCCAACAGAATTTACATTAAAAGATTTTTCATTTTTTATGGGATATCGTATGAATCGTGGCTGAATGTAATTTTTGTTCGAGCCGGTGTCAATAAGAAATTTGAGACTTTCTCCGCTCTTCGCGGTGTATTCCATATATGGAAGCGAAGAGCTCAACAATAAAAAAAATGGACGTTGTCCTGTTCGTTTTCAGTATTCTGGTCAGTGGTGTCTGTAGTTGTATTATTATCGTTTTCGGTAAGTGGGTTTTCGTAGGTATTTAGTTCGTTGTAGTTATAATATTGTTCGTATTGTTCGCTGTTGTAATTTTCGTCAGGGGCAGTGGGAGTCTGCTCCGAATTGAATATCCTCTACTGTTTGTTAGGTACGTGGGCCATTTGAGATGTTGGCCGTTTTTGGGCTGTGTGTTGGTGTTGATTTTGGGGTCGGTTTTGGTAGTTTATGGCTCTTGAATTGATTGACTGATCAATGTCCATCGGCTCATATTGCCTGGGCTTTGGGGGTAATTGCCTGAAATTCGGATTGGGTGCAAATGGTCGATGGTTTGGAAAAAATGGATTAGGCTGTGGAGGATGTCGACGAAATTGTGGGGGCTGAGGAACGCTAGGGTTGTGTAGTAATTTGGGGAGGAAATCTCTTCTTGGGATGTGGCCTTGTAAGGGTTATTCCTTTTAGGTGGCAGTGGTGGTGGTACATTAGGGTGATTCCTTCTGATTGTGTTGTGTGAGCTTAACGCGTGCTGAGCTCTGTAGTCTACATTTTGCAATTTAAGGCAAAGATGTAGAGCTTGCGGGAGATCAACGGGTTCTCGAATACTTAAGAGGCGAGGAAGATCACCTTTGAGACCACGCACGAACGTATCTAATGCCTTATCTCTATAGCATTGGGTCATGTTTCTTAAGGATTCATGTCCCATCTCCATAGATGACAGCTTGTTGAGAATAAGGGACAAATGATGATATACGATTTGATAGATTTCGTGAATGGTATGGCTACCTTGCACAAGAGTTGTCATCTGGTACTCAAGGGTACCTAGGTCACGCTTATCTGCGTAGTGCAAGGTTAGACACTTCGCAATTTTAGGTCAATTTAAGGGCGTATTGTAGGACTCAAGGGCTATGTCGGCCTGTCCCACAATTTTGTTGCGTATAACCGATAGAATACCAAAGTAGTTTGGAGTACCTTGCAGGTGTTGGTAAATTTTAAGTATCCTTTCTACGCTCTTCCTCCATGAGGAAAATTCACTTGGGTCCCCCGAAAATGTTCGTAGGCTTTTAACTACGTCAGGGATTTTATCCATATCAGATAAGTCCCTTTCGTTGCCCACGTTTATGGGAATATCATGATCTTGGTTGGGATCTGATGCGGGGTTCATGTAAGACTCAAACATTTGTCTTCCTTGAATGTGGAGGGTTTCCGAAACCAGCTGAGATATTAATCGAACTAGATCTTCATGATTTTGAATGTTTTGTTGAGGATTCGGAGGGTTTGCTGCGCCTACTTCTTCCACTATAGGTGGAAGTTCGTCAGCATTTAAGCGGGGGAGGGAGGGGGTCTAATCAAGTTATTTCGGTTGGCCATTATCCTCACAACACGAAGCGATTTTCACAAGTCAAGAACAGTCACTGAACAGCAAAAGGATTTTCGATAAGTGGAGACGCACCGATGATTTTTTAGCAAAAAGGTATTTTCAATAAGGTAGAAAATGAATTTGTTACAAAAGAAGATTTCCACACAGCAGAATGAAAAGATGAAAAGATCACTACTGTTTTATAATTTTCTTAAAAATGACGAAAGATAATCAACTTCCTCTTTACACTAACACTGTTCAGTAGCTGAAAAGGTTCAAGATTTCTTTTACCACAAACAATAATAAATATATTCAATAAAATTCTGATTTCCAATAGAAGCCTTATATTTTATATATCTTTGTCTTTGCGTTTAGTTTTCTTTACATATTTTTAATACTGGAGCCTTATATTTTCTTTGTTTAGTTTATGTTTAGTTTTTCTTATATATTTTCAATACTGTTTGTTCACTTTTGTTTGGAAATATTTAATTCACTTTGCAATATATTCACTTTCTTGACAAAATTTTCAATTTTTCGGTAAATCAATTTTAAAATGTTCGATTCTCTTAATTTTTCTTTCAATATGCTTTCAATGTAAAAAATTTTTTCAGTTTCTTAAAACTAAATTTAAAATTTGACTTACAATATTATTGCTGCAAGCTCAAAACGCATACTTGGTGATTCCGATGATTCCTTAGCAATACTATGTTGCTTTTTCTTCCAGGATATCGTTTCGTCGTCACTTAAGTTTGGATTGGCTACTGAATCGATGTTGAGGGCGGCTGTTAAATCCTTAACGTCCTTTTACCTTTGCAGGCTACTCCGGGGGCCTCCTTCCCTCAAACGAACACCACTGCTGTTGTTTTAGATACACTCGCGCACGATTCGCGTTATTTTTACGGTACTTTTTACGATTTCCCGATTTAACTGAAGAAAACTGGATAACTTGCCCAGCCTCAGGAAGTGACTTAGCGATCTTTTTGTGGCTAACCGATCGACCAATTTCTTTTAACGCGAGCACTTTACGATTTTGCGGTGTCACGATCAGTTGTCCCTGCTCGGGCGCCAGTTAAAAAAATACTTTTCGATTGTGTTAAAAAAAATGCTCTTCGAGCTTTATTGAAATGAATGTACAATATAAACTGAAACTTATTCTAGTATCGATGATTGCTTTTATCCGATATTTCTGCTGATGCAGCGTCTGCCTTTGCTGCATTTGGTTCATCATGATCGATGCATTTTCACCTGGGCGCGTGTTTGCTGATTATGCGGGAACGTGTTGTTAACTTATATATATATATTTTTTTTGTTGTATGTATTTTTGTTTTTTAATTCATCATAATTCTTAGTGCCTCCGCACACGGGTCGACATTCAATCGACTCGACTGCGACTCGAACTCGAAGCGTCATAGGCGTCACACTCGAAGTAGACAATTGCATCCGCACACGGGTCGACATGCAATCGACTCGACTGCGACTCGAACTCGAAACGGGTCGTTTTCTACGCGAAGTTTTGACAAACAAACAATAGTATATATTATTTATTTAGATATTTATTTTACGAAACAAGGCAACATACACAACAAGAAACCATAATATAAATCTAAAATACAATTAATCATTATAAATATAAAATAAAAATTGTCCGTAAAAAATATTTCAATACATCACAAATTTTGTAGCATTTACTCTACATTGTTTTAATTAAATTTAGGCTAATAACGATGGAAGTTAAGTGGGTTCGGATGTGGAATGGGCTTTGGGCCAGTTATTTTTGAATTTTGATTTAGCAATCCCCGAAGAGTAGTGGCTGCTTATGGAATTGAATAATCCATAGCACCTATTAATGGGCTCATTATATGATAAGTAGTGTGATGAATGAATTCATTGAGCAGATTTGCAAATCTGGTGCGTCTTGGTCGGTTATTGAAAGTAATTTTACTAGAGAGATCTTCAATAATATTATATACTTGTATGTTATTAGTCGCTCTGTCACGTGTAACTTATATTCACCCACTATGGATTACTACAAGTAATAATGATCCGACCTTTATTGAATCCGATATGAAACACTTCCATTAATATTCTGACAAGCATGTCCCAGGGTCCAACTAAATTCAACAGCTATACGCCTCTCTTCCACACTCTAAGTGCAAAATTCCTATCCTCGCAGATGGCACTGCTATATAATCTAAGAATGTCAATACCAATCGAATCATTAGCCATTGGCAGCAACAACTAGTGTTCAATAAAAGCTTCTCCAGTAAGTGGAAATTCATCCTGAAAAATTGCAAGCTTGTTTCTTTGTTAGGAAACTATATTATAAACACTTCGCTGTTGCTTGAATAAATATATTGGTGCTAAAGTGGAATTGTTTTCGCGGGATGATTAAAATTGAAAATTTCTAACTTTTTTTTGAGAAAGTATACACTGATTCTCATCAGACACCAGCGCACACAAACTCGATTGTTTTGCGTTTTGCGGAGATGTTAAAGTTTATCACAACTAACGTAAATAAAAATTACTGATTTACAACTGCAAGTGGTCACATCAGTCAAGTAAGCACTGTAAGCTGGAGTCTGATGAGAATCAGTCCATACGATCGAAACCATTTTGTAAAAAAAAACATGTTCTATAAAATTTTCAATTTTAATCATCCCGCAAAAACAATTCCACTTTGATTCTGCTTTCGACGGCTTATTCCGCAAAACGATCGAGTTTCCCGTATCAATTATGATCTGCTTTATCTATGCTGATTTATAGACAAGAAGGGGATCACAAATCAATAACCTTTATGAACATATAGGTGCAACTATTTTGTGGCCAACATAATTAAAATATATGTAGAAAAATTTCATGTATATAACATTACAATATGTAACATTACATTATGCAAACATATAAAAAAATACATACGTGATACGTTATCAGAAACACTAATATTTTTCAAAGAACCAATAATGATAATACATAAAATAAAATAATTAATAATGCATACATTATAAAAAAAAATCACTTTCATATATTTCGAAAAAAAATATCACGCGTCTTGCTCGACTTTTCCCGTTCCAAACACTTCGAGCGAGACGAGTCGCAGTCGAGTCGCAGTCGCACCGAGTCCGAGTCGAGCACAAGTCGACCCGTGTGCGGGTCTCCATTCATTTACATTGGAAATCGCAAGGAGTTCGAGTTCGAGTCGCAGTCGAGTCGCAGTCGAGTCGATTGAATGTCGACCCGTGTGCGGACGCTCTTACTTAAATATAATTTTGAGTACATGTTTTTTTTTTGTTTTTGATGATTTGAACACATTTCATTTGTCAAGATAACTATATGTATTTTTACTCGCATATTTTTTGACATGTTTACTTATTTTGTTACTTATTTGGTATTGTTTTACAATAATATTGCTGTACATGTTCAAATACGTTTATCTAGTGTTTTTAAATTAATGGTGTATATAATTTTAGCAGATTGTTGTGGTACTTCTTACATTTTCCATTTATTAATATATTGGTATTAACACCATTTCTTTCTAGTATTTCATAGGGTCCGTGATATGTACTCTGTAATATTTTTCTGTTAATATTTCTGACTAAAACTAGATCTCCTACTTTGAAATTTGCTGGATTTATGATACTATGAGTATCTAATCTATTTTTTCTTTTCATTTTTACTTTCTCGACCAATTTTCGAGCCAAACTAATGCTATTTTTGAGTCTAATTTTCAGTTCATTAGCAAAATTGTCTAAATTGTTTATTGGTTCGTTTTCTTCTACAATATCGTCGGGCAATTGGGGTAATCTTCTATAGATAAGATCATATGGAGAATATTGCGTGTCTATATGTGGGGTAGTATTGTACGCGAAAGTATAGTACGGTATCCATTTGTCCCATTCATAATCATTAGCAATATTAAGCAAATATTCGTTTAGTACTCTGTGGTTACGCTCCACAGTGCCGAGTGTTTCGTGATGATATGGTGCTGAGAAAATTTGTTGAATTTTTAATAAATTACAAATGTTTTCCATACGCTCGTTGACGAATTCAGTTCCATTGTCTGATTTCAATATTTTAAAAACACCGTGTTTTAATATTAATTGTTCTACTAATGTTTTGGCGATGGTTTTAGCGTTTTTTGTTTCTAATGGGTAGGCAATAACGTATTTAGATAATTCGCATTGCATTGTAAGGATATATCTATAACCGTTGGATATTCTAAGTGGTCCTATTGTGTCTATAGCAATTGTTTCAAATGTATTTTTCGGTGTGTCAGTTATTGTTTGCATTTCTTTTATATGTTTTGTTTGTTTATTTTTTGTACAAATTTCACAGTTTTTAATAAATGTTTTTATCATCTTGTTCATATCTTTCCATATAAATTTTTGTTTTAGTTTAAGTAATGTCTTTTTTACACCCAAGTGTCCTCCTATCGGTGTTGTGTGGTAATTATTTATTAGTTTGAATTGTATTATTTTATCAGTTATTCGTTTTGGTGGTTTGTATAATATTATTTTTAAGGGCTCTTTATTATTCGTTAGGATACTATTCTGTAGTTGATTAAATTTGTTTTTAAATTCTTCTTTATTTATTATGTCATATATCTCATCTCTTTCTTCTTTGTATATTTTCGTAATATTTCTTCTAGTTGCTTGTGATGTCAGTTTCTCCAATGTTGGAACTAATTCCGATGGATTTTCGCTGCATCGAACTAAGATCTGATTGTCTTCAAACATAAATTTTGGAATGCTCCCTATTTCGAATTTTAATTTTGCTAGATTTTTTATATCAGCTGGGGAATCGCTGTCCCATATGTAGATTTCGTTAGCCATTAGGTTATGTTTTGGGTAGCTTACTTTTCTTGTTTGCCCTTTTTTAGTGTTTTATAAGTTTTTTTTACCATATTTCTTGTAAGGGGTAATACTTTCATTTCTTCGGTAATATTTCTCTGCTTTGGTATCATGTCTTTTAACGTATCTGAATTTAATTTGATGCGTGATAATGCATCTGCATTAAAATTCATTTTGCCCTTTCGATATATTATATCGAAGTCGTAATCGCATAAATCTAGTCTTATGCGTGTCATCTTTAATGATGGGTTTTTATGTGTAAACAGTGATATAAATAGTCTGTGGTCTGTAATGACCGTAAATTTGTTTCCAAGTAGATAAGGTCTAAAAAAATTTATCGCCCAATGGATTGTTAATAGTTCTTTTTCGATGATCGGTTTGTTTATTTCATGTTTCACTAGGGTTCTACTTGCGTAGGAAATTGGTAAGTCATGTCCTTTTTCGCCTTGTGAGAGTACTGCACCTAATGCATAGTCTGATGCATCGGTTGTGACAATAAATGGTTTATCGAAATCTGGGTACTGTAATATCGGTGCATTCATCAGTTTATTGTTCAGTTTTTCAAATGTTGATTGACATTCGCAGATTTTTCTGCTCAGATTTTTCTGTCCATAAGAATTTCGTATTCTTTTTTAATAAATCGTTCAGGCATTTTGTGGTTTTGGCGAAGTCTGGGATAAATCGGCGGTAGTAATTCGCGAATGCAACGAATCTTCGGACTTCGTCTGCGTTTAAAGGTACTGGATAGTTTCTAATTGTATTAAATTTTGCAGGGTCTGTACGGACTCCGTCCTTTGTGATTAAGTGTCCCAAATACACTACTTCACTTCTTAAAAAATTGCATTTTTCAGGGTTGAGTTTGAGGTTGTATTTTTCTAGCCTATCAAATATTTTTATTTGATTGCTATTATGGTGTGCGAGGCTACACCCAAAGACAATTATGTCATCAACATATAAAAAAGCTGCTGAGTCTAGACCACTCAGAGCTATTGTTAGCATGCGTTGGAAGCTATTGTATGAAATAGTTAGACCGAAAGGTAATCGTCTGAATTGATAATGTCCTTTGTTTGTCGAAAAGACTGTTAATGGTCTTGATTCTTTTGTCAGTTCGATTTGGTGAAAGGAACTTGTCATGTCAAGAGTGGAGAAGTATTTCGCTCTCCCTAACCTGTCTAAGACATCTTCTAATCTAGTTCATGGAAACTTATCATTAACAATTTTTTTGTTGAGTGCTCTGAAATCTACTACAAGTCTCCATTTTGTTGGGCCTGACTCACTTTTCTTTGGTGTCAAAAGTGAGTTGTATGGGCTCGTGGAGTTTTCGATAATGTTATCATTTAGTAATTGATGTTCTTGTTTATTTATTTCACCAATGTGTGTATGGGGCAATCTATAGTTTTTGATGTAGGTTGGAGTGTTACCTGTGACGTGTATTTCTTGTTTATAAAAATTATTTGCTGTAAGAGGGTCGTGTTCTAGTTGAAAGATATGCTGATAATGTTGAATTATTTCTAGTATCGATTTTTTGTCTTCTGAGTTCAAGTGGTTTATGTTGATATGTTTTAGTAAATCTTTAAATCTCTACTTATTTCTGGTGTCTTTATTCACTGAAGAATTGTTTTTATGTGCTTTGTATCTAGCTAATGGTTCTGTTTCTATTTTAAAGTTTTTAATTACAATGTCCTCTTCGTTAGTGTTAAGTAGTTTTATATGTTTAATGCCTTCTGCTGGTATTATTGTACTACCTATGTAGACTCCCGGTGTGATTTCTTGATTAACTATCACACTGTCTTCTTCAATGTTAAAGTCAAAAGGACAAATAAATTCACATCGTGCGGGTATCGTTAATTTGTATATTTTGGAATCTGTACTGGTTGGTATTGTATAATCTTCACCGTCGATATTAATTGTCAACGTATATGTTTCCTAATCAATTTTTGCCAGTTTCTGTACCAGGAAATCTCTTCCTAGTATTCCATCTGTATGGATAGGGAAATCAGGTGCCACTATTTGGAAAGGGTAGACTATGGGTTTTTCACAAATGTTTAAGTCCAGATTCGCAATACCTATTGAGTATATTTCCTGGTCTGTTATGGCAGAGAATTTGCATCGTTTGTCTCTGTCTATGTTTTCATCTTCTGAAATTGCATTTTTCTTGCAGATTGATATATCTGCTCCTGTATTAATTAATAGTTTCAAATCTGGATTTTCAACAATATAGAGTTATGTAATTCTTTAATTGTGTATTTAATAAGTATATCTTTTCTATCTGGATCCCAGGGTCAACTTTTATTCCTCGTTGTTGCTGGCCTCCGGGCCGATGGCGTTTCCCTGTTTTATGTTTACTCTGTGCTGCCTATTATTTTCGTAATTTCTATTTGTTCCCCTGTTGTTCCTATTATTTATGTTAGAGAAGTGATATGTGTTTCTTGGCCTTTGATTGGTTACTTCCTCATATCTGGGGTTGTAATATTTCTATAATTATTTCTGCGATTGTTGTTTTGATTTTTTGTATTATTTCTGGTATTATAATTGCTTGTTTTAGTCCTGTTATTACTTCTGTTATTATTAACATAGTTTTGGCTATAGTTATTATTCCTATAAGTGTTATTATAATTATTTGATTTATTTCTATTGTTATTATTCAATTGCTGATTTGTATTATTTCTTCTATTCACTTACATAACGTTTTCTGTTATATTGTTACTTGATTCAAACTCGGTTGCTATCTGAATTGCTTCGATAAATGTTTTGGGTTGAGCCGCAAAAATAGTCGGCTTGAGGGGTTCACTTAACCCATTTTTGAAAATAGTTAATGCGTAGGAGTCATTTGACTTCTGTATTGTGCTTTTTTCTGCGGGAGATGGGTTCTGACCTAAGCTACTAATCTGAATTTCGCTTAGTTCATTAATGAGCTCAGATAGTTTTTCGCCGAACTTTTCAACCGTTCCGCGTTGACTTAATTGTGCTAACTGAATATGAAGTTACTGTGGACTTTTTTTGTTTTTAAATCTATTTCTGAGAATTTTTTCTAATTTTTCATATGTTTTTATATCTAATGTTAAAAGCTGAGTTTTAACTGCTGTTCCTAATTTCACATTTCTTGTAAAATTCAGCAAATTGTTTTAGCCATCTTCATTAAGACTTTCGTTGATTAGACTAACTATTGTTAGAAGTGCTTCTAGTTCTTTGGGGTTTCCCGTAAAAGTTGGTATGGATTTTAACGCTAATTCATTATTGAAATTACTCATCTTGCTATCTACTGAACTTTCTAATTTTTCTAATAGTAGTTCTTTTGCCTCTTTATATTTTCTTATCAATGTTTCTAGTATCTTTTGACTACAGTCTATGCTTATTGCTTCTTTTTGTATTTCCTCTACAGTATTTAATTTTTCAATAATTTATTCTCTTTTGTATATTCTGATTGGGTTTTTTTTTAGATTTGTTATTATTTTTGTTATTAGACAAATATTGTCTTTCATTTATAGAGAATTATCATGGACCATATGAAATCTTACTATTTCTTATCTTCAATCTAGAAATTGTACCTATTGAAATTGCAATTTGTGTTTTAATTCTAATAATTGTACACATTTGAATTTTATTTTCAATTTGCGATTAAATTCTACTACTGAGTCATAGGTGGCGCTTGTGACGCCAAATGCAGCAAAATGGAAATGTCAGAAATAGAGAGAACTTAGGCCTTTTACATTTATGTCACTAGTTGCCAAGAACAGAAACGTTGTTTTGGTTAGTTTTGTTTTTTATTTATATTTTATAATTCATTTCAGTACATTTTATTCATTGTAATTCATTCTTATTTTAATTCTTAGTGTACGGTTGATTTTATTTTTGTTTCATTTGTGCTCGTAACTCTTCAATTTGCTCATAGAGCCGTTGCTGCTGCTCCACTGGTGGAGGCGGTTCGTCGTCTTTTGCGATTCTCAATAGCACAGCTATCCGTTTTCTGTTGAAAACCTGTCTTCCGCCGCGTTTTTTCTTCTTCGTGTTTACCTTCGGAATAGTAGTTTTCTTTGCTTCGATGATCGCCGGATGAATTCGTGGCTGCGGTCCACCTTCCTTCGGTAAATTTTTCGAGGCTGGCAGGATCGCCATGAAATGGTAAAACTGGTCGTTCTTCCTAGCCAAGTTGATTGAGTCAAGTTGTATTTGTTTCTTTTTTGTTTTGGACTAGGCAAATGTATTACTACCACAAAATTAGAGTCGTGGTAGAAAATAATGAAAAGGATATCACTCTTGTGAACCCAAGTGATTTAAGCTTCGGAGTATCTAGTGAATACAAGTGATTTGAGCTTCGGCGTGGTGAATCTAACCGCCCCTACTAGCCTCAGCTTGAAATGCACTTGCAAAGTGAAACGATTAATTGTTTATCAATTATAAATGAAACAATCGTTTTGTTTTAATATTGAATGTCTGCTTGGTCGCCAACCGTTTTTGGCATACCGAACTGACTGATTTATTCATATCAATTTCTTCTATATATATGGTACATTCGAATTGGACAGTGTGTGGATCGGTTTTTCAAAAAATGAAAATTAATTTAATGTAACTTGCGTTTCGCCCGCTCGGCGAGGAATGTCGCTGTTGTCGGTGCGAGGAATCAATTGTTGACATATGTCAGTCATCAAAAATGTCACAAATCGTGCACAACACAAGGTTTCCAATTATTTTCTCGTCAAATCCATTTTTTCTCGCGGTGTCTTTAATATATTTAAATTCTGAGTTAAAATTTTACTGATCCATGGGTAGTGTTAATAGTCGGTGGATCATCGAGTTAAAAAGCGTCATTTTTTGGGAATGCCAATGATCAGACATGGAAGGCGTTGTTTTCTGAGTGTGTGTGGGCTTCCGATCGATATTAAACCTAAGAAAACCTTCTTTATGTATGACCACTAAATCCAAGAATGGTAGTTTTCCATTATTTTCGATTTCTATTGAAAATTGGACATCTTTATGTGCTTGGTTCAACTTCTTCAAAGTTTCTGCCAAAGCATTCTTTTTAACGATAGCTAGAATATCGTCCACATATCTCATCTAGACACGAGGAAGCGAACCTTCTTCATGAAGTTTCTTCTTCAGTCTGTCCATAAATATCTCGCTCATTAGTGAAGATAAAGGATTCCCCATGGCAACATCTTTCATAACTTTAAAGTATTTCCCCCTGAAAGTAAAGTAACTTTCGTTCATGCAAACCGAAGCAAGTTTCAAAAAGTCTTTAGAACTTTTCTTCCCTTCCGGTGAGCTATTCTTCTCTAATAGCAAGCCCTCAAAGAACGCGAATGCTTGTTTTACCGGCACGCTTGGGAATAGAGCCTTGACATCAAATGATACAACTAACTCGTCTTCTCCTATTGCTGCCACTCTTCCAAGTTGTGTAGCAAATTGAATTTGAAAACCGGGAGAATTAACTTTTCACTATTCCCAGTCAGCTCCCCTCATTCGTACCGAAGCACGAATGAGAGACCGACAAGGAATAGCGAAGAGGTTGATGGCGAACCATCAAGGAGGCAAAAAAAAAATAATTAATTGCCCCTGGAGCAGGGTGCCCTAGAATTGGCCGTTAAGGCCCCTAGTCCGCTTATAGCGGAGCACCCTTTTATCCAACCCCGACGGATGCTGGTGTGCCGCTTTGCCAGCTCTACGCGGCTGGGGTGGGTCATTACAGATATGGGGTGGATATGCTCCGAGAAAGAAAAGACTGCTACTTGTATATCATCCGTCATACAAAGTAGTAACCGCAAAGTGCAAATTTACAAAAGGGATTTAAGGCCTAAGTTCGTAAAGAACCGCCATACTAAACTCTCAGGCATGAGCTGTTACCAGACTCAGCCGAGACGTGTCAACACACGTAAGCGAACCTGAGGGAACCTCAGGCCCCTGATAGAATTGAGGCCTTTACCCCCGATATAGTTGGGGTAACGCCACCCTCTGATTCCGACATTCAAATGCGTCGAAATAGCACTCCTTTAAAAAAATTAGACCAGCTCGGCTCTCACGCACCCATCACCGCACAGTTTTCATGGGCCGAGACCCAATAACAAGACCAGTGGTTTATGTTTAACTCATCATTTTTTCTTTTATTTTTAATGGAAAAGAAATTTCGATTCTTTATAAATTTTATTTTTTTTTGTTTGTTTCTTAATATATATTGAAGGCCTTGTACAGGATTCATTTTACCGCTCTTTGTCGGTTAATATTTATTTTTTTTTTTAAATTACAGGTGTAAGAACACTGTAAATATTTTTAAATTTCAGGTTTAAGAACACTATAGATATTTTTATTTTTAAATTACAGGTGGAAGAACACTGTAAATATTTGTGTTTGTAAATTACAGGTTTAAGAACACTGTAAATATTTGTGTTTGTAAATTACAGGTTTAAGAAAACTGTAAATATTTTTGTTTTTAAATTACAGGTTTAAGAACACTGCAAAATATTGGTGTTTGTAAATTACCGGTTTAAGAGCACTGTAAATATTGTGTTTGTAAATTACAGGTTTAAGAACACTGTAAATATTTGTGTTTGTAAATAACAGGTTTAAGAACACTGTAAATATTTGTGTTTGTAAATTACAGGTTTAAGAAAACTGTAAATATTTTTGTTTTTAAATTACAGGTTTAAGAACACTGTAAATATTTGTGTTTGTAAATTACAGGTTTAAGAACACTGTAAATATTTGTGTTTGTAAATTACAGGTTTAAGATAACTGTAAATATTTTTGTTTTTTAATTACAGGTTTAAGATAACTGTAAATATTTTTGTTTTTTAATTACAGGTTTAAGAACACTGTAAATATTGGTGTTTGTTAATTACAGGTTTAAGAACACTGTAAATATTGGCTTCTCATAATTAGAAGCATTTAAACAATTCATGATTTGTAGTAAAAATTACTTTGAATCATCGACAGTTAATTGCGAAATGGTTTGATGTAAGAAAAGATTTACGAACAAAATATATTTATATTTAGTGCTTTAGCAAAGGAACAATCCGTGTCCTGTTTTTCAAAGTTATGGCAAATCGACACATGAAAACAAAATTTTTCAGCGATTTGCATTGATTTCACAGCTTATCAGCAGCCACATATATGAAAAAAATTCACATGCAGATCGTCGTTCCTGCAATTGAACCGAATAAGCTCATTCGCCGCATTGATAATCTCCCTTGATTATCATTCTAGAGTGCTGGATATAATATTTTTACATGGAGGCGACAGAACTACGTGCCAGTTTTCGGATCCACGCCTTTCACTTTAGTCGACGACGAAATTGTCATCAGTCAGAAGTCCGCAGCTGCTTTCCATTTCCGTGACTTCTTCACCACTCGAGAATCCAAGAAATCAATTCCGGAACAACTTTTTCAAGCAGTAAATAGCCTTGACGAATTAAATATTTTTCTTTCAAGCTGTACTTACGTGCATACCAACCCCATTATGAGTTTCGACCCGAAAATCTACCTTACTACATTTCTTGGAGTGATGTACAGCCTGCTGCTCGATGTAATGCAACTTAGCAATATATCGGTTGCTCACGCTATGGGCGCTGGGCGATTTACGCAGCACATTTTCGAACTAGGTTTTTTTTTGAGAGACAAGATTCCACAAAAGGGGAAGAACTACTTCACTTCTTGGCCGTAACTATCAATTCTTGATAGTTTTCACTTAAGGCCATAACGCCATTACACTTTCGTAACGCTTTTCTTTACATTAATTACACTTTTCACGCGATAACTCGAGCTTCCAGGGAAAATATCATACTTTATCAGACAACTTGAGGAAAACAATCGAGGTTTTTTCACTCCATCACTACTTCAACCCGTTTCATGTTTCGGATTTCTTTACAAGAGGGAAGTATGCAAATCACTTTTCCACTATTGTCTGCTTACATCCAGATTCTCTGGTATTGAAATAACAAGAACACTAATCTGTAAAATGCAGCAGAAACCCCAAATTTTCCGACCATCAGCCAAACAAATCTCCATGTTTTTCACCCGATCACGACGCAGATCACTTTTGAATCCCCAACCCACCCCACAGCATCGAAAAACAATCAGTCTAATCGTGATGCGAAATGATTCCCTTCCGTCTCACTGTTTCCACATTCACGTTCCAAATCAACGCACTACTTCCTCGTCATCGGGGACAGATTCGTGACACAGGACCGAAAATAAACAACCAGTACACTCGCGATCTTGAGGCTTCCCTTCTCGACTTTGAATTCATTATCTATCTCGAGCACAGTTTTCCTTCTACCAACATTTTTATCGTAATCGAATGTTTAGGGAGATTATACAGCACCATCACCAAGGACTGGAGGCCGCGATCCGTCCTCATCACGCCAAAACCCAAACGCAACTGTCCCATCTCGGCACACAATTTTCTGGCGATTTCATATCGTCCAGGTTCCAAGAATTTTCTCGGAAACTTATTGTGTGTATTTGGTCGCCTGAACGTTTTCCCACGTTCAGTATTAGCGACATTCCGTAGATGGGGTCCGAGCATTGAATCTAGGTTGTTATAAGTGGGTTATTTTTCATGCCACCACAGAAAACGTCGTTGTGAGAATTTGAGTCGCGGTGGTTCGAATTTTCACCCAAATTCAACAACAACAATTTCAGGGTTCCGAGCTCATTGCTAGTAATTAATATTAGCTGGGAATGAACTCCGGAAATACCAAAATCTTGTTGTTATTGGATTTGGTAGAATTTCCGAGCCGATGCCGTTTTGATAATGATTATGGGGAAAATGGAATATGGGCGGTTAAAGAGACATATGCATGTTGAGATGCATATGTGAATTAGGGTATTTATGCATGTTGAAATTGCATATTATGATATGGGGACATATGCATTTTGAGATGCATATGCAAATTAAAGAATATATGCATATGAAATTTGCATATTAGGATATGGGGACATATGCATTTTGAGATGCATATGCAAATCAGGGCAGGTATGCACATTGAAGTTGCATAGGTGCCTAAGGGTACCTTTACACATGATCATGCACAGGGCGATCACATGTCGCCGAAAGGATTCTGGTAGGCAGATGCTACAACACAGGTATTTTCACGATGAAAACAGAGGGAAAAGAGCTGAAGGTTTTCTATTATAAAGTAACTCAGAAAGAGTTTGAGGGTTGGGTCTCTTAAGTAGGAGAAAGGGATTTAGTTTGGGAATTATAGAAAGGAATTACTAGCAAACTTACTAATATTATTAAAGTTAGCGAGGGAAGTTGGTGAAAAGCCAGTGAATTCAATCATGGTTCGATTGTTGTAGCGAAATCAAAGTTCCAATCAACAGCAAGGTTGACGAATGTGAATAAAAGTATATGCAACATGAGTCGAGTGACAAATCAGTTATGTGCAGTGGTTAAATTTTCAACTAATGAGCCGAAAGTGACCTACAAGCAGCAGAACAGAGAAGAGACAACCTGATTTTCAGAATGAATTGTTAGCGAATAACCATAGGAGATGACGACAAAATAAAAGATTTGAAGTACAACAGAGGTGGATGCTGTGGTTACAGCTGATATATCCCAAATGACCCAGGCCAATGAAGAATAGTGAGCTGGAAGTTAGTTCCAGATTCAGAGAAGCATTCAAACTAGCTGAATGCTAAACACCCAAAGAGTTGTATATGAAGAAGCAAAAAGAAGGCACGCGCCAAGTTAGTATACAGGTAAGTTCGCTCGAGTAGCGCTCTAAAGAGGAAAGTTCCCTCCAAAAGAAAAGTACCCACTAACAGTGGTAAAAAGTTTTGTCAAGTAAAGGTGCCAGCATTATTCTCTTGAATTATTTATTTGAGAACAGCGAAAATGAGGGAAACCCAAAAGGTTCACAAGATATTTTCCAAAGTTATGAAATAGTTGAGGTGTTGATGACCAGAAGGATCGCCATTCTGAAGAAAGTAGCGATCACGAAAGATCAGACTGCAATGATAAGGGGGATGACGATTCCAAGAAACACAAAGAAAAACCCCGCGAATTATATATTCCATCAGAACCTACAGACATCAAAGAGGAAATCTTTAACAAAGGTATTAGCAGTAATCTTCCCAACAGTGAAGAAAATTGTTAGAATCCCGGTGAATGGGTTCTTGAGTGCTTACCAGCCAAGATCATCAGTGGATGAACGAGGCTTCGCCAATTTGTTTTGGACCACGTAAGATTCTGCGTCAAAGCAGGTGACAAAGGATCAAAGTGATCGGACTGTACAGTTGACACAGTAATGCAAGTGAAAAAATGATCAAATGGATCAAGCAATGGAAGTGAGTTTAAAGCGAAGTGTTGGAAGCGAATTGAACGAGTGGATGGTGGATCAAATTCTCTCGAAGAATGCATGTCCGGGAGCCTCAAAGTAAATAAAGCAAATTAGTGGGTTTTTGGGGAGTGCCGGCCGTACCACATGGAGGACCACACCCTACTTTTTCCCAGCATCAGGACCAACGTACGCTCCACACTCACGCATCCGCATACGAATGTATGCGCATGCGTAAGTGCGTGCGCACAACACCTCGTGAGAGGCCACCCAGGGTACAGGACAGCAGGATTGCTCCTCTGACCTGAATGAGGGGTGGGAACTACCCTTTCAGCCGGGGTCCTTAGCGGAAGCTCTTGGCTCCTCCATGTCTCCTCTGCACGCACCGGGGCTCCCACATCGGAAGGTCAGGGGCTGTGGCGTCGAAAGACGTATTAACGAGAAGGTTGAAGGAGGCAGAATCGACAAAAAACTCGATTCACAAAAAAAAAAACAAGAATTAAACCAGGACATTCATTTTCGAGAGTTAGCTATTGCAAGTATTGAATATCTATATTCAACCCGAAAGTGCAACGCCCCGATCAAAGACTAAATTGGAATTAGTTCAGCAAATTAAGTAACTTGGTTTGCCGATTCATGAATGGATTAACGATTAGCTATTGCAGGGACTAGTACGAAAGGGGGATTTTCCAATGATTCTCATTGAAAGTTATTTTAAGTTGTGGCCTAGAGATCCCAAACCGTCAGCAACAAGGACAGTTTTACAAAAAGAAAAAAAAAAAAAAAAAAAAAGGAGAAATCCTCTACAGAGGACTTATTAATAACATTCAGTAGGAATAAAAGCTTCTGTTCACCTTCTCAGACAGAACCAGAAAGCAAGTGTTGACCGCTTCAAAGCGTCGACGGATCTCAGAACAATAGTAAACATCCGAAACGTAGAATAAGTGCCACCTTTGCGGGGACCCGAAGGTAGTTTAATTAATTACAACGAAGATGTAAATGCCTAAAACTTGAAGGTCAGGGTTAAATAGCCTTAACACAGTAAAAGGTTTATAGGTCTCAAGAAATTTTTAAAAGAGTGATAACGCAGTATGATTACTTTAGTGCTTTTGAAGTTAACGAATGGTGGTTTCCTAAAATATTGATATTATTGAGTAATATCCTTAGCGTGAAAAACACCTACGGTGCGACCATTCATATCGGATAGTTGATAATATGCTCCACCAATTTTCTTTAGCACTTTACTTTGAATAAACTTATGATCCAGTTTTGCATTATAGTGAGCAGCCGCATCACTGTGTCGAAAGTTTCGACGAAATACAATATATCCGGGCTGATATGAAATATGCCGAGAGCGAAGATTATAGCCCTTAACGTTTCGTTCCTGAGCTTTCAGTGTGCGTTGCCGCATTACTTGACGAATGATGTCAAGGTAATCAGGACGTTCAGGCAAACCAGAAGGGTCGTCTAGCCTTTGAATATTTCGTAAAAGATCATAAGTCTTGCCATTCGTAATCATATGTTGACCGAAGACAGCAAAATAAGGAGAGGTATTAGTAGTGCTATGATGTGACGAACGAAGTGCACACACTACATCAGACAGTTTCTCATCCCAGTTATTTTGGGAAGGATGAACATAAGCTCGGAGAGCTGCTATGAGAGAACGATTGAGGCGCTCCGATGCGTTAGCTTGTGGTGAATAAACCGCAGTTAAAGTGTGAGTAATACCAAAAGGTATCAAAAGATTCTTAAATTCATTAGAACGGAACTGAACTCCATTGTCAGTAACTATTACTTCCGGAACTCCAACCAAGTGAAAGACGCGTTTTTTCAGAATTTCCACAACCGCTTTTGCAGTAAACTTGCGCAAAGATTCCACAAACGGGAATCGTGATAAGTGATCCAAAATTACAAGTGCTCCTACGTTACCAGTTTTGGATCTCGGATACGGACCTATAATGTCCACATACAAACGCTGGAATATGCGATCGGGAACGGACTGTGATATCATTGGCGGTCGAAGGGTATGTGACGGTGCTTTGGTGGTTTTGCAAATTTCACACGATCCTACATAATTTTTAACCTGTGATGCCATTTTGGGCCAATAAAACCACTGCCGCAAGCGGTTAAGGGTTTTGGCTATTCCTCCATGAGCACTCACGGGAGGATGGTGGGCTTTTTCCACCAAATCATTTGTCAATTCTGCTGGTACCCACAACTTCCATGCCATTTGATCCTGAAGCTCGTTACCGGCCGCACACTCATTTCGTTTGTATACGAATCCATCCATGACTTTTAGGTCAGGCCATAGATTTTGATCAGTTTCTATTTTGGTGACTAAGTCTTTGTATGAATCACTTCCAAAATGTGGAGATTCCAAATTGATAATTATTGGAGTCTCGGTAGTGTCGGATGAGTTCAACGAATCGACACAGAACACGCGTGATAAAGAGTGAGGCACTATGTTTTGGCTTCCTTTCCGATGAATGATGGTAAAGTTGAAGCCTTGAAGCTTCAAAGCCCATCGAGCTAATCTGCCATGCAGATCTGGCTGGTTCATCAGCCATTTTAAAGACGCATGATCAGTAATGACTTCGAACTCGTGACCTTCTACATATGCTCTGAACTTCTTTATAGCCAACACCGCAGCCAAACATTCTTGCTCCGTTACAGTATAATTTCGCTGCGCAGGGTTCAATTTGTGTGACATATATGCAATGGGTGCTTCATCTCCTTCTTTAGTTCTTTGCACTAGCACGGACCCAACTCCATGTTGACTTGGGTCACATTGAATGGAGAATGGTTTTGTAAAGTCCGGGCTATGCAAGACTGGAGCAGAAGCGAGGCTCTGTTTCAACTGATTGAAAGCACTTAGCCTCTCATCATTCCACATAAATTCACTCCTTTTTGAGAGCATGTCTGTCAACGGAGTGGACAATGACGCGTATTCCTTGACGAATCGTCGATACCACCCACACACTCCAAGAAATCTTCGCAATTGTTTGGTTGTGGTTGGAAGGGGAAATTCCAAAATTGACTTTACCTTGTCCGGGTCCGTCTTGATTGTGCCGCTGCCAACTATATGGCCCAAGTATTTAACCTCTTTGAGAAGGAATTTACTTTTTTCGACGTTAATAGTGAGGCCTGCTTGTCGCAATTGTTAAGCAACCTCATGAAGTACTTTAAGATGTTCATCAAAGCCTTCAGTAATAATCAACAAATCATCCAAATATACAAACACCTGATGCTTTAGATGAGCCGGAATTACCACATCCATCAGTCGAGACATCGTTTGAGGTGCGTTACACAACCCAAACAGCATCACGACGAAATGGTAAAGTGGACGACCTGGCACGGTGAAGGCAGTCTTGTCTTTAGCGTTTTCTTCCAAAGGAATTTGCCAAAACGCATCCTTTAGATCAAGGCTAGCGATAAACGTGGCCTTCGGAAGCCTACTCAAAATTCCATCTATAAGTGGAAGAGGATAGGCGTCCTTCACCGTGACAGAGTTCACTCTCCGTGCATCCAAACATAGGCGCACCTTTGATGGTTTAACCACAAGGGTTACAGGTGAAGACCAAGCGCTCTTAGATTCCTCTATTACTCCCAATGACAACATGCGATCCACTTCCTTATATAGAAGTTTCTCGACAGCAGGTGACACAGAGAAATGCCGTTGTTTAATTGGCTTCTGGATACCAGTATCAATGTCATGCTTTATGAGAGTTGTTTTTCCCAATCCCTCTACAGCGAATGATGGAAAACAAGCCACCACTGCTCTAAGTCTTCGACACTGTTCTGGTGTTAGAGAATGAGAATTATCAGATAGAGTATCAAGGCTTGATAGTGAAAGTATTTGTTGAGGAGACGCAAACAGATCTGAGGCGAAGGCAAAAGTACGGACAAAGTCCACTCCCAAACATAGATTTTGACTGAGAGTTGGATTGATCCATATATTCAACTTTTTAGTGAGACCTCTGAATGTGATATCGGCTGACACGTGCCCAACAGCTTGGTGTTTTGTGCCGTCTGCCGTTTTCAACCCAAAGGAAGCCCTTTTCCAAGGAAACGAACCTCCCTTGAGGAAAGACTTCGCTAAGTCAGCCGCCATCACACTAACAGTTGCTCCTGTGTCGATTAGCCCTGATGTTGGTTGACCGAATAATAAAACCTGTGCGTATGGTCGAACATCTCCCGCAGGGACATTCGTTAACGAGGTGCATTGCAGTTGACAACGCCACAATCTAAGACGGGTGTAAAATTTCCTAATTCGTAGTGTGGATCTTCTGAGCCTTGGTACTAACGGAAAAGTACTGATTGCGTCAGCTGCAAAAATTCGTTCTTTAATGGTAAGATATTTTTTTAATCTAATATGATATGGCAGAAATGCTAAAGGTGGATAAGATGTGTTACTAGTGGAAATATTATTTTGTATTAATGGTTCAACTGGAGATGACTGTTGGAAATTCATTGAGCGGACATCTGCACTGGAAGTGTTTAACTGCTGGGACGCTGGAAGCGTTGAGAAGGTTTTGGGAGGCTCGAGGTCTTGTTGAGCGCTCCCTGTTTCCCGTTTTTTGCTTTACAAGTGACACAATTTGGTTTGTATGTGTCAGGCTTGCCACACCCATAACAAAAAATTTTCCTTTCTTCCAAGTAATCATCGAATCGATGTCCTGGCTGTCTGCAGTTCCAACATGTCGGTATCGGAGTGACAGTTGCCACTTCCGAATCCTCCACTCGTTGGTCTACTTCGTGCAGTTCATAATCCACTTCAGATACTTGAGGTCGGGTATACGAAGGTCGAGATCTGCTTTTGAATTCCAGCTCCAAGTTTTCGACTCTTAAGATCGCCTGGCGAAGCATTCGCACTGAAGGTAACTGCAAGTGTAAGACATCGCGTCTTAACTCAGGCAATATATTCCGCTTCAATATCTCCACCAGCTCCTCATCCTGCATTGGTCGTTCCAGTCTGTCCACAAGTCGTAAGATATGCAGGTGAAAATCATCGAAGGTTTCCCCTGCTTTCTGTCGTCGATTTCGGATTAACTCTCTTAAATCCAGATCCGAAAATCGATCCCCAAATTGATCTCGCATGGATCGAGTCAAGTTTTCCCAAGTTACTCCTCTCCATTCTCTGTGGTGTCTCCAGTACCAATCTGCTGCCGGACCTACAAATAACTGATATATGTGTTGACACAATAAATCAAAGTTATTGCCCAGAGTCTGTCTGGTTAAAGCCCTTACACGGTACAGGAATAGTTCGACAGGCATGCTCTCATCTCGTCCGGAGAATCTGAGACCCCATCCGTTGAGAATACTCGCTACTCTATCATGTTGCAGTGATGTATTCTCCACACGCTGTGGTCGTGGTCGATGGGTCCTGTCGTCGGAATTTGAAGGTGATGACCTCCAATTTGGTAACGGGTTTCGAATACCTCGTGTTTGATTATGGTGAGTTTGTCTATTATTATTTAATGATATTTGGGACATTCGTTGGGTTACGTCCGTCAGACTTTACTGCAAAGCCACTATTTGGTTATGGAGCCCCAACATGGTCTCATTTGCCCTGTTGTCTACTGATTGTACAGTGGCAGGGAGAGTCAAATTTTGATGAAATCCAGCTTCCTCAGGACAATCTTGTTCCTGAGAACCAGGAAGTTCTGTGTCGTGGCGTTTATATTCCGTGCCACGCGCACGGGATCCTGCCTTTGCAGGTTTTGCTGTAGCTCCCTTACTCTTAGCTCCTTTTCCAACAGTACTTGTAGTCGGAGGTTGGAGTGGAAGACGAATTGCAGCTCTGCATAGAGGACAACGCTCGTTTTCGAGCAACCATTGTTCCAAACAATGAAAGTGAAATTTATGAAAACAGCTGGTCTCGAAGGGAGGATTGGATTGAGAATATGATTGCACACAAATAGAGTATTCCTCTTCCACTCTAACCTTCGACAGACTTTCTTCGCTGCGTGCTATTGGCATTTTGCTGTTTGTTTTTGAAAGTTAGTTTTGAATTTTTGAATTTAATTTGAGGTTTTGAATTTAATTTGAATTTTGAAATTTAATTTGAGTTTTGAAATTTTATTTTGAATTTTGAAATTTAATTTGAGTTTTGAAATTTACTTTGAATTTTGAAATGACTTTTTAGTTTTGATGGAACTTTAGTTTTTAAGACGTGTTTTAGAATTGGATTGATGTGTGCTCTATTTTATTTAAGATATTGGTATTTTTAGTTTAGATTGAATTTTTATAGTCAGTTGACTTTTCAATTTCCCAGAGTCTTTTTGGAAATTTTTCTTATATGGGATATCCTTTATTTAAGATATCGAAATTTAATTACGTTTTGTTTCAATGAACGTTTTTGTTTAGTATATTTTCTTGTTTTCAAGAAATTTGTTTTAAATAAGATTTCAATTTTACAGAGATTTTGGCCTTGCTATTATTCCCGAACCCAATGAAAAACCATCGATTAGGCTCGCTGGCTGGCTGGCTAGTAGTTTGTGTGCTTCCAGTATAGAAACACTTATTTAGAGGACTGTCTACTTCACTCGAGTCCACCCACAAATCAAGACATAAGATTGAAAATTTACAAAAATTGTTATCTGTTCTAAAACTACCGACTGCCCTAAGCTTGGTCAGACGGAAGGGACGTGGTGGTGGCAACACGCCTACCCCACGTAATCCAGCAACAATCCGAACCAAACCCAGACAACCGATAGTTCCCGAACCGAAACAAGTACCGAGATGTAGTAGTTTCACACAAAGAGGGGCAGGGGCCCTTCGGGTGGCTAGGACTAAGAATGACGGTAAACCACCAAACTCAGTAATCGTAAGTCAGCCTCCAGGTTGCACCCAGAGCCAAAAAGCTCGTAAAGACAAACACAAACGAAACTACTACCAATGGTATACTAAGATATTTTACGTTAGAAGGATTATTGGATTGAAATTTTGCGGTTAGCGAAAGAAAGAGCTATTTATTACATGTCCAAATGAGAGTTAATCTGTTCTTTTGAACAGCAAAAGGGCTGAATCATAGGAAAGATGATTCTGGGACATGTTAGTGGGAATTTAAAGTTGAATAAGACGTTTAGTCAATGGAGTTATGAGACAATGCTCATAAATTATTTTCCCACTTGGGTGGTGAGTACCCAAAAACAAGTTTTTGGGCCCCACGTTGGGCGCCATTTGTAGCAAATTGAATTTGAAAACCGGGAGAATTAACTTTTCACTATTCCCAGTTAGCTCCCCTCATTCGTACCGAAGCACGAATGAGAGACCGACAAGGAATAGCGAAGAGGTTGATGGCGAACCATCAAGGAGGCAAAAAAAAAAATAATTAATTGCCCCTGGAGCAGGGTGCCCTAGAATTGGCCGTTAAGGCCCCT
Organism: Nemotelus nigrinus; assembly: GCA_947369275.1. Taxonomy (NCBI): domain Eukaryota; kingdom Metazoa; phylum Arthropoda; class Insecta; order Diptera; family Stratiomyidae; genus Nemotelus; species Nemotelus nigrinus. The sequence goes on along the minus strand of OX376372.1, from coordinate 94,385,465 downwards.
AGTCCGCTTATAGCTTAGCACCATTTTATCCAACCCCGACGGATGCTGGTGTGCCGCTTTGCCAGCTCTACGCGGCTGGGGTGGGTCATTACAGATATGGGGTGGATATGCTCCGAGAAAGAAAAGACTGCTACTTGTATATCATCCGTCATACAAAGTAGTAACCGCAAAGTGCAAATTTACAAAAGGGATTTAAGGCCTAAGTTCATAAAGAACCGCCATACTAAACTCTCAGGCATGAGCTGTTACCAGACTCAGCCGAGACGTGTCAACACACGTAAGGGAACCTGAAAAACGTGACTTTAAGAGAGAAAAATAAATTGCCTTAATTTTTGTGCGGACCCGAGGCAAGGCACACAACCTCAGGCCCCTGATAGAATTGAGGCCTTTACCCCCGATATAGTTGGGGTAACGCCACCCTCTGATTCCGACATTCAAATGCGTCGAAATACCACTCCTTTAAAAAAATTAGACCAGCTCGGCTCTCACGCACCCATCACCGCACAGTTCTCATGGGCCGAGACCCAATAACAAGACCAGTGGTTTATGTTTAACTCATCATTTTTTCTTTTATTTTTAATGGAAAAGAAATTTCGATTCTTTATAAATTTTATTTTTTTTTGTTTGTTTCTTAATATATATTGAAGGCCTTGTACAGGATTCATTTTACCGCTCTTTGTCGGTTAATATTTTTTTTTTTTTTTAAATTACAGGTGTAAGAACACTGTAAATATTTTTAAATTACAGGTTTAAGAACACTTTAGATATTTTTATTTTTAAATTACAGGTGGAAGAACACTGTAAATATTTGTGTTTGTAAATTACAGGTTTAAGAACACTGTTAATATTTGTGTTTGTAAATTACAGGTTTAAGAAAACTGTAAATATTTTTGTTTTTAAATTACAGGTTTAAGAACACTGCAAAATATTGGTGTTTGTAAATTACCGGTTTAAGAACACTGTAAATATTGTGTTTGTAAATTACAGATTTAAGAACACTGTAAATATTTGTGTTTGTAAATTACAGGTTTAAGAACACTGTAAATATTTGTGTTTGTAAATTACAGGTTTAAGATAACTGTAAATATTTTTGTTTTTTAATTACAGGTTTAAGAACACTGTAAATATTTGTGTTTGTAAATTACAGGTTTAAGAACACTGTAAATATTGGTGTTTGTAAATTACAGGTTTAAGAACACTGTAAATATTGGCTTCTCATAATTAGAAGCATTTAAACAATTCATGATTTGTAGTAAAAATTACTTTGAATCATCGACAGTTAATTGCGAAATGGTTTGATGTAAGAAAAGATTTACGAACAAAATATATTTATATTTAGTGCTTTAGCAAAGGAACAATCCGTGTCCTGTTTTTCAAAGTTATGGCAAATCGACACATGAAAACAAAATTTTTCAGCGATTTGCATTGATTTCACAACTTATCAGCAGCCACATATATGAAAAAAATTCACATGCAGATCGTCGTTCCTGCAACTGAACCGAATAAGCCCATTCGCCGCATTGATAATCTCCCTTGATTATCATTCTAGAGTGCTGGATATAATATTTTTACATGGAGGCGACAGAACTACGTGCCAGTTTTCGGATCCACGCCTTTCACTTTAGTCGACGACGAAATTGTCATCAGTCAGAAGTCCGCAGCTGCTTTCCATTTCCGTGACTTCTTCACCACTCGAGAATCCAAGAAATCAATTCCGGAACAACTTTTTCAAGCAGTAAATAGCCTTGACGAATTAAATATTTTTCTTTCAAGCTGTACTTACGTGCATACCAACCCCATTATGAGTTTCGACCCGAAAATCTACCTTACTACATTTCTTGGAGTGATGTACAGCCTGCTGCTCGATGTAATGCAACTTAGCAATATATCGGTTGCTCACGCTATGTTTCTGGCCGATTTACGCAGCACATTTTCGAACTAGGTTTTTTTTTTGAGAGACAATATTCCACAAAAGGGGAAGAACTACTTCACTTCTTGGCCGTAACTATCAATTCTTGATAGTTTTCACTTAAGGCCATAACGCCATTACACTTTCGTAACGTTTTTCTTTACATTAATTACACTTTTCACTCGATAACTCGAGCTTCCAGGGAAAATATCATACTTTATCAGACAACTTGAGGAAAACAATCGAGGTTTTTTCACTCCATCACTACTTCAACCCGTTTCATGTTTCGGATTCCTTTACAAGAGGGAAGTATGCAAATCACTTTTCCACTATTGTCTGCTTACATCCGGATTCTCTGGTATTGAAATAACAAGAACACTAATCTGTAAAATGCAGCAGAAACCCAAAATTTTCCGACCATCAGCCAAACAAATCTCCATGTTTTTCACCCGATCACGACGCAGATCACTTTTGAATCCCCAACCCACCCCACAGCATCGAAAAACAATCAGTCTAATCGTGATGCGAAATGATTCCCTTCCGTCTCACTGTTTCCACATTCACGTTCCAAATCAACGCACTACTTCCTCGTCATCGGGGACAGATTCGTGACACAGGACCGAAAATAAACAACCAGTACACTCGCGATCTTGAGGCTTCCCTTCTCGACTTTGAATTCATTATCTATCTCGAGCACAGTTTTCCTTCTACCAACATTTTTATCGTAATCGAATGTTTAGGGAGATTATACAGCACCATCACCAAGGACTGGAGGCCGCGATCCGTCCTCATCACGCCAAAACCCAAACGCAACTGTCCCATCTCGGCACACAATTTTCTGGCGATTTCATATCGTCCAGGTTCCAAGAATTTTCTCGGAAACTTATTGTGTGTATTTGGTCGCCTGAACGTTTTCCCACGTTCAGTATTAGCGACATTCCGTAGATGGGGTCCGAGCATTGAATCTAGGTTGTTATTAGTGGGTTATTTTTTCATGCCGCCACAGAAAACGTCGTTGTGAGAATTTGACTCGCGATGGTTCGAATTTTCACCCAAATTTAACAACAACAATTTCAGGGTTCCGAGCTCATTGCTAGTAATTAATATTAGCTGGGAATGAACTCCGGAAATACCAAAGTCTTGTTGTTATTGGATTTGATAGAATTTCCGAGCCGATGCCGTTTTGATAATGATTATGGGGAAAATGGAATATGGGCGGTTAAAGAGACATATGCATGTTGAGATGCATATGTGAATTAGGGTATTTATGCATGTTGAAATTGCATATTATGATATGGGGACATATGCATTTTGAGATGCATATGCAAATTAAAGAATATATGCATATGAAATTTGCATATTAGGATATGGGGACATATGCATTTTGAGATGCATATGCGAATCAGGGCAGGTATGCACATTGAAGTTGCATAGGTGCCTAAGGGTAACTTTACACATGATCATGCACAGGGCGATCACATGTCGCTGAAAGGATTCTGGTAGGCAGATGCTACAGTTGCTCTATCACCTCGTCACGATTTTTGACTGTTCTATCGCTAATCTTCCCTAAGGCCCTACACTCATCTACAATCCACTTTGCGATTCGCCTTGTCGGGACATTTTTGGCGGTTACAAAAAATTACAGGTTTAATGTATATTTTGTCCGTAAACAGGTTGTATAAGAAATTAAGGGAAATCACACTCTCTCTCTCTCATTTAGTCTCGACATTTCAAAATGGATATTGATTCTTTAGGTAAAAAAGGGAACATTTAAGACATTGTAGGGAAAGCAAACAGGGCTTTTGAATGTGAGAAGGATAGAAAGAGGACAATTCTCACAAAACAAACTGAAGGAGCTGACAAGTGAAAAAAAATACCATGGAAAAAAAAGGATGCTGTAGAGACCATCCCCAACTATGTGGTGAACAAATCGATAGCCGTTAGAGGGGGAACACTGGCAAGGCACAAAGGGTGCTTAAAGAATTGGCTACTAAACCTGTCTATTATACCAAAGCAGATAAAAGGAATGCCGGGGCTATAATGGACAAAAATGAATATGACCGATTAGTTATGGAAAAGCTCAACAACGATGATTACCATGAGCTAAGGAAAGACCCCTTACCAGACTCTATCAAACGAGTTGAAAGAATCTTGAAAGAGTGCAAAGGCACGATTGGGAAGATCAACAAGCTGCGTGTTTCAAACTCGGCGTTGCCAAGAATTAGGTGCTTTACGAAGATATACAAGGAAGGAAATGAGCTAAGAGAAATTGTAACCGACATAAATGCCCCGACAAGGAGAATCACAAAGTGGATCGTAGACGAGTGTAGGGCCTTAAGGAAGAATGGCGATAGAACAGTCAAAAATCGTGACAAGATGATAGAGCAACTATGAAGAGTGGCAGCAATAGGAGAAGACGAGTTAGTAGTAACATTTGATGTCAAGGCTCTATTCCCAAGCGTGCCGGTAAAACAAGCACTCGTGTTCTTTGAGGACTAACTATTAGAGAAGAATAGCTCACCGGAAGGGAAGAAGAGGTCTAAAGACTTTTTGAAACTTGCCTCGGTTTGCATGAACGAAAGTTACTTTACTTTCAGGGGGAAATACTTTAAAGCTATGAAAGGTATTGCCATGGGGAATTCTTCATCTCCACTAATGAGCGAGATATTTATGGACAGACTGAAGAAGAAACTTCACGAAGAAAGTTCGCTTCCTCGTGTCTGGATAAGATATGTGGACGATATTCTAGCTATCGTAAAAAAGAATGTTTTGGCAGAAACTTTGAAGAAGTTGAACCAAGCACATAAGGATATCCAATTTTCAATGGAAATAGAAAATAATGGAAAACTACCATTCTTGGATTTAGTGGTCATACGGAAAGAAGGTTTTCTTAGGTTTAATATCGATCGGAAGCCCACACACACCCAGAGAACAACGCCTTCCACGTCTGATCATTGGCATTCCCAAAAAATGGCGCCCTTTAACTCGATGATCCACTGACCATTAACAGTACCCATGGATCAGGAAAGTCTTAAATCAGAACTTAAATATATTAAAGACACCGCGGGAAAAAATGAATTTGACGAGAAAATAATTGGAAACCTTGTCAAAAAGAAGAAGGACAGAATACAGCGTAATCTGTTAACGACGCTCTTTATATAAGAAAAACAAAAACCAGCCATAATAGTTCCAATTATTTTTACGTCAATATTCAAGCCAATTCAGGAACTTCTTGAACGCTTTGATATTAAAGCAGTTCCAACCAGAGGGGTCAAAAAATTAAGTACAAAGTTATGTCACGTGAAAAACAGAAAAGATAAGAAGGAAAAATGTGGAATATACAGAATTACTTGCCCAGAATGCGATAAAATATAAATTGGACAAACAAAACAGTTCTGTGGTATTAGACTAACCGAACATAAGCGAGAAGCAGCCTCAGCAAGGAAAAGGAACACAACGGTAGTACGATCAGCAGTAGCGAAACACATCCTGGAGAAGGAGCACAACATAACGTGGGACAACGTGGAGGTGATTAAGGAAGTACAGCAGGTACGAAAACTAGATGCATACGAAAGCCTGAACATATGGAAAACCCCGCTAGATAGGCGACTAAACACAGACCAAGGAAACTGTGTATCACCATTGTTCAGGTTAATTTAAACAGACACTTTATGATGATTATGTGATTAATATAGATATTAAGATGTACTTAAGTATATAATTAATAGATAATTAGCGGGTAATTTGCAGGTAATTAGTATTAGAAAATACTTTAAAAGCAAGCACCTTAAATAAAATACCTAGGTTATTTTAAGATTAGACCAATAGACACTGAAGAAGAGGGCAGATTACCCTCGAAATATCGATATATGTCAATATCAAAATAAATCTAGCTTCAAAAGGAAAAAATTGGTTTGATTAAAATATTTGCCTCTAATATTTGGTGGCAACAGGTTAAATAGACAAAGAGCAACAATGCTGTGAAAGCGACTAAAGTGCGATTTATTGCAAATGGGAACTATCACTAAATTTCAAGTGTTAACCCGCAGATTAGCTGAATCATTAGCTCTTGTTGTTTGATAACCTGAGTTCTCCACGAAAATTCTTAGAACCTTAAAATAATACAAATGCCTTAATGGAAGTTTATATAGGGCTTGAAATAGATAAAAACTTGGCTTTCTGCGGTGGACTTTGAAAATAATTCGAACGGCATGTTTTTGTTTTACAATCATTGGTTCTAGTTTATTTAAATGTTTCGGTTAAGCTTAATACATATTGTAGTGTAGACAAAAACAGATTGTTGTAAACTTGTTTCAAAACTGAAAAGGAAAATCTAGGCTTAAATGATACAATTGTCTGACCAAATTGTTAATATACGCTTTTAGATACACGGTGTGATCTCTCCAATTTAAGTTGGTGTCAATTAACACTCCCAGATACTTTAAACTATCAACTCTTTGAATATCAAAGCAGTATGGAGAACAACTCGCATTTTGGCCAAAATAATAAAAAACCTCATCTTCAACTCTCAGTGGTGAAAAAAGATATTTTAAGCAGGTTTGGGCAAGAAAAGTCAAATTAAAATCAACACAAACTGATCTCACTCTGTTAAATATCATAAATTTTGTCTTGTCACTCAGCCTTAGTTTATGGGCACTGAACCAATATCTTCAAATTTCAAGGTCGTGGCTCATATTGACATATGTTTCAAAGTAATTGAAACTGGAGTAGGACAGGACAGCGTTATCTGCAAAAGCTGTAATTTCCCCACAAAAGTTTTCAAAAAGTAGTGAATTTATAAAAATCAGAAATAATACTGGAGACAGGACCAAGCCTTGAGGAACTCCAATATTTAGAGTCGTTGCAGAACTCAAGATGTAATTTATTTTAACTTTCTGCTTACGATCGCAAAGAAAGGAATGAACCCAATCCAAAACATTATCCCTTATTCCTGCACTATAAAGTTTTTGCAGTAGGATGGAATGATCGACCAGATCGAAAGCTTTAGTATAATCAATAAATAATGCTGCGGGAATTTCGGACTCGTTTATTGCACTATAAATTTCGTGACAGAATTTTAGTAAGGCACCTTCTGTGGATTTTCCTGACGTAAAAGCAAACTGACAGTCGTTATTATAAACTTAATTTTATTTAAAAACGTCACTTGCCTGCGTTTGACACCTTTTTCAAAATTTTTTGAAAAAACAGATAGCAGAGATATGAGTCTATAGTTGCCTAAACTAGTTTTATCGCCTTTTTTATGTACAGGTACTACAGCCTTCAGTTTTTGTGCGTCCGGGAAAATCACCCTCTGGATACTAAAATTAAGCGAGAAGCACAGAATGTCGGAAATTTGAAAAACAATTTGTTTTAAAATTCTGCTGGATATTCTATCATAAGAAGATGAAGCTGACGACTTTAGTGACATAATAATTTTGTAGATTTCCGAAGATGAAAAATTCTCAAAAAATAGGCTACTCAACGAAGAGAATTCCCGGCTGGAGAAAACATTAACAGAAGATGGACTTAAAACTTCAGAGTTGTCGAAGTTGAAATTATTTGCAACAGACGAAAAGTAATCATGAAATAAATTATCAACATCGAGAGGATTAGAAACAATGGAAACATTAACAGTTATGCTGGAGATATTATCTTTTTTGTTTTTACTTCGAATTTCATTTACGATTTCCCATTCTTTTTTTACATTTCCTAAATTTGAGGCAAGTTTGCTGTTGAAATAATTTGCTTTCCAAGCAGCGACATCCAGATTCATTTCGCGACAAAGTCTTTTATAATATATTTGAAGCCTTGTATTATGTGGGTGTTTTTTAACTTTAGAGCTTAGTAGGTTTTTTTTCTTGATTTTCTTAAGAAGCATAAAATTCATCCACGGCTTAAGTGGTTTAAATTTATTAGAGCGACTTCTACGGCTGCAATTAGAAATGTGACGCTCTAAGATGCAAAGAAACCGGTCATATGCTGTAGAGGGATTATCAGCCAAATATACTTCCTCCAATATCTCATGATCTAAAGCTGTTTTCAGAGGTTGGAAGTCAATGTTTTGACATGGAATGTAATTATGACCAACTCGTCTATTTCTGTTACAAGTTAGCTGAATTAAAATTAAACTATGATCCGTAATATGCAGATTGTGTACCGTGGACTTGTACAGGGTAGTATTGTTTTTGTGCAGCCTAAAATAAATATGTTCTAGATAAGATTTTGAATCATTCGATTCACGAGTGGGTTCAGTAATTAAAGATTCGAAACCGTAAGACGCCAGATTTGAGATTAAGTACTCAGATTCCGAACTATTCGATAAAATATTGATATTGAAATCTCCTACGAGTATTACATTTTTCCTAGTTATTGATTCTAAAAAATTTGAAAGCTGATCGGTAAAAACACCAGAGCTAAATTTATGAAGTCTGTAACACAGATGAAAACATATGTGGAACCAGCAATTACACAGTTTAGTGATATTAGATCGCATGAGGTTAATTTGGAATTGTGAATATCACACTTTAGGTCATTCTTAAAAACTACAGCTACGCCTCCAGCAGAGTACGAATTATTACACGTTGTGGAAAAATTATAGCCAGCGATATGAAAGTTAGATATTTCGGGGTTGTACATCCAAATTTCAGATAAAAAGATTAAGTCTGGAATATGATCCAAATTAGCGATATGCGATACACAAAGATCAAAATTTTTTCGCAAGCTTCTAACGTTTTGATGAACGGCTGAAAAGTTTGCGTTGATATCACCGTATGGGTGCTCAACACAAAGGCAGTTGAAAGAGTTAGAGTCAGGAAAGGAAGAAGAACTGGCAGTATCAAATAATGACATAGTAAATGAATATTTAAATGTTTAAAATATCTTGATGACTCCTCACTATAATTGGAGAATCTCCTTCTTTTTTTCTGACTAGAATGGTTGAATCCTTAACCCAAACATATTTGCATCTGTATTATTGTTTTAATAGTTTTGCCTCTCTTAGCAGCGATCTGTTATAGCTAGTCCATGAATCATTTATATAAACGGGATTGCTTTTATAGCTATCACCAAAAATATCAGCCTTCAGTATTACATATTTTCTCAGACCGCATCTTGTTCATTACCTTCTTTTTAGAAGAATACGATGAAAATTTAACACAAACGGCAAAAAAGATGGATGGAACTGGTCTGAAAGAGATGTTGGTCGAGCAATGAACAGATGCCGAGGCAGCTAGCGGACTCACTGCATTATCATGAAGCATTGAATCTCTACGATGGTTCACACTGCAAATACATTTATATTTCTGTTTGCACTTTTCTAAATACTTGATCTCTTTGGGGCCGATTTTTGCACACTTTGCATGCAGAAAGTTTCAAGAAATCGAACACTGCACTTTGTTATCTAGTCTTTCGACTTTATTTTTGCACATATCGCACTTCATTTTAGGAGTGAATTCTGACACGTCTGACCCCATCAACGTTTTTGTATTAAATTATATTTTATATATCATCATCAAAAAATTTCAGTGAAAAAATCTCAGGAACGTGCCATCCGATTGAACTGATATTTTACGGATACATTGGTGTATATGCAGGATTGCCTGGTCTTACCAAATGTTGATAATCTTTAACACTTTGACTCCGGCGACCATTTTGGTGATATTTTATGCATACCTTTTATTCTGTCAACATATCACTTTCGCAAAAATAAAAACTATGAAATGAGTTCTGAACGTGTTTTAAATATGAATATGATAATATTTTTGAAATTTTGAACCTTCTGTGTACGCTAGATGCCTAAAATGAGATTTGGAAAATGTTTAAAGTTTTGAATTACGACAGCTTTTGATTTGATTTTAAACTTGAATTTTAAATCATTATGAAACTTTTGAACGTGCTGTCAACGCTAGAGCTACGGCAGCCATTGAAATTGAAAAAAACCTTCAAATCATCGACTCTCTGGAAAAATATTCGTCTTTTACAATAAAAACCAACTCATATAAAAAATCTGATGCTTTGTTTATACAATCAAAACAACACTTTTGAAATTTCAGATCGGACGAGAACGGCAGCCCACCTCCAGGTTGCATATATTTTAAGCATCCGAAACTTCTGTTGACGAGAGCTCAGGATCCAATAATCACATACAGCTGAAATGCACAGAATATATTGGTATTAAGTAGGACCAGGTCTGATAAAAGCGATTTGAAAATGCAGATAACTCTGTGCCAGCGGTGCCAGAAATTCATGAAATTCACACAGTAGCTGAAAAAAAGCCACACGTGGTTGAAATTTGGCTGAAAAATTCGGTTGGAACTAATAGCTATGGTAATTTTAGTGTCTTGGATTTTGAACATTTTCTGAGAAAAAAAAAATGTTTGCCCTTTAACTTCCAGTACAATCATGAAATTAAAAAGCAGTTCATATGGTCAGTGGAATTTACTGTAGGGAATATCAAGGAAGAATCTGGTTGAAAACTAATATAGAGTTGCCAGCAATTGCTGGTTTTGTATTTTTGAGTCAAATCTTTATTAAGTGATTTAATCGTAAAATTTTCAAACAATTATGACCTTGAAGTGACAATCAACATCAGAAATGAACATTTCGAAAATTTGAAATTTTTTTGCGGGCGGTAACTCTAAATTTCTTTGTACCCCTCTAACTTCCAGTGCAGCCATCGGATCAAAACGAAATTCGCAAGGTATGTTGATTTTGGTAGGTAGCAGGTTTGGTATATTTTTCATTTTGATGCTAGCAAAGGGTTGCCAGCGCGAGGTGTTTTGGTTATTTTCGTATCAATAAATGCTTACATTAAGTATTCATTTCGCGAAAATTTACAATGAAAATAACGTATCAAAAAGAAATAAGTACGTGGGATGGAGCTCATGTCTACGTGTAGTAACGCAAAGTGATAATAGTGCGGGAAAAAATCAACTTTCCACAGTGTAATCGATTAGTTATATCATTGATATTGTGCTTTACAGCTAGTATTCCTGCCGTGGCTGCGTTCGGCTATAAACTTTTTGAATTTTCGACGGCTGATTCTTGACTTTTTTGCCGTTTTTATGAATCTCTTTCAGCCCGACGTAATATTTTCCAATCCCAAGGTCGCGCAACTCTGATCAATATCGCGACAGCAGCGAAACTCCGAGAGATCAACTCGGTTTCTCTGCTGCAACTAACTTGAGCTGTGCATAAGCACATCATAGTGCTACCTGACCCAAATTTCTTTCTTCCAAATTTTCCGCTTAAATCAAGTGTTGAATTTTTTAGTTTCCAAAACATTTATTTTCGGAAAACAGTTAAATTATTGTGTATTGTTCAAATTGTCGTTTGTGGCATTCTGGTTTCATTTTAAATTTAAACAGCATTGAATTGCCCGTGTTTTGACTGCATTGTTGCGACCTGGCACATTAGAGTCCTTTGGTTCGATCCTGAACCGTGCGACCCTGTTTTTTTTCCAAAATTTACATGAAAACTCATTAAATCAAAAAATCCATTAAATATGTTGCAAATATAATAACTTCGAAAGCAGCTACAAAGAAGGAAATTATTTGTATTAGATCTGATGACAATTGATCTAATTTAGTTTTTGTTTTGGACAAATGATATCAAAACAGCTCGTGCCTCAATGGTTTCATCATCGGACTTCCACACAAGTGTATCTTTGGACACTTCTACGATCAAATCATCATACGCTACAGAAAAATCTTGCATACTTTTGAACACTTTCACAAACCGATTCGCGTGCATAATGAATTTCAAGTGCAGCATAGAGAAATGCTTTGCTTTCGATAATACCATGGATAATACTATGAAATTTGTGATTTGTAAAGGTTTTTGCAACAGAAAGTTGCATGGCGCTTGTATAAGCGCTCCAAACGATTGGTATTATCCCTACCTAGATAGCTATTTTATTTGTACATACTGCCAAAATGTTGGCCAACTCATGAAGAGTATGTATGACAGCATAATCAGCTTAATTGGAACAAAGAATGCTGAAAAAAATAATTAAACATCCGAACAACAGGCCCAGACAAGAGTAAATGAGGAAGTTCTAATGGAACTTGAACAACATTTCGATGGTTTTACGTCAGTTCATTCCCCGGCACACAACAACAACAATAACATTAACGTCGCAAAATCTTTTGACACGTTGGACGAGAAAATTGATAAGTTAGCGGACAAAATGGAATCCATTGCTGCAAAGTTCTCATCTTCCACACCTATAAAAGAGTTGTTAAACAGTAATGAACTACCAACTCCATACCCTGGTTTACGTTTACCCTCAGATCCCAACGCAGCATGGATCTAAAAATCCGGTACTTTTTGGTCCGAGCGCGATTGGGCCACTCGCATACAAGAACTTAAGACTGCTAACAGGAACTATCGTGTTGAGAAAGCATGCTCCAAACTACCCATGAAAGAAAACCAAATGGCATTCTACGTGAATAAAGTTCCTTATAATGTAGATAATGGATGAATAGGAAGACTTCTTAAAGCGGATTTCTACATCACCAATTACAATTTCGAACAACTACCGCAGCGGATATATAAATCACCTAAGTGGTACAAGGCTTTTTTATCAGCGAAATATGTCTGACTTTTTATGGACTTCAATTAAAAAAGTGGCAGGTTTGATTCGAAAGGAATCACGCTTAAGCCTTGGAAGAAAATCAGTAACAAAATTAGCAGTAAGACAAAAAATAATATTGTAAATAAAAAATGTATATACCCAAGTGCCCTTACGTATGATATTCCTTTCAAGTACAAAACTTACTCTCTATCTACTCCTAAAACTCTTTCTCTCATAGATACTGACCTTCAGTCTCCTAAATCTAAACGTGACCACTTCTTTAGCAGTCCATCTAATGTAACTCCGAACTGTACCAAAATGCTGACATTGCGTGTATTTAATATTTCCTTTCCTCTAAAAGCAAGCAATAGCGCGGCAAATTTATGTTCGTTGAGCAACTATAACAAAGCGACTGCAAATGTTGCTACAACTGCTGCAACGGGAAATTCTGTATCGAATAATAACTTGACGACGTCTGCATCTCCTCAAAAACCACACCAACCTCTTAAGAATTTTTCCTAACAAAACATACAAAAATCTCAAACTATTTTACCACAATTGTGGTGGTGTGAGAGGCTAACTATCTAAGGCGTTTTTTTAACTTGCCTTCATTTGCCATTTTAATTAACTTGCCTTCATCGAAACTTGGCTTAATGATTCACATACAAACAAAGAAATTCTTGTCAGCAGCTGGACTATTTACAGAGATGATTGCGACTACTGCTCTACAGGTTAGACGTCTCAATTGCTGTGAGTAACACACATCCAAGCAGACGCATCTATACCACACCAAATGTAATGTTCCAGCACTTGATTGTTCAACTCTCTTTTAATAATACGTCGATTTATATTGGTGTAGTTTATATTCCACCCAAATCTGACGAATCGGTATACGACTATCTATGTGAATTAGTATCTTCCTTTGTATCATTGCTTAATGAAAAAGACAGAGTTATATTTTTTGAAATTTCCATTGCGCCAATCTTTATATTATTCCCGATGAAAAAGACGCTTACTTGCTCCTTGTAAACTTTTCAGATTCCAACGACTTCAACTTGACGAGTATTTTCAATGGCAACGATTTGCAGCAAGCTTGTCCAACTCCTAACCAAAAAGTGGTGATTTTGTGTTCACTAGTGCTTACAGCGAAGTAGTGGTAAGTCCAACTAATGACACGGAGCATCTTCTTTGTAATAGTTCGCACCATACAGCACTCTCAGTTGAACTTGCCACTCCTGATTCTATTTACTTAAGGAATTCAATTGTATATGACTTTCTTATTGCTAATTATGAAAGCATTCAACATCACCTTAACTATATAGTTTGGACGAATACTCTTTCAACGTTAAATCTTGCGGAAACCAACAAAATCTTTGAAGCCATTGAAAGTTATGTACCTAAGATACAAAAAAAGAAAAAGTTGTCTGAACCATGGCTTGAGAGGGACTTTAGGCATTTGCAAAATCTTAGGAACAAGCTTCATAAATGGATTACAACAATATTGACGTAAGATATGCTATATAAGATGAAGATAATGAAGTTCCTTAGCAGATTTTAGCAAAGTCTCACGAGGCTTATGACAATAACATTAAGACAACTGGCGAAAATATAAACCGCAACCCGAAAAAACTCTATGATTTTGTACATGTCAAGCGTAAAACTACTGATTATCCATCGTCGATGTTCTTTAGTGATATCACTTCTTCCTCTTCTAATGAGATCTGTGATCTACTCGCAGATAGTTTCCACAATATTTTTAAAGCACTAGACCCATCAAGCTCACACCTCTCTTTCTCTCATTCTACTTTTACAGCCTTTGTTAGCCACATAGAAATTACACGTGACGAAATATGTAAAGCTATTTTGGAACTCGACTGCAACAAAGGTCCTGGGCCCGATCTTCTTCTAACAACTTTCTTGCGCAAGTGTGAAGAGCAGCTTATAGCTTTCTTTTATATATTTTTCAACAGATCACTTTCGTCTGGAGTTTTCCCATTTTGGTGGAAACTTTCATATGTCACACCCATCTTAAAAAATGGTGATAGACTTTGTTTCGGATATAGTAAGGGCATTACCATCTTATCTTCAATTCCAAAACTTTTTGAAAAGTTTGTCTACGATAAACTATTTCCACTTGTTGACTCCCGTCTGAACGAAGAACAACATGGTTTTAGAAAAAGTTGCTTAACCACCACAAATTTGACAGTCTTAGCCTCAGACGTTCTGTGTGAAATAGATTGAGCATACCAAATTGACGCAGTCTATACAGACTTTAGTAAAGCGTTTGACAGAGTTGACCACATTGCCTTAAGGGGGCAAGATAGTTTCCGAGGCCGAAGAAAAGCCGATTTTTGCGATTTTTTTTCTCAGCTTTGAGTGAAAATAATTACTAATTTTTTATAACACATTAAAGAACTATATTTTGAGAGTATGTAGGAATTATTGTAGAAAAAAATATTAATTATTTATCCCGTGGCACAGTGGGGCAGAATCCGAAATATCTGGCCAAAAGTCGAAAAATGAACTTTAGTTTACGGGGTTCGAAGGGTTTGGGTTACGTAAAATAATAGTACGACGGTTGAATTCCAGACTGATGAAGGCATGATCTGTTACATCTGCTATGATATTCCAGTTCAAAAGTGACCGTTGCTCGAGCCAGATACGTCGCGCTCCAAGCTTGTATAACAGTGTTGTGTTGAAAACGACGCAAAGCCACCAAAAAATAAGGCACAAAACATCTAAAAAATGGATTACAAAGGGAAAAGTAAGTAAAATATTATCAAAATATAATAAATTGATAATTATTATGTATATGGTGTCAACAAAGGAATGATTTGTCTGAAAATAAACATAAATTTGCAACGGAAAATTGAAAAAAAATAGAGAAAAGTTATGTTGCACCCCATTGTTCAGCGGCCGGACTTACTCTAGCATGTAAATTACTCTATTTATAAGTGAAAACAACAATAAAGTTTTGCGATTCAGTGCGCCAGCGATAATAATGCAGATTATTGTAATTGAAAGCGTATTTTTCTCAATTTTGAATAATTAAAATATAAACTATGAAGAAGTGACTCAGAGAAAAGTTGTGTGGTTCTAAAAGATAATTCCGGGTTTGTACTCATATATTGGTGCCAGTTCCCCAGATATAATTTTTTTTTATAGCGGATGCGGATTTTTATAGCGAATTTTTTTTCTCCGAAATAAATGTTGACTTCGTACATTTATATCCGTGGTATTTTATGCCAACTTCAGTGCATAAAGTTTTAATTCATGGCACGGAAATAATAAATTCTGCACTACTATCAATCGGACAAATGTCTGAAGATGCTCAAGAGTCTACTAATAAGTACATTAAGAAGTTTAGAATAGATTTTACGAGAAAATGTTCCCGAATAAAAACAATGGAAGACCTTTTTTCACGGCTTCTATTACCGTCTGACCCCTATATTTCTAGCTTGCGCAAGTTACCTTGCAAAAATGTTAAATCATTACTGCCAGAAGCAGTACAGTTATTAGTTGCGCCCAGTATTTCAGTAAGTGAGGGAAGTTCAAGCGATTTCCCAGTTGAATCTGCTGATTGTGAATCAAGTGATTCTTTTGATGACGATTGCTAAACTTGTCCGTAGCCAACTAGATTATGTAATGAATAAACATTTTCGAATTTTCTGTTTTCTAGTATTTCCTTATTTGATATTACTCAAAAATTTAATCTATAATGTAACAAGAATTGAAAGCATAATAAATTCTCAGCCATATTAAAACCGCCATTTTGTTTTATTTTGTTGTTTTTTTTTTAACTTTTGATTTCAGATTCGTAATCAGCGGCCCCAAAAACCCCCGAAGAAAAACTTTTACCAGAATTGAATTCATTTTCGACTTTTGGCCAGATATTTGGGATTTCGCCCCACTGTGCGTGGTGGCAGTAGATCAAAGGCGCTTCGAAAAAAAGGCATCGTGCGGTGCGTAAAACCTGGCCTGACAGTGTTATCTGAAATCCAAAAATCGAAGTGATTTACTTAATATATTAGTTTTTTTCGCGGATGAACGAAATTATATTGAAAAATATGCGATTTCCGATTTTTGGTGCGGTTTTCAATTTGGAGGTACCATTTTCACATAAAAAATCAGCCTATGATTGCCTGTAAAAAATAGTAAAATTTTTTTTAAAAAAAACGATCGTTCATCCGCGAGTATTTATCATATTAGAGAAGTCCGGCAAAGTTCATTGAGATCGGTGCATTAATTTTTGAGTTATGTTACGCACCGACTTCAAAAATGTAGTTCGGAGTTTCGAGCTAGACTATTTCGGTTTCTCGTCGAAATATACCTGGCAACACGATCATAAAATAACCGGTATCTCTGCGAGTTTTAGTCCGATTGACTTGAAATTTTCAGAGGATATTCCTGAGATATTGTACCTTCATATAAAAAAATAATTGAAAAAAATTTTTTGTTTAAGTTGGAAACCATCCTGCCCCCTTAATTCTTAAGCTTCAGAAATTCGGATTTGCCGGATCTTTGCTTAGCTGGCTGTTTTCCTACCTTCGAAATTGAACACAATTGTTAAAATGTTAAGGACTCTAATCGAACAATATTTCTGCTACTTCTGGTGTACCAGAAGGTAGCCATCTTGACCCAGTTCTTTTTAATATATTTATTTCTGACCTATCTGATGTCCTTGCAAGTATAACTCATTTACGATCTCAAAGTCTATCATATCATTTAATCTAAATCCCATGCACTCTTTCTCCAATCTAAACTTGATTCACTGGATCATTGGTGCAATGAAAACAAGCTCTCTTTCAACATTGCTAAGTCCTAAGTTAGATGTTTTTCCCGAAAATACACCGTTTCACATAACACCTACTTCCTCGGCAATAATTTGTCAGCTCGAGTTGAAAATGTTGTTGGCCTTGGTGCTTTCTTGAATGGGAGACTCCGTTTCACCTTGCATTATGATAAAATACTTTCCCGTGCAAACAAACAGCTAGGTTTCATCAAAAGTTGTGCCAAGAAAATTCGCAAGCTGTAGGTCAAAAGATCTTTATACATCTTACTTGTACGCCCCACTCTCGAATATGCTTCCGTTTGCTAGAATCCGGCTTTTGAAGCCCATAGTAACAGACTCGAGTCCATACAAAAGCAAATCTTATTTTTCCAATTGAGAGAACTATACAACCCTTACGATTTTAATAGCCTTTCTTTGTTGAGTTTTGACTGGGTCAAATAAACTTGTTGAATAACCAGTATCATTTAATAAAATTTTGAACATTACTGTAGTACTAAAATACACTGTTTAACACTTACTTATATCGATACTATACTAAACTATGCTAACTGTACTTTTGATGAAATAAAACTCTCTTTTCTGTTCTGGCTTCCGAAGCGAAAGGTTGTGTCTTCTCATTTAAAATTTCTGTATATTCAACAGGTTATGGGCCCAGGCACGTGGTGTGTTTTGCTGTTGCACAACTTGGGGACTTTGATAAGTTAATAGGAGTTATTATAATGGAGAGCGAATCAACACCGGTGTGGATTGAAAGATTGCAGAGTGGCGAGCAGTGGTCCGCATGGAAATTTCAGGTAAGAATTTTACTAAACGGCAGCAATCTGTTCGAGGTCGTAACAGGAGAGATCACACAACCAGGGCTACCGGCGAATATTGCGGAGGCTACGGAGGCGCAGGTTAAAGAGCTAACAAAATGGAAGCAACTAGACAGAAAAGCGCAGAAGATCATCGCTACGGCTGTGGGGAAGAAGCAAATGGTTCATATTATAAACTGCTTAACATCAAAGCAAATGTGGGAAAAATTGACTGCTGTGTACGAACACAAAAATCAAGCTAGTCTTCATATGCTACATCAACGCTTTTATAATTTTGTGAAGGAGCCAGATGACGATATTGCGACGCATATTGCCAGGCTTGAAACCATTGTCGAGCAGTTGAAGGAGGCAAGTGAAGTCATTTCTCCCCATATGATAATTGCTAAAATTTTAATGACATTGCCACCACGTTTTGCCCATTTTTCAAGTGCATGGGAGTCAACCGCTCCGGAGCATCAAACTTTAGAAAATTTGACCTCTCGTTTAGTTATGGAAGAGACTCGTGTAACAGTAATGCCATCACCGCAGTTAACAGAAAGTGCTCTAATGGCCCGCAAAGCATCAAGATATCAAAACCAGGGATAAAAACAGAAAAACAAAGTGGTCGGTAAGTGTTTTTTTGTGTAAAAAATTTGGCCATTGGAAAAAGGATTGTCCGAACCGACAACAATCAAATGTAGCACAATCGCGTCTTAATTTTAGTGACGTTAGTGGTGATGCTTTCATATGTGATTCTGTTCTTACAAATAACGTACACATTAATGGCATCGGTGCAGATGATTGGGTTTTAGATTCAGGCGCTAGTGATCATATGTCCTTTCGCCGCGTGTGGTTTGTTGCTTTTGAACAATTAAATCAACCTAAGCCAGTTACAGTTGGCAATGGTAACAAAATTTTCGCCTACGGGAAAGGTAACATAAATATTTTGGCATGGAACAGTGATACTTGGCAAGCAAAGATGCTACGAAACGTTTTATTTTTTGTACCAGACATTAAAGTAAACTTGTTTTCATCAGGTAGCACCTTGGATAAAGGCTATGAGTTATCTTCAAATAGTTTGACGTGTTGTTTGATAAAAAACGAGTGTACGGTCGCAGTGAGAATTCGTTAAAGAAAATTATATAGAATGATGTTTCGCGTTGTAGCAAATACAGTTAACGGTATTTTTTCAAATGTGGCTATTAAGAGTGAATCGAATGAAAAATGGCATGAACGACTTGGACATATATGTGTTGATCAAGTTAGGTGGATTTTGCGGGACAGATCTGTGGATTTTGTGGACAATGAGCATTTCTTTTGTGACGCTTTTGCTTTCGGATAGCAGCATCGGTCTCCATTTAAAGAGAGTACAAGTAGATCTGAAAATCGCGCGGAATTAGTTCATACTGATCTTTGTGGTCCGATGCAAGAAACCTCGCTGGGGGGCTCTAAATACTTTATACTTTTCAAGGACGATTTTTTTTCACTACCGACAAGTGTATTTCTTGAAAGAGAAAAGTACTGTCGCGTCCACTATTAAAACTTTTATCAATCGTATTAATATTGACATTGGGTGTAATATTAAAATTATGAGATCCGATAACGGTCTAGAGTTTAAAAATATTGAAGTATCCGCTATTTTATAAGAGGCCGGTGTATATCATCAAACTTCTGTGCCGTACACTCCTGAGCAAAATGGTCGTGCTGAAAAGGAAATGCGTACTATTGTGCAAATTGCAAGGAAGCGAAGAAATTACCAATATTTTTGTCAATCATGCCGTTTTTTTATTGAACCGTTTCGGTACGAGTCCCGTAAAGGGAAAAACACCTTTTGAGCTTTGGTTTGATCGGAGGGCAAGTATTGAAAATTTAAAAGTCTTTGGCAGTAAAATTTTCGTGCATGTACCGAAAGAGAAACGAAGGAAATGGGACATAAAGTCAAGACCTGGTTATTTCATCGGGTATGCTGAAGGTCAAAAGAGGTATCGCGTGTGGATAGTTTGTAAAAGAAAAGTAGAGATTACACGAGATATCATCTTGAAAGAGCACAGTGAAGATTCATCTGTCATGGTAAATACCGACTATGAGTGCATAAATTTGTTAAAGAAACCTATTATACCAGATGAGCGCAAAGCTATTAAAGCAGAAGCCGATGAGAGCTCTGAAGTAAAAAACACACGGCAGTCTTTTGACTTATCCGACAGAGATGATATACCTAGCGAAGTGAACGAAATTGATAATACACAAAATACAACACCAATACGAGATCGCCTTCGTAGTGCTAAACGTAATATGCCCCAAACACCAAATGTGCTGACCAGCATATTAAAAGGTTTTGCTTTTGTTGTCAGTTGCTATGAACCGCAGACTTTTCAAGAGGCAATCAGTTCAAAGCAAGCGGGCCTTTGGCAAGCAGCAATGAATGAAGAGATCGAGGCACTCTATAATAACGGAACTTGGGATCTTGTTGATTTAACTGAAAATTCCAAAGTCATTGACAATAAGTGGGTATATCAAACGAAGTTCACACAAAAAGGTGAAATAGACCGATACAAAGCACGTCTTGTAGCGAGGGGTTTCACGCAAGAAGAAGGAGTCGACTACAATGAAACTTTTAGTCCTGTAGTAACCCAGCATACCATGTAGCGAAGGTATTGCCAAAAACGAATGCTGGCGACCCTTTTTTCTTCACTTTTAGTGAACATAGTGCGGATTTAAAGCATTTCTCGCTTATATTCACTTAAAGTGAATCTGAAGTGAGGACTTGGGAACATAGGAGCATGCTTTCATGTTCGCCTGTCGTCACTTCAGATTCACTTAAAGCGAATTCGCCAACATTCGCTTCTGGCGACTCTTTTTTCCTCACTTCTAGCGAAAATAGTGCAGTTTCAAAACATTGCTCGCCTATATTCACTTAAAGCGAATATGAAGTGAAGCTATGTTCGTTTGTCCTCACTTCAGTTAAACTTAAAGTGAATTCGCCAACATTGGTATTTGGCGATACTTGCGCTACATGTCGTACTGGACATTTTATTCTCATTTAACTAAAATAAAAAGTGATTCTTGGAACCTTTGTCATTCGCTTTTTGAGGACTGAATTGATTCTGTGTGATATTTTCCGGGAGTGATCACAACGTGTTAGACCATATTTGAAGTGTTAAACAGTGAAGAGTGTGAAAAGTGACATACTAATTTGTAAAGGCAAGGATCTCAGTGTATGTCGAAAGACATTTTGCCCGCAATTAATTAGATTTGAATACATGAATATCGTTAAAGCACAATTATTCAGATGATTCGTTTCTCCATTCAAAAAGAAGCCCAGCAAACTTACAGCCATTTGGGCAGTATTCCTTCAACGGAAATTACTGGCAGTGAAGCGACACGCAGTCAAAGTTTTCTGCAATATTCCTCATCGCCTCCGTCTGAATGTCAGTTTAGTGATGAAGATTTATCTATTGAAATCGGGAGTAGCAGTGTAAACGACAATAATATTTTTTTTAATAATTTAAGCAACAATAGCTCTTCTATAATCTCTAGGCTAAGTGAATGGAGCATTAAATATAACATATCATTGGCTGCTCTTAATAGTTTACTAGACGTATTAAAAACCGTCATTACAGAGCTTCCAAAAGACGGTAGAACTTTAAAGAAAACGCCTCGGGAAAACTTAGTACAGGTCATGCGAAATGGTCAATACATCCATTACGGATTGAAAGATGCTTTAACTGATTTTTTCACATCCAACGAAGGAAAAATATCAAGCAATGAAATTGAATTGGATTTCAACATAGACGGTCTTCCTATTGCGAAAAGTTCTAAAAGTCAAGTTTGGCCAATTTTAGCTAGCGTCGTAAACTATAACGTTATGCTTATGATAGGCATTTATGGTGGATATTGAAAACCTCCAAGCTCAAGCGATTTCTTAAAGAAATTTGTGGAAGAACTGTCTCAATTATTGTCGGAGGGGATGATTTATAGAAACATTAAGTATAAAATTAAGTGCAGAGCGTTTATTTGTGATGCACCCGCTCGAAGTTTTGTTCTATATGTAAAAACTCATACTGGTTATTATTCTTGCACTAAATGCATACAAAAAGGAGAGCGATTGGACCATAAAATTATTTTCCCACATGGCGTTCATGAATTGAGATCAAATGAATCATTTAGACAAAGAAAGCAGTCTGAACATCATTTAAGTTTAAGGGGAGGTTCTCCTCTTTTCGGCCGAAAATAAAGCGAAATTCTTTAATTTACTGTCGGATAATGAAACGACTCACGAATAGACGGTTTTGATGGTTTATTAACCCATCTTTCTAAAATACAAGAAAAAAATTTTTTTTTACAAAATCCAATATGGCGGCCCAAAAATGGCGGGTCTTGTCAACCTCTGCAAGCGAGACATTGTTCGGAAACGTCAAGGCTGTAGCCACTTGTAGTGAACTGAAATCAAAAATTTTTTTTTTATAGTAAAGAATATTAAATTCCCTATGACTTATACCTATTTTTGAATAATTTTTATAAAAAATCATCTAATTTATGCATAATCATAGAAAAAGTTCAATTTTTACCATCTTTTTTTCGACTTTTCTTTTGTTAAAAGACTATTATTACACATTTGTTTATATTTGTTTTAGGTATAAGTCATATAAAAAATCATACCCTTTAAGAAATGCTATAGATGAAGTAAATCGGATAAGTAGATCATGAGTTACGCTTGACGTTAGGATGAAAAAAATGGTTTTGAGATAAACGCGTTTAAAGTCGTAAGTCTCAAAAACACATTCTAAGAGTACTATCATCTACTCAATGATATCCATCAATCGATTTTTCATCTGTCGTCTTTTTTGACGCATTGACTGTTTTTTGCATAAACAGCTCGGTAAATAATACCATCTTTACTCCGCTTCGATAAATATATAACCATTTATGGACATCTTTGGCCGCGCAGTAAAATAGCACCAGAGCGTTCCTCCGCGCGCGAAAGTTCGACCCA
The DNA here is from genome assembly GCA_947369275.1 of Nemotelus nigrinus. Lineage (NCBI taxonomy): Eukaryota > Metazoa > Arthropoda > Insecta > Diptera > Stratiomyidae > Nemotelus > Nemotelus nigrinus. The sequence goes on along the minus strand of OX376372.1, from coordinate 94,362,404 downwards.
TCAGAGACGCTCCTATGCGATAAATATGCTGCGGATCGAAAAATCCTTTTGCACACATATTCTCGACATTCATACCTTTCATTTCATCAAAAAAAAAAAAATTGATTTTTTGAAAAAAAAAGAGGAGAACCTCCCCTTAAGCCAGGTAGCTATTGAAAATCTTCCGATTGATTGCATCCATAACTTTCGATTAGATTATATGCATACTGACTGTGTGTCTCGGTGCTTTGAAGTTTTTGCTTACTCATTGGATAAAACATAGAAATCAAACATATTCATTGACTCCCGATAAGATCAGAAAATTGAACAAAGCATTGCTGTCTTTAAAAAAACATATAACTCATGAATTTTGTAGGTCTCCCCGTGATTTAGATGAACTAGACAGATGGAAAGCAACTGAACTAAGACAGTTTTTATTATATACTGGACCTTTCGTATTGTCAAATATTTTAGATAGCGAAAGATATCACCATTTTTTAAAGTTAAGCCTTGGCATTCGCATTCTTTTAGAACCAAAAAATGCTAGTTTGAACCATCAGTGCGCAAGCAAGCTTCTTAATTCGTTTGTAGAATGTATTCCACAGCTTTATTCACCAAAACTTCTTACATACAACTTTCATTCTTTGATTCATTTAGCTGCTGACGCAAAAGTATATGGATCATTAGAATATGTTTCTGCTTTCAAATTCGAAAACGAGCTCCAACGAATGAAAAAAGTTGTGAAAAAGGGTAATGACATTGTCACACAAATTAACAATCGTTGTGTAGAACGAAGTAAATTCGTAATTAGTAATGGCAATAAACATTTTCCGTTATTTGGCACATTGCAAGGGGATGCATACAAATTTATTAAAGTTAAATCTTTTAAACTCTCAATAAATCCTCCAGATAATTTTTATCTCGTTAGAAACAGTTTATTTAAATTAACAAAAATATTTCACCAAAATAACGAAATTCTTTTAAAAGGCTTTCCTGTCATTAGTTTGCAAGATTTTTTCGAAACACCAATAAAATCAAGCTGCTTTAGTATTCAGTTCACAAAACAATTGGAAATTGGTTCAGATCTTAGTAGCCATTTATTAAATGAAGTGCAGTCGAAGGTTATGATGCTGGAATCTAGTGAACTCGATATATTATTTATTCCGCTGGTCCACTTCAAAGAAAAATAAGTGAGGAGTAGAGAATAGATAGAAATTAAAACAGAAGACAGAGATTATAAAAGTAGGAAGAGATACAATTTTAATAATAAGCAATACATTTTAGAAAATTAGTTGGTGATTACAGTGTAGAGTTTGCATTTGTTTGTTTCCCTAAAAGAATTTCGTCATAAATCACTGACAATGATTACCAATACGGACACAGAAAACTTGGACCATCGCAAATTCCTGATGATCAATGGTAAGTTTGAAAATTTTGTGTCGATAATTCAATAATTTTACTAACTGTTGACAGGTTCCCGGTTTCAACCAACATCCACCGAAAAAAATTTTAGCAGCTATTATCGAGAAAGTGAACCGCAACGCGTCGCAGAAGGTTAAAAGATTAATTTTTTTTTGAATGATTTATGTACTTTAACAGACGTATCGCTTTCATAGATGTGCGGAATTCTCCATCAATATTTGATCCTGCAAACCGATATGTTAATCTCGAAAGTGTCCGGGAAAAAAGTAACTATCAACACCGATTACTTAGCAGATTATTATGCTTTACATAATTTGCCATTAACGGACATAGCTTAAATCCTTTTTCTTTTGCTTTAAAATTATTTCAGACTCCGAACCGTCTTCCAAAAAAACCAAATGCAACTGCGGAAGAGAAGATATTCTAGCACTAAAAGATGAATTCCAGAAGCATACTGCCCAAATGACAAAAATAGTAACGAGGCTGACTGAGGAAGTGATTTCATTGCGGAAGGAGATACGGGAGAAAAATGGGTTACATATAGAAAACATGTGTATTATACCGTTTACACCATTTACATCGAAAGAGGATTTCATAGAATTCGAACAAACAATTCAGTCGGATGAGGATAAATTCAATACTTTAGTAAGATATATGTATTTACCTTAGTTTTATAAAATATATTAATGATCGTTTTTCGATGGCTGAATTTAAAAAAATCGCAGCATTGGAGCCGAAAAATTATGTTAGGTGCATTTGGCGAAAATTGCTTTCTGATGCAGTGGCTACCTCTTTCGCATGGAGAGGAACGGAAACAAAGCCTGCTGTGAGGGCATACAGTGTTACAGCAGCACTGAAAAGTAATATATATATATATATATATATATATATATATATATATATATATATATATATATATATATATATATATCTATATATATATATATATAAATATATATATATATATATATATATATATATATATATATACACATATATATATATATATATATATATATATATATATGTATATATATATAAATATATATATATATATATATATATATATATATATATATATATATATATATATATATATATATATATATATATATATATATATATATATATATGTATATATATATATATATATATATATATATATATATATATATATATATATATATATATATATATATATATATACTTATATATATCAAGAATAAAATTAGAAATATTATTTTTACATTACTTATTGACTTGCAGATGCCTTCCACCAGAAGTTCAATATCAGCGAAGAAGTGTTTGACTTACCTTCAATGAGGTTTTTTCAATACGCTTCGGACAGGCAGCGAAAACGGGCGGCATATAAGGCCAAATCAAATTAATCATAAGCCAATCAATTTTTTTTGTAACAATAATATGAATTAAAATACTTAAGTTCTTTATTTGTACGCATTGATAATCATCGCAAAATATAATATTCTTGATGTCTTTATAAACTGCTTTACTTTGTAGAGAAACTTACTTTAGAACAAAAACCTGTCTTGATCATCTAAGTATATATAACTATGAAAGGTGAAATGTTCTTAAACTATGTCAAGATATACATAACTATTTACGATTTTATTTATCGAAATATTGCATTTCTTCATCGAATCCCAAAAAACAGCTCTCAGTTTTATCAAAATGTGGATTATATTTTGATCTAAGCAGTCTCAAAGGTTGTAAACAGATCCTTTCAACTCATTATAACGACTCGCAACGAGTCGCCTACCACATGTCACTAGCGAGTCACAAATATTCACCAAAGGCGAATGTATATAACCCTCAATATATTCGTTTTTGGCGAAGCTTATCCACTCGTTAGAGCTTCGAAAAAAATGATTCGTCGCGAATGAAAATTTGGGCGGCCTACTTAATCGTTAGCGAACTGTAGGTGAATTCGTTCTCGAATAAAACATTCGTTAAAGTGACTCGCTAATGACTCGTTAGCGAATCGTTTGGTATGCTGGGAAGGTTCACCTCTATTCGCTTCATTCTGGCAGTTACAGCTTCAGAGAAACTCATACTAAAACAATTTGACATCAAAACAGCGTTTCTTAATGGAGACATAGACGAAGAAATATACATGGCGCAGCCTATGGGATATGATGATGGAACCGGTCGTGTATGCAAACTACGCAAAAGCTTGTATGGACTAAAGCAGGCGTCAAGATGTTGGAATTTGAAATTCACTAAACTTTTGAAAGACTTTTCTTTTAAAGTTATCTCAGCTGATCCATGTTTGTTTGTACTTTATCAGAATAGTAGGAAAGTCATAATGGCTTTGTATATAGATGACGGTCAGATAGCAGCCACCAACGAAGAAGATGCTGCAAAAGTGATTAGCTACTTGAAATCACATTTTGAAATAAAAATCTGCAATGTTGGCTGTTACCTTGGTATTCAAATAGATGTAAAAAAGGATGGGTCAATATTCCTCAGTCAGTCGTCTTATACTGACAAATTGTTGCGCAAATTCAACATGCTTAATTGCCGTGAGGTTTCTACACCAGCAGACGGTTCAAGTACAAGTCACATAGCAGATAGTGATACGTTCGCGAAATCACGTTTTTCTTATCGAGAAGCTATCGGTAGTTTAATGTATCTGATAATTGCAATCCGGCCTGATGTTGGTTATGCAGTGGGCTAGCTCAGCCGTTTTATGGACAACCCATCAACGGCACATATTAACGCTGTAAAATGTATTTTCAAATACCCTAAGGTGACATAGAATTTTGGCATCCGATATATACATGCAACTAATTGTTTTATTTCATATTATAGTGATGCCGATTTCGCTGGTGATGTTGAGACTCGGCGATCAACAAGTGGTTACGTCTCGTTTTGGGGGAAGAGTCCTGTTTCTTGGTTATCGCAAAGACAGAAGTGCGTAAGCCTTTCGACAACTGAAGCAGAGTATGTCGCTGCTGCTGAAGCTGTTAAAGATATGGTATGGCTCGATTCGCTGGTAAGAGAATTTTTTCCAAACTTCACAGCACAGCACAGCACACCTTGCACATGGACAATCAAGGAGCGATAAGACTTATCAAAAACCCGGAGTTTCATAAACAAACGAAGCATATTGACGTCAGATTTCATTTTATTCGCGAGAGACATAACGAAGAATTGTTTAACTTGTGTTACGTGCCTACTGAAAACCAGATTGCAGACATTTTTACTAAGCCGCTACCGAAAGCTAAATTTGAATGCTTCCGAGAGCTACTTAATGTTGTAATGAACTTTATTTGAAATATGTTTTTTTTAGTTTTATTAGCACTTGCATTCAGAAGAAAGATGATTTCGGCATGCTTCACATTTGACGTCATTAGAGACGGTATCAGAGTTGAATTTTTGAATAGTAAAATGGTGCCTAATAGCCCTGGAAGCAGCACCAGGTCCTCTCGTTTACTTAAGGAATATCCACATTTCACTACTTACGCAGCTAATGATTCAAGGATATTCAATAACTGCTTGAGGATATTCAATAGCTTAACTAATCTGTATTCTTCAACGGTCTCAAAATTATCCTTCAAATCTTCCCTTTTCGAAACCATCCGCAACCCCTTATGCTAAGCTATTTGTCAAAGTTTTATTTATTTGTTATTTATCTATTGTTATTGATTTATTTGTTAATGATTTAATTTATTTAGTTTTTCGTTCTATTTTTATATACTCATATTAATTTTCAATTTTGCTTTGCATTGTTTATGTAACTTGTACCTTCCTTGGTTAATAAATAAAATAAAATAAATTTTTCGGATAATTATCCCAAACATTTTTTTATCCCAGTAGGTGTTGATGAAGTTGCTGGATCAAATCGAGATTGACAAGGTAATATGATTTTGCCGTGGAGCAGTTGTGGTGCTAGTTGCAGTGCTGGTAAAGTGTTGCAAATACTGAGCATTACCTTTGTTTATGTTACTGGAGATGCTGCTTTCAAAGTTTTGTAGTGTTTGACTTTCCTTAATCTTGAAATTTTTGCAAGTGCTAGACCTGAAAATTTTTCCAGATTTTAAGTTTAAATGCACTGGGAAGATCAAATTGGTTTTGCCTCGAAACAGGCTGAAGTACTTGTGGTAATATGCACTCAAAATCTGCACAATTCTTGTATTGTTCATCGAACATAAGCGGTTCAGGTGCGCTAGAGTTTTTTGAATTAGAAGCTGAATTAAATTTAGTTTTTAATTAAGATCAAAATGAATTAAGTTCAAGTACTTTAGAAGAGGCTAGATGTAAGACCTAGGATAAGGAATTAGGTCTAATTAGACTAAGTTAGTTTTAGTTAGGTATAAGTTAGACTTAAGTCAAAGCGTAAGGTAGATTTTAAGTGGATATTGCTAGGATAATCCCAGCCACTGTTCATGGCTAGGTATCATAATAAGCGGGTAAGATTGAAAGAAATATTCAAAAGATAAACATTAAAAAAAATAAAGCAATCAAAAACCAGCAGGCCAAAATATTATAGCCGCTAGTTAGTACATTTTTTAATTGTAAATAGTACTTAAATTAGATTAATAATATACAAAAGAAAACTACAAATAAAATCTTTTCTAATCTTTTTCTTGTGTTTTTCTAAAAAATGCACAAAAATCAAACTACCGTGATGTTGATGTAATTTACGTTACAGCAAGGCATTTGCTATATGAAAGCGAATCAAAATGTTTCGCGCAGCATTGTTGTACTAATTAATCTAACAAAAATCTCGCGATGACCAGAAAAAATATTTCTCTTAACATGAAAGCTACTTCTAGTCACCCAAGGTTTCTTTACCACAATTGCGTTGGTATGAGAAGCAAATTAAATAAACTTTTTATTGACGTGAAATCTTGCCATTTTAATATATTAACGATCGCCGAAACGTAGTTGAACGATTCACACGCTAAATTCTTGACAGTAATTGGACCATCTATAGAGCTGATCGCGACTACCTTTTTACTGGCATTTCAAGAGGTGGGGGAGTTCTTATTGCAATTCACAATAGCCTCCACAGTGAACTCGTTGCGACCAGTTCTCATAAATCTTTCGAACATAAATTAGTCAGAGTATTATTCGATAAGCATTACCTCTACGTTGGTATCTTTTATGTCCCCCCTCACTCCGATGAAACTACTAACAATGATGTATGCGACATTATATCTTCCGTAACAGCTTCCTTGCACGAAGAAGACAAAATAATTGTTTGACAAAATTGACAAAATAATTTTAATCGTCCGAAAATCAGTTTTATTCCCGACGAAAATGATAACCGTCTTCTTCCAATTAACGTTAGTGACTCAATTGACTTTAACCTTATAAGTACGTTTTATGGCAATGATTTACATCAAATTATCCCTATCCCTCACCAAAATGGCAATTGGTTAGGCCTGATCTTCTCGGATGTTTATGACAAAGTGGTGGTTAATCCAAATATTGACGCCGAGAATCTTTTCTCAAACACCCTGCATCACTCCGCTTTTACAATTGATTGAATTGATGAATTGAGCTATCTTCTACCGATATTTCTTCCACCCAGCCATACAATAATGAAATTGTATTTGATTTTCTGAATGCTGACTACTTAAGCATTTAAAACTATTTGGACACAATTGACTGGACAAGTGCTCTATCGGCATCAGATTTAGACGAAATGTTATCTTCCTTTTACAAAATAATCTTTAACGTCATTCACAAATTTGCACCACAGCTGAAGAAGAAGAAAAAACTCTCAGAACCTTGGCTTGACAGTTATTTAAGGCGACTCAGAAACAAATTATGTAAAGCAATCAAAAATGGAGGCTCTCTCATGGAGGATCAAATAAGATTATATGATGAGCTATCCAAAGAATTTTCCATCAAATCTCGCGAGGCGTATGAGCTCTATGTTGAATCAATGGGGGAAAAAATTATCACTGACCCGAAAAAGTTTTTTGATTTCGTCAGTTTAAAAGGAAAAACTACTGGCTATCCTTGATCTATGTTTCGTGGTAACACGGTTTCGTCTTGTCCACAAGTCATTTGTAGCTTATTAGCCGACCATTTTCAAAACACTTACTGCTCTCCAAAAATCCCTACTTCCACTACTAGACACGCTGCCAGATCTCTTATCGATGGGCTCGTCCTTACACAGCAGGCTATTACTGATGCTATTCTGCAACTTAAGATTGACAAAGGACCTGGCCCGGACATAGTATCTCCTTTCTTCGTGTTCCAATGTGCAGACCAATTAATCACCCCTTTGCACATGGTTTTCAATAAATACTGTCTCTTGGTGTCTTTCCGTCTTTTTGGAAATCGTCATACCTCACACCTATTTTCAAAAGTGGTAATATACGATCAGTCGATAACTATCGAGAAATTGCTATCTTATCTGTTATTCCCAAACTCTTCGAGAAGCTAGTTTGTGATAATCTTACCCGCATTATCGACCCCCTTCTAAAAGAGCAACAACATGGATTTCGTAGGGGTAGATCAACTTCCACCAACCTCATGATACTAGTTTCTACTGTGCTCTGTGAAATGGAAAAAGGGAACCAAATTGACGTGGTCTATACGGACTTTAGTAAGACTTTCGACCGAGCTGACCATCAATTTCTGGTACAAAAACTTTGCAACTTTGGTATTTCTGGATCTCTTCTTAACTGGCTCCAGTCTTAACTTTGTGGTCGAACCCAACTTGTAAAATTTCAAAGCACCTTATCCGACAAAGTTTTGGCATCTTCTGGAGTACCACAAGGCAGACATTTAGGCCCCCTTCTTTCTAACATCTTCATTTCTGATGTGTCTGAGATACTGCTTGAAATACCGCATCTCTTCTATGCAGGCGACTCCAAAATCTATCACATCATAAACTCGCAGTCTGATGCAACCTTTTTACAATCCAAGTTTCAATCCCTCGAACAGTGGTGCAATGTGAATAATCTTAATCTTAACATCAATAAGAGCCATGTGATAAGTTTTTCTCGCAGGCATGCAATCACGATGTATTCTTACTACCTTAACGACATCAAGTTGAATAGGGTCGATCATATTACAGACCTTGGCGTAGTATTGGATAACAAGATGCGCTTCCATCTCCACTATGAAAAAATCCTAGCTAGGGCTAATAAACAGCTCGGATTCATAAGGAGACGCGCTAAAGAGTTTAAAAATATATGGGTTACCAAATCATTATATACCACCCTAGTGCGTCCTTTACTAGAATATGCTTGCATTATATGGAATCCTGCTTTCGAGCTACATAGCGATAGAGTGGAGTCTGTTCAGAAACAATTTGTACTTTTTGCTTTGAGAAATCTCGATGACCCAAGAGATTTTCAACATCTGCCATCTTACAAATTCAGACTGAGTCTTCTAAATTTAATTTCTCTTTCTTCTGGAAGAACTCTGCTCAGCGCTTGCCTTACATTTGATATTATTAGTGGTGCGGTAATCATTGAAGATCTCTCTAGTAAAATTACTTTCAATAACCGACCAAGACGCACCAGATATGCAAATCTGCGCAATGAATTCAGTCATCACACTACCTATGCTTATAATGTGCCCATTAATAGGTGCTGTAGAATATTCAATTCTATAAGACGCCACTACTCTTCGGGGATTACCAAATCAAACTTCAAAAATAAATTGTCCAATGCCCTTTCCACATCCGAACCCGCTTAACTTCCATCGTTGTTAGCCTAAATTTAATTAAATTAATGAAGATCAACTGCTACAAAATTTTTGATGTATTGTATTTTATTTTTTACGGACAATATATATTTTATATATATAATGATAAATTGTATTTTGGATTTATATTTTGTTTTCTTGTTGTGTATTTTGCCTTGTTTGGTAAATAAATAAATAAAAGTCTGTTAAACTATTTGCTGGATGGATTGCACTCGGGCAATAACCTTCATTGAAGCATCTTGATATCAAGACATCAGAACCGCTAGAAATACTAATGTTCCAAGAACAGTAGAGGATTTGTGCAGATTTTGAGTGTATTATTATATATTGTCTTATATATTGTTGTACTATTGTTGTTATTGTCTTATATATTATATATTGTACGTATTATCATATATATTGTTATATATTGTATATTCGCGATGTGAATACTTAATGCAAGCATTTATTGGTACGAAAATAACAAAAACACCTTGTGCTAGCAGTCCTTTGCTAGCACCGAAGCCAAAAATTAGTCATATCTGCCTCACGTTGAAGTCAACCTGCTCTGCGAATTTCGTATTGATCCGATTACTGCATTGGAATTTATAGGGATAAAAAAAAATTTAGGGTTACCATTCGCAAGAGCTTCCAAACTTTCTAGATCTTAGTATTTGGTGTGTATTTTCACTACAAGACCACTACGATTACAGGTCTATACGAAACAGGTCTAAGGAGGGGGTAGTGTTGCATGCACGCCAAACGAACTGCATGACGTTGTAGTGGCGCCAGAAAATGCTAGAAACGGCGAGGAAATACTCGACATACATGTATTTCATACATGTATACAACAACAAAATCATTCCATAGATGAAACGTAGAATAATCCTCTAGAACGTAAAAAGGGAACAATCCAGAACACAAACCTGAGTCATATCTTACATGATGACGGAATTTCCCATTAGTCAATTCAAAGACGCAGACAGAGTCCTCTAGAAAACAAAAGTGGAACATTCAAGAATCCGAGACACAATTGGCATGACTATAAATACCACCGCGAGAAGTACTAGCGATCACTCAGTAGATGGCGAAGACAGCGTAAGGCTGTCACTTTGAAAAGCGATACAGCGATTTTAGTGTATCCGGGCGCGATTAATTATAAGCGATAAAGTGCGATAATTAAATTGATAAAGAATTTATAATAGTGCGATCAGTAAAGTGTACGGAATTTAGTGTTATAAATATTTGTGTGAACATAAGTGTAATTAGTGTTTTAAAAGAAACTAACTGTTTTATTTCACGAAAGTGAAGAATATCGAACTCACGGAAGGTGTTTTAACGGTAGAACACAACAATATATATATATATATATATATATATATATATATATATATATATATATATATATATATATATATATATATATATATATATATATATATATATATATATATATATATATATATATATATATATATAAATATATATATATATATATATATATATATATATATATATATATGTATATATATATATATATATATATATATATATATATATACATATATATATATATATATATATATATATATAAATATATATATATTTATATATATATATAAAAAAGCTTTGAAAGCGATCAAGCGTTGAGACGTGTGTCTAGTCTGTCTTTCGAAAGTGGGTTATTAAGCGATTTGTACATTGATTTAGTGCGATTTCTTAGTTTCATATTAAAGATTAGTTAAAATCTGTCGAGGTTTGAAAGTGTTTCAGTGCATTTGAAGCGAATCGAATAGGATTTGGTGAACATTTTCTTTTTAAAAATTTGATTTGAATTAACTGTTGCGGTGCTGTGTGACTGTTAGACTATTTTGAGATTTGTGGACGCTAAAGCTAACTTTCAGAGTGAGCTTTGTGAAACTTGAGTGTCTGTGATAGCTGGTATCGAACAGAGTGGGTGATAAGCTTCTTCTCCTGTGTGACGTGCTGAGTGGACGCTAAGCTACTCTTTCTAAGTGAGCTTGTGAAACGTGTGCGCCTGTCATAATAGCTAGAAAAGATCAGAGTGGGTGTTAAGCTTGTGGTCTAAGTGTGTTTTGCAGAACTTGAGTGACTGAAAAAAAGCTTCGCACTTCCAAGTGGAGTAGAGCTTGAAATTGGTGTTGCCATTAAAAACACTAAGTTGAATTCAATTTATATATTATTCATTTTTGTCAATTTATTGAATTTTTGTTTTATATTTTTTTTTTTTGAGTAAAAAGTAAATGACTGACGAGGAAAAGTGTGCGAAATGCAAAAAGCAAGTAACGGAAGAACATCCTGCACTCGCTTGCGAAGGCTATTGTGGCGACAAGTGGTATCACATTGGCTGCATGAACATTACCAAAGCGGATTATGAGCTAATAAAAGAGCTTGGCAGTAAAGTTAAGTGGTTCTGCAGGAAGTGTGAAACATCACTGCGCAAAAGTCGTGAGGATAGAATTACACTGCAAGTAGAAAAAAAACATGAGCTATTAAAAACAATTAATGGTAAAATTGAGCAAATGACGAAAGCAGCGGTTACGCCTATTCCTACTCCCACATACGCAGATATCACCAGGGCAAAACCAATTAGAGCAGTTGGAATTAAAAAATTCAACAAGGGCATAATCATCAAGCCAAAAAGTGATCAAGATGCTGCTAGTACGATGAGGGATATTAAAAAAAACATCAACCCGGTAAAATTGAAAACCCCTGTTGAATTTACTAAATCACTTAGAAGGGGGGGTATATTGATGAAATCGAATAACCAACAAAATACTGAGGTTCTAATAAAAAACCTGGAAGAAAACTTAGGAGCGCTATACAAAATCGAGTGTACCAAAGAGAAATTGCCTCGACTGATGATAAGAGGACTCCAACAAAAATACAGCACGCAAGAGCTGAAAGAAGAAATAATCAGTCTAAACCATCAGATAGACATGAATGATAAGTTTGAGGTGGTACATATGAGGCAGGTAAAGAAAACAAACAAATGGATAGCTTTTGTGGAGGTTGGCGGGAAGTTATTTGAAAGAATGGTGAACCAATACATAAATATCAATTTTGGTTCCCACTACATTGTTGAAGACCACAACGTAATGCGATGTTTTAAGTGTCAAGGATTCGGGCATAAATCGTCAACATGCCAGGCAAAGGAAGTGTGTGCCAAATGTGCTGGTAATCATTTTACTCACGCATGCACAGTAACTTCTTTAAAATGCAATAATTGCATAAGTAAAAATCACCTGCATACACAACATCGTGCAGACAGCTATGAGTGTCCGGAATTTGAAAGAATGATTGAAGCTAATCAAAAGCGAATCAACTATGGATATTAGAACTACAGCAAAGGAAAAAAATAGTCTTTTAAACATCTTCTACGCAAACGTTAGAAGCATTCGCAATAAAATTGACGACATCAATATTTATTTATGTTCCAAAAAAAACATCGATGTTGTAGTTCTTAATGAAATATGGATATATGGCAACGAACAGGAACTCTACACGCCGAGAGGATATACAGGCTATTTTTGCACAAGACAATCGGGCCGTGGAGGAGGCACAGCAATACTTGTGAAGTCATACATTCGCTCAAAGCTTGTCAGAATTTCTGATAAATATAACACTATAGTAGTTGAGCTTGCACTTGATTCAGGAAAAATTAACATCGGCACCTTTTATAAAGCACCAAGTGAAGAAGACCATCTCTTTCTCAATCATATCGACGAATTCTACTCAACTATCCAGAAATTAATCACTGTAGCCGATACAAATATTGATATTTTAACATCTTCTGCCATATCCAGCGAATATCTTGATATAATTGCGTCAAATAATAGAGTTGTATTTAACAAGACAAAGCCAACACGCATCACTTTGACGTCCAAAACACTACTCGATCATGTGATCATCAAACATCCAAACATGAGTGAACGTATGTCTTACAATGATGATGACTGGCCCGGCTTAGACCATAAAGTAATCAATTTATCCATCAAAAATTTCGTCAAAGCCAAAATACGGCCTCAAAAAATTTCGATGAGCAGAACCAATCATAAAGATTCCTTAAAGAACTTCATAAATAGTCTTCGAGGATCTCCAACTTCCGACTTTGATGAGCTGCTTAAGAAGATAACCGAAGCTAAGGCAAAAGCAACAATAACGAAACAAGTTCGTGTACGAGTACAATCTTGGATCACTAAGAATTTAATTGATGTTTCAAATCGAAAACGAATTGTTTACAAAAAACACAAAGCGGATCCAAACTCCACGTCCAAAAAGCAGATCTATTTAGCTATGAAGAAGGAATCGAATCGAGCTATTATGGAGGCTAAAAAACATTTCTACAGGAATAAGTTTGAAGCTTCAGCCGGGAATACCTCCAGATATTGGCAACTAGTAAATGAGCTCTTGTCTAAACAACAAAACAAATCATCAACGTGCATAGAAGAACTGTTGATAAATGGAACATCCATTACAGACCCCGAAGAAGTAGCACAGCAGTTAAACAACTTCTTCGCTACCATTGGAACACTAGTCACCGAGCAACTGCAACTTTCATCACGCTCGAGTTTTTATATTGAGCCTAATATGTTCACTTCAATTCACTTACGTCCCACTGATCCTGTTGAAATATATGAAATAATCGATAACCTTAAATCAAAGGTTTCTCCTGGTTGGATAGTATAACATCGGAGGATATTAAATTGCTGAAAAATCATATTTTGGAGCTTCTAACTACAATAATAAATAAACATCTAGCAGCTGGCACATTCCCCGATTGCCTTAAACTAGCAAAAATCACGCTAATTTTCAAAGGTGGTGATCCAGCAGAGCCATCAAATTATCGCCCAATAGCTGTCACAAGTGTTCTAAGTAAAATATTCGAAAGAGCCATTCAAAAACAATTGCTGCAATTTATTAAGACTAACTTAATACTGACACCAGTTCAGTATGGATTTCAAGAAAACAGTAGTACACTAGCAGCAACGTTAGATGCAGTACATTTTATAAACAGTGGATTGGATAGGGGCGACTATGTAGCGGCAATTTTCGTGGATCTGAAAAAAGCCTTTGACACCATTAACCATGACATCCTGCTTCAGAGGCTCGAATTATACGGAATCCATCACAACTTCAAGCTGCTGATAAAGAATTATCTCTTCAACAGGCGTATTATTACAACCAACAATATGCACAAAAGTCAGGAATGCACTATAGACATCGGCGTTCCTCAAGGATCAATCCTTGGGCCATTACTGTTTCTACTGTACATTAACAGCGTACAGGACATTTATCTGATGGGAAAAATAGTTTTGTTTGCTGATGACACACTATTTCTGTATTCCGGTAAAAATGAATCAATTCTTCAGCAAAATATAAATGATGACCTAGAAAAATATTGGAATTGGCTCGAGCAAAGTAAATTAATCATAAACATCCAAAAAACTAAATACTTAATACTCCAACAAAAAAACAAGCAGCAAATTAATCCGTCGGTACAAATAAATGGAGTACAATTGGAAAAGGCCAACTCAATTAGATACTTAGGATTAACTTTAGACGAGAAAATGTCTTGGCTACAACATATCAATAACATCAGATATAAAGTAGCGCCTATGATAGGAATCCTAAAAAAATATGATTTTTTATCCCTCAACATCAAACTTGACATATTCAATGCTTTCATTTTTTCAAACATCTCTTATGGAGCAGTTTTGTGGAAGCAAACATCGAAACAAAATATTGATCTGATCGGAAGACTAATCACTAAAGCTATCAAGACTATATACAAAATGCCAACTTTGACTCCAAGCTTACATGTGTATCGTGAAACAGGACTACTAAGCATACAACAAATAATGTGTCTTGAACAAGGAAAGCTCATATTTAAAATACTTAACAAAAAACTCAAATGGCCATATGTTGTAAGAAATGTTGGAGAAATAACTCAGACAGCCACAAGATCGGCGAATAACCTTGCGATTAAAAAAGCTAGGACAGATCGTTTGAAAATGGATCCAGTGCAACAGTCTTTGGCTTATTATAATACCTTACCAGAAGATATAAGAAAATCAGCAAATTTGGTTAAATTTAAGGAAAATCTAAGATCATTCCTTACACATAGATAACGAAGACGCCAACCAGAGTTTTTTCTAAACTTTTCTCTGGGCATAAGTCTTGACGACAAGAAATAGGCGATATCATCTGAAGACGATAGTGTATAAAGAAGTGCTTTCCCTTATACCAATATTTTATTGTCTGGGAAGTACGAAAGTAATAATATTGAGGAGATTCGATGCACACGGACCGTGCATTTTGATTGAGTGATGGAGAGAGTGGAAAAAAAAAAATATCGAAGAACTTGATTTCTTTTTCTTTTGTTAAAGAGTGTGATAGAGATCTACTGTCGTATGATCACGTGGATATAAAAATTGAAGAGCAGAGAATTCAGAATATTTCCTTATAGCAGTTTAATATTAATGCCCAGAAGGATATTATTGCATTTTCGAAGTCTATAATTTCACCTACGATTTTGTGATTGCTGTTCCTGCTTATTTGCTATAATATCCAATTGGTTTGAACAGGAATCTACGGATATTCTTAGACTGCAGGTGCGCGAATTATAGGTAGATGGGACAGTAACTTGATAATTGGTCGAAATCTATTTAAGGAGTTTTGATATTTTCTTTTTTCATCTCAGTCAGGCATTTCGATAAATCATTAAGTCGATTATCAAATCATTCGATCATTAAGTCGATTATCAAATCATGTGTTTTAGTTTGAGCTATTGCTGAAGTAATTAACGAACGTAGCGCATATACGGGTTAAAGACGAGAAATTTGAGTTTCTTTTCATTATATCACTCCTTATTTCGCAGTTTCTATTTTTTCTTGAAACGCCTACATTTTGTTGCAATCTATAAAATCCTCACCAATGAAAAGAGTATGGTTAACAAAAACCTTACCAATGAAACATTCAATTTTTTGACAGAAAAGAACAGGTTCTTTGGATGTGGCAGGCAACAAACCGTAGTGAGGATTAGATGATTAGCATTGTTTGCAAATTTGATTATGTCAAAAGTGAAGATGAAGGA